>OX596240.1:970000-1320470 GCA_951394345.1 Salicornia ramosissima | reverse complement strand
TCACTGGGTCGGGTTAAGTAGGAGACCCGCCCTGATGGGGTAAGGATCGGGCTCAGTTTCGCAGGGGGTGGGGCAGGGATGGGAATGGTAATCATACCCGGTGTGGGGATGGGGATAGATTTTAGGTTGCACCCTTCACAGGGATGGGGATGGGATTAAAATATTAGGTGGGGATGGGGAGTGCAACATTTGCCCCGCCCCATTGACATCCCTAATTTGACAATGACAGCCTAACAAGAATATACCAACTATCTTCTCAGCAAAAAAAAACAACAGGAGTCTGACAAATGATGTGAAGCAAAGCAAAGCAACTAGCATTTGAGAAGCTTTTGAAACAGAAGATCTGGAATTTCACTTGCTTGCATAATCACAAATTCACAGTCCTAACCTGTTGAGCAGTTTGGGTCCTTAAATTGTCCTTCTTCTATCTGTTGAGCAATTTCAATCCCTTAAATTGACCTTCTATCCATTATGCAGGATTTTGAAAGCTTAAACTGTCTTAGGTTAGCAACAAATTTCATCAGATTTTCGAGGCTCTGTAGCAGCAACCAACCAAAACCGTACCTAAACATTCAAACCAAAAAAATCAATAAATAAAAACTAAATTTTGATTATAAATATGCTAGGAAAGGTACGTAAAATATGAATTTCATGGCCACAATGTTGAAGACCTAGATACTGTTATAGAGAAAAAGCAGAAAAAACTACACAAAACAATCCAAAACATGAAACTGATGTTTTGAAAATGAGTTCAAAGAAATAAAATGAAACTTAAGAAAAATAAGAGGTATAGGCTTACAAAACTCCCTCTTCTATGTGTTGGTTCATCTCACAAACATAGCAAAAATGATAAAAGAAACTACTTCCTCCGCTCCATATTAATTGTAACATTGGCAATTTGGGCACTAGTCATAATCGCTTGTATAATTCACTTTTGTGCCTTATACATGTAAACAAATATAATCATGTGATATCTTTTTTAAATCGTCTCAATGTGTATTTTATTGTGATCTATTTTTTTTTAATTTTTTTTAAAAACGGAATTAAAAATATTACAAATTTAAATTATACATTGTAAGCGTGAAAAAGGGAACGTTGCAACTACCGCAGAGGATGTATAAACTTAGCAGTATGCACACCGAGTCATGATTGTAAAAACCTGAGGAATAAATATTAAGAATGGTCGATCAGAATAGCAATTAAAAATACGAGATTTTACAAAATCCTGATAATATATTTCAAGTGTAATCTCCCTGCTTTGGTAGAAAAGATGTCAATTAGATGTAGAAACTCACTAGCAATAGTTGTACTAGGTGACCAAGAAGACTAGCAGCCTAGCAGGTATTATGAAAGTGAGTAAACCAAGTATTCTGGGTACTAACCTTTGAAAATCAGTTCAGATTGTGTACTGAAATTGGCTTGATTCCATATATGCACACTTGATTAGCTTTTGCATTTTCACCTAGAAAAAAAATCTCAAATCTTGTTAATATTTGCATAGAAAATTTATCAAAAGAAGGAAAAACATGGATAAATTTTGACATTGACTTAGACTCAAAAGTCAAAACTATTACACATACTTAATATTTAATCGTTTATGAAGTTTACATGAATTACATCTTTCTTCTTGCCTTCAATATTCAACTTCTATAGAGAACATCTATAGGATGCCCAATCATGATTTGTGAGAACAAGTATGGCAGATTTATCAACGCTTGTGCCACCTACACAACTAAAATCTAACACAGTGCTAAACATTAATTTAAATAAATTGCAAAATATAAAAAGAAGAATTGGTACAAAATTTCTAAATAAATTGCAAAATATAAAAGACCTCTTGAGTGAAAAAAACAGAAAACACTTCGAAGGAACAAAGATGAATGTACAAGTTCTATCAAAAAATTCACATAAATAATCATGAATTAAACTAACTTCATTAAACTTGAATGTTGGAACAACTCCTTGGTATCCTTCATCTGGACTTTGTTCTAGACCAGCTCCCAACAATTTCACCCAAGACTCTTTCATTCCATACACTATGGATACACACATTACTTATTGAAGACAGGCAGATTCTCAGTCATTAGACAGAAAAACTTGACGACCACCCTTGATTGAACAAAAGCAAAATGAGCGCAAGTGTTTTCATGGTCTTTAAGTGATAGAGAACATGTGAATATTCGATCTCCATAGTAGCAGTTTGTGTAGTTAAGTTAGAATTCTACATCTATCATCAAGTGACGGTGCATCTCAGAGCCATTGTAGTCCAACCTAATGGAGCGGTCAATAGTATCCTTTCGCTATACAGTTGAGACACCGTTGTACACTGAAACACATCACAACATACAACAAAATTATACAAACCTCAATGAAAATTTTTACAAGAAAAATCAATGAAGTTTTTGAGTTTTCAGATGCGGGAGGGTGGGGGGTGGGCGTAGAGGGGATAACAGACAACATAATCAATTAGCTAAGACAACTAACCGATGACCGTCACAAGTGGGGCATTGGCAAGGGTTGATATGAATAGGATCAAACAAAGGAGACCATTGTATGGTAGCATTTCCTTTGCAAAGCTTGCAAATGTAGAACCCCTTTCCTTTACATTCTTGGCATGGCTTTGCTGAACTTTTCTGTAGAAACAAAGCAATACAATACAATCATTTTCATTGTGGAACGATGTTGTTTCCTGCAGAATTAAACCACATTGGTTCGCACTAAATATAGTGCAAGAAAAAGTATTTTTCTTATTTTCCATGCAGGTCAACAACCCACATGCCAATTTTCATTTTTCTTCACACGAAAAGGAGAGTAGAAATTCCTCATGAGATTTTTTCCCCCTTTTCCTCATGATTGGCAAAGTTCAGGGATTTTTTTACTCGCTAATTTCATCATAAGTATGAATGCTCCTAGGAAAATGACAACATTTCCAAAGAAACTATGCCTTTAATTTTACTATGGCCTATGGGCATATAATCATAATAGGATAGTGTTCTTTTGTGAAATGAAATAAGGTGTATACATTTAATTATTTGTATATGCATTCAATAGGTAGAAAGAATATGAGGCTATCCAATGCTTAGAAAAATGACAACATTTCCAATGAATGTAATAAAGAGGAGAACAACCCTAAAAGGATTTTTTATTTTTTTATTTGTTTGGGGAATGTAATAAGTTGCCTAGCTATCAAGGGTTCATCCGAAATAGTAGTCAACCAACGAATTAAACATCTAGCGTGTGCATATATTTAATCATACGTAAATTCACTAAATATGGAGAAAAAAAATAAAAGGTTGAAAAGAAAGGGGTTTTAAAAATAAGATAAATACCCTTTTAGACTCCGTGGCAAATTGGATCACTTTGACAGTGGTGGAAGCAGCAAGAGAGACAGCAATCATTCCTCCGGCTAGTGTAGCTCCACCTTTAAAAAGAGCTCCAAGTGACAATTCCATGTTTGTTATGCTTTCACCGAGACCTATATATTATAATACACTTTGTAGGATGAATTCTGTGAACTAGTATCTTAAAGAAAAAAAGTTCAGAAAAAATTAGAACTACAACATAATCACAACATTAGAAAGTGAAATGGTGAAAAGGCCTTTAAAAGTCCAAATTGTTGAGTGTGCCTTTTTTTCCCATAATGAAAAACAATCTCTTAGCTTTCATGAACAAAATTTAACAGAAGCTTTTCACAATGCAGACAATATTCTGCAGATTTTCCTTTTAGGGAAACATAGGCATTCATATACCGTACGGATTTGCATAGTATAGCTAGTCATGAATAGTACGTGAAAACCAAGTTAAAAGAATTTCAATTTAATGAATTTTACAGAATTATAGTTGCCCTTATCTTTCTGCGTCAGAAATAATAAGGCGAATATGTGATAAAACTTTGAGTAAACATGATGGTTATTTATCCTAATTTGTTGTGGTATACTTCAAAACTAATACCTCCTTCGTTTCAATTTAGTTGCAAGAATAGGTCTTGGCAAAGGCTCGTCGGCAGATTCTTTTGTGTGTGTTAAATGAATAGATAGAAATAGAGAGATGCATGTGATGTTATGAGAGATAGAGAGAAATGACAACCTGATATCGAAAGACAACATTTGTTAAAATCAATCAATTGTTGCAATTAAATTAAAACAGAGTAAGTATGAAGCATTGAAATTAATGAATAACTATGGTATTCCCTGATTCCGTTTCATATACCATGGGTAATGGTATTGATTTACTATTATTCAAGGATTGCATTTGTTTTCTGGGTCGTAAATGAGACTGTGAGAGTGTTGTTGTACTACAGATATCATTCTCAATCAGCTGATTATGGTTACACTGTTATAAGAGTATCATTAAGGTATCAGTATGCTTTGTAATTACTATGAAGCAACATTCTTTTACTGACTTACAACTGTTATTGTTTGCAGTTGTTGGCCAATATATTAGATAAGCTAGGCTTTTGACAGTTGCATCAGTCATTTTTAGGGTCAGAACTGTTATCAGGTATAATCAGCACCATGATATTCTGTCTTAATGCTTTTCTTTAACGTTGTTTTGCCAGGATTTGATTAATTGATTGTTCTCCTAGACGCGTTAGTTAGTTGAATCAAAAATTGCTAATCAGCTAAGGATGTAGTTAACTAAAACATTGCAATAAAAACAACTGCTTTTTCATTCCATGAACATTAGCTATCAAGGGATTCTCTTGTTGTTGTTGAGCTTGTAAGAGTTTACAGCAATGCACTTAAGTTATGGAGTACATAGGTGTTCAATTGGTGATAGTTAATTAACAATGTTGCATATCCACCTGATAATCAACATATTAGGAGTAGGAAAAAAAAGAAAAAATATTCATCATGTTGAGTTAGATTCTTTATATTTGTCTCCAGTGCAGTAGTGGGTCAACGATCCATTGGGTAAATACTAAATAAAGTTTAACCTGTAGTTAATATTTCTGCTTTGTAAAAGTTTGGAACAAGAGGAACCCCAATTGGCCAATTGACCCTACTTGTGGAATTGTGGTATATATGATTATGAAAGATGATTATCACTTGTGCTGTGGCCATGTTAGATGAACCGAATGGCCTTGTGAAGTTGTAGCTATATTGAAATCGAAAGTTATTGTAGCATGAGCGAAAAACGGTAGAAATTTCTGATATATCATAGAGATTTTTCGTGTTAAAATTTCTCTTTCCTAGTAGTCAAGATTCCAAACATAACCAAGTCACATGAACGGAGGGAGTACTTGTATTATTATACAGATATAAGATTTAAGTCATTTAACAGCCGTAACTTTTCAGGCAGAAAAGTTAACAGCAGTAACAGTTCAGGAAAAAAAATATATACAGTGATTACTCTTCAAAAATAAGTTGACAGCTATAATTCACGTAAATATAGATATAAGAATTTTTAATCCTTGGAAAAATTGATAAAAATAGTGCTAATTAGTGTAGTCTTCTTAAAACAGTTTAACTATTGATTATCTAATAGAACAACTTTAAGGGTTCTTATACAAAAAAAATAGTCCCAACTCCCAACTATGTTATGTATTCTATAAAAGTCCCAAATAGGGTCTATTGGGACTAATTATAGAAGAAAATCAATAGTAGGGTCTGAAAGGATACCAGGCGTATCGGAGTCTCATAAATAAGCCGGGTGGCCCAAAAACCCCGTACATCCCGAACACCGAAAAGCCCCCCTCGAAGGGCACGACAATTGGTTTAAACGCCCGAAAAATAATGCCCCTCTTGACACGTGATAAAGTTATTGTGCAAAAAAAAAAAAAAACGACGGCTAGAACGGGCTATTTTTGGCCGAAAGCAAAGGCTGTAATCCACAATATTCGGGGCTCCCTAGGGCCCCAAAACAAAAATGCTATAGAATACCCCGGATGGCTGAAACCAAGATGGGCAGGCCCTAGGAAGGATGTCGGGTGCATCAAAGTCTCATTAATGAGCCAGGTGGCCCAAAAACCCCGTATGTCCCGAACACCAAAAGGCCCCCCTCGGAGGGCACAACATTTGGTTTGAACACCCGAAAAATAACAAAGAGCCTCCCGATGGCCCCCTTGACCTGTGATGAAGTAAGTGTACGAAAAAAATCGACGGCCGGAACAGGCTATTTTTGGTTGAAAACCAAAGGCTATAATCCACACTATTAAGGGGTCCTCGGGGCCCGGGAACAAAAATGCTCCAGAACACCCCGAATGCTTGAAATCAATCAAGAGGGGCAGGAACCAGGAAGGATATTGGGTGAATCGGAGTCTCATAAATGAGTCGGGTGGCCCAAAAATCCCGTACAAAAAGTACACATAAAGACTAAAATCCATACAATCAATATTAAAGGAAGTCTTGTTTACCATTTTGAAAAATAAATAAAGGGAGTCCTCTGTTTTAAAAATATAAAACCAACCCAAATTCTAAAGAATTCATATGGTTTCAATCATTTCTTGATTAACCTAAACAAACGTAAGTTATTTATCTTTTCCAAAACTCATTTCAATCTTAATACATATATATATTCAATTTCTACCAAAATCCTACAAACAAGCAAACAAGGAAGCATATATAAACCTAAACATCTCAATATATATACAATTACTTAATACATCTTAATATATACTGGTACATCTTGATACATCTCCATACAAGCAAACAAGGAAGCATATATATTCAATTTTTACCAAAACACCAGCAGCTTATTCTAATCAATAGAATTTAGGAAAAATTGTAAAAAACAAGTCAACCTTTCGTCGGTCTTCTCAAACTAAGTCAACATTTTGATTAACTCAAACTAAGTCAACCTAGTACACATATCTGCTCAAATTAAGTTTTTTGTACAATTTACTGGTGCAGAAAGTCATCAATTTCAATGTAAAATCAAAGTGGTGCATTAATATGTTGTTGTTTATATGGGTTTTCATTGAAAATCTTAACTTAATCAACAAATAATTATGAAAAAACTTAATTTGAGAAGACATGTATACTAGGTTGTCTTATTTTGACTTAATTAAAAGTTTGACTTAATTTGAGAAAACCGGCTAAAAGTTGACTTATTTTTTACGATTATTCCTAGAATTTATACCAAAACCGGCCTAATATTTAGATAATCCTGACTCAAAATTCTAAAGCATTCCAATCACATTCAATTACCCAAAAATAAATAAAATCATAAACCGTGCAATTCGTTGAAAATTGAAAAAAAAAAAAAAAAAACCCACCAGTTTCGTTGCAAATTATCACCAAAATAAAAGGCAAAATTGAGATTAAAGCAACAAACCAGAAATAGTAATTTCACTCAAAATTCGCTGGGTAAACGAACCAACCTGCTGCGCCTGGTTGTTTCTGGTTACTGCGCTGGGTCGCTGCGCCGGGTCTATTGGTTGCTGCTGGTTGCCGTCGCCCGCCGGTGATCAGAGAGGAAGGGTTTTTGTGTGGTGCGCGGGTTTTGGCTGGGTGAGAGAGAGGAATTGAGTGCTGCGCTAGGTCGCTGCGGCTGGTTGCTGCGCTGGGTCGCCGGGCCGCCGTCGTATGGCCGTCACCCGCCGGTGAGAGAGAGGAAGGTGTGTGGCGCGTGGGTTTTGGCTGGGTGAGAGAGACGAATTGAAGAGGTTTTGTAATTTGGAATAATTGATTTTAATAAACTTTTGGAAAATTCACGAATAAACCGACCTTTATGCAGTCTTTTCAAAATGGTCCGACCTTTGTGCAGTCTTTTCAAAATGATCTGACTTTTGTGCAGTTTTTTCAAAATGGTCCCAATCCATTGTGACCGGTTAAGTAGGTTATAGCAGGTTAATTTGCCACGTGTTGCATTCTTATTGGTACTTAGCTAATTAATTAAAGTTTAATTTTATTTACTTAAATTAGTTAATTAATCAAATTAAAAAAGGATCATTTGTTTTTAATAATCCAACCTTTCGTGTTTTAGCAACCAAAATCTAACTAATGAACCTGAACCTCTCATTTTAGAGTTTTAACAGTTGTATAGATAAGTTAACGTTAGACTTTTAATGTGTAGTTGATTAAAAAAACTCAAGAAAACAATAGATCAACATATAATTGATCTCTTATTTTCAAGTTTAGTTCATTGGTTGCTAGAAATCGAAAGGTTGGATTATTGTATGGATTTAGGGTGCAAAGGTTGGATTGTTCTCGAATAATCCAAAGGTTGGATTATTGGTTGCTAAAACTCGAAAGGTTAGATTATTAAAAACAAATTTTCCTTTAATACATGTATTACTGGGTTTATTATATTTATACTTAAATATTTAAACAGAAACCTTAACATCTACGGAGTATGTGTCCTCCTTCCTATCATTTTCTATTTATTTGATTTTGTATTTTTCAAAAAAATAAAATTAATTGTTCTATTTCTCTGTTGCTTGGTGTTTCTAATTTTCCCATAAATATTTCAATTTCTCATCATTATTTACGCTTTATGTCTTTTGTTTTTCTATCATATATTTTTTAAATTCAGTTTCGTGATTCATGTCTTTCAATTTAATGATGCGTTGCAAGAGAGATAATATATAAATAATAATATTTTTAATTATTTTTTTGAGAAAAACAAAAATCCATGCATGACACAAGGTTAAAAACTAACTTTGTTTAATAACAAGAGTATTATAGGGCTCGTTTACAATAGAGATGAACTGAACTGAATAAAAGTGTATTAATTGAACTGAATATAATTTGAAGTAAGGAAGGCCATGGCCTTACACTATTAATTTGTGTTTGGCTTAACCCCTTTCCTTTTCATCCTCTTTTTGAGTCTTGACTTTCTTAAACCTGAAAATGGCGGTCCTGAGGTGTAAAACCTCGCTACTTCTACTCTTCTTACTTTCCCTCTCCCACACATTGGATCTATGCATTGGCCACCAATCCCCTCCTTCTCATCATTCCTGTTCTCATGGTCATCACCATCACCAACATCATGATCATGGAAACTCCAATCATAATCATGATGACGATGGTCGATCACTGCAGAAGAAGTTACTTCCAGAAGAAATTGCCGAGGAAGAAGACCTTAAGATGTATGGTTTTTCATCGGATAACCACCACCATAATCACCATCATGAAGATCACCTTGATGGATACCACTCCCGCCTCTCTGGCATTGGTAATTTCTTCTCTAATTTCCCTTTTTTTTAATCTGAATTCCTTATTCGCTTTTGGAAAATTAAGATTGATAATGTTTGTAAATCTGGGCTTTCAATTCGAGTTATTAGTTGTATCTTTTGTTTTTTTTTTAACTTTTTTTTTTTTTTTTTTTTTTAAGTAATGAGTATGAGTTTGGGCTGCAATTTTTTGAGTCAAGATCTCCCCATTTTCTTTAGGAAATGAATGGTCCATTTCATAAATCAATGGTTGAGAATGTATGACATGGGAGATAGAAGGAAATTTTGCAAATTTTATTTTAATGTTATATTAAGTGTCAAAATCTTAAGATATGAAATGGAGAAATCCTAATTCCAATTTTTTGTTGCTCAGGACTTTGGATTGAAGCAATGGGATGTTCCCTTTTGGTGAGCTTGGCTTCTCTTATTTGCTTGACAATTGTTCCAATTTTATGTGGTGAGTTCTCCTAAACTTGTTTCTTATGTTTGGAATTCGGTTTTAGAACGTTTCCTGGAAGCGAGAAATTAGGTTCATTATGAAGTATTTTTAAGAAATTGGAGGGTTTTGATCGTCTCCATACAATGTACTATTAAAAGACGCTATTTTGCACTACATTGCGTCACGTAGGATTGTCCACATGTGCTATTGACACCATATTACGCCACATATGATTCCATATAGGAGAAACATATGTATGCCTATCGCCTTGCATAAGAAACATATGTATGCACGGGTCAGGAACCACATTGGACAAAGATGAGTGAATAAAATCATTTACAAGCCTAGGAGTTACTCATCCCATTACCAATTGGTTTGGGAAATATCCTCATTGGGCTTGTAAGTGACCGAACTCTCCTCCTCCATATTGGCTTACCTAGGCCCATTTGTAATATTCAATAAAATTTAACAGTTAAATGTCCTCCTATCCTAACTCTTCTAATATTGTTCTCTTTTATTTCCAAATTCTCTGAGATTTTTTAAACAATTATTATTAATTATCACACCATGGTCCTCCTCCATATCAATTTGCCTTAAACAAAAACAAAAAGAATAATAACGAAATCAATTACGAAGTTTATGAAGCATACTACGAAATGCAATTTATAATTGTAACCGACATGAGGCATTGCCCATGCCAAAATACTAGTTGAGTTCTAAAGCATGCATATTGCATAAGAATTTAATCTATACATCTCATTGAAGACATTCCTTTATGATTGTGCCACGTGGAAACTTTTCCTTTTTATGATTGTGCAATGTGGCAACTCTTCGAAGTGTATGTTCCATGTAAGCATGTCACATCGTTTAACTTTATAGGAAGGTGCTACGTGGCATTCTCCAAAGTATATGCTCCAATGTAAGC
Source organism: Salicornia ramosissima (assembly GCA_951394345.1). Taxonomy (NCBI): domain Eukaryota; kingdom Viridiplantae; phylum Streptophyta; class Magnoliopsida; order Caryophyllales; family Amaranthaceae; genus Salicornia; species Salicornia ramosissima. The sequence goes on along the minus strand of OX596240.1, from coordinate 1,309,991 downwards.
TATGTTACTCAGACTCTGCTAGAAGTATTAGACAAGGATATGTGTCCAAGTGCCAGACACGACAATTTTATGAAAAATATGAATGTTTTTGGTTCAAAATGAAGTGTCCAAGTGTCATACCAATGTCCAAGGATCAAGTGTCCGACATTGGTACTTGGGGTGAAACAAAGAGTCTGGGTAACGTACAATGTAAGTACAAAATCAAATGTACACCTGTGAGTACTAATAAAGTGGTACTTACACGGTATATATTAGTTCAATTTCAATGAACATTAGTATAAAGATTAATGAACATTATTGAAATGTCAAAATTAGACAAAATGAACATTCGTCATCAACTTAATGGAAATACATTCATTTTTGGCCGCATGAGAGTACCTTTTATGAATTACCATGCAAGTGTGCCATGTTATTTAACAAAACTAATTATTCTTAGAGCTAAATTTGAACTTATTATCTCTTACAAATCAAGGTCATCGCTTATTATCTCAACCAACTTTTATTGTTTGAAATGTTTACATAATTACATATCATTATATATTTCTTTCATTTATTAAGTAAATAAGAGATTACATCTCTATTTTATTTTATTTTATCTTATTTTCACAGGAATAGAAATTAAACACATATAAGTGAAAATATATATATCTGAGACAATGCCCTGACTAATACACTAGTTTAAGTTTAATTTGGATTTCTTTTATAACCTCTTTTCCCTTGGACAAAGAACAATTGTTCTAGCAATGCTAGCTGGTAGGAGCCTTGCGTTAGAGCCTGATTTACTTTACCATGTTAAAAAAAGTAACGACCCTTCTAACATAAAGGGCATTAAAGAATGCCGTTCCACTATGTCAGAAGTGAGCAGAACGGTTGTTGTGACTTGTGAGTTTGGTGTGAATTCCAACTCACTGTTCCATAGAGGGATTTCTTGGAACGCTGGGTCCAAAATTTGCTACAGAATGGCCAAGTTTTGTTTCCATTTGTTTTACACAACAGTGCTTCACGTTGTATAGGGGTAACCCTATCACAACGCTTGCTATGCGATGTAGTATGCTTAAATTTCATAGTTTAATGATTATATGCTTTGGATAATTTTTTGACTGGAATTAATGACCATTAATAGTAAATATGGATTATAATTTTTGAAAATCCTTCTTACAATCACACCATAAAATGTTTGAAGATAGCCTATAACAAACAGTAATACCTACATATTTAATTCTTGTTATTCTAACTGGAAAATTTTCAATTATACTTGTATCCATCACAATAATATTCTTTCAATTCTGACTCGCATTTATCATGAATAGAAAATGTAGTACTACATACTTTCTAATCATTTAAGAACATGTCTCTGTCTCTGATACTAAGTACGCAGAATTTGGAAAACAAAACGACTATAAAAAAATATTATAAGTAAAGAAATTAGGAAGACTTCAATCCACAATTTTCTCTCTAACTCTTCTAAATCCTTGTTCCCAACACACATGGAACAAAGAAATGGGGATAGAGGGAGTACTAATAAATGTTCTTGATGCTTGTTTGAATGAAAAGTTTATTTGTTCCATTTTTTTTTAAATTGCAGCACACGGTAAACCATCCAAGGCAGTTGTTGATGCATTGGCGCTATTTGGGGTCAGCTTTCTTTGAGTTTTACGAATTTTATTTGATGCTTGTTGCAATTTATTGGTGTAAGATATTTACCAGGCATTGGTGATTACGTGATAGTGTTATATGAGCTTAATGAAAATATGCAGCTTGATTCTTTATTTACCAGATTGATACCAACACATTTCATATCTAAAACTTTCTATTCACTAATAATTGCTCATTTATGGTTGTGAAGGATTGAGAAGTCTATGTTTTGGTTCAAATAATGCTTTATCTCTTTGTTGTTAAATCTTAGAACAGTAAACCAAATTTCAGTGCAGGGAAAAAGATATTGGTATTGTTTATACAAATTAATTGTAGATCTTTCTTTGTTGTGATCTGTATTACACTGTAACAGTGTAAACTCTATAATGTTTCTTCAAGATTGGTGATATTAGCTTCATTCAGCTGTCCAAGGGTTGTTGGAGGGTATAATTTCATTCATATACATACTACTCTATAACTATCAGGGAATTTCATTCATTTAAGGAGCATTTCTGGTTTCACTTATGTCCTGTTAACTCGTTTGCATTCCTGTAACTGGATGCTTATTGTATTCATATGCTCTTTGGGTCTGCAGGCTGGTGCAATGCTTGGCGATGCTTTTTTGCACCAATTACCTCATGCGTTCAGTAAGACTCTATATGCGTCTCCTTATCTTTGAAAAATTTCATTTACTTTGTTTCTGAGAAGATACCTTTTCTTCTCAATCTTGTGTATATTGGCATTATAATGCACTTCGTATGCATAAATCCTCATACAAACTACAAAATATAAATCTTTGCACATTCTTTAGATGATTTTACAGAGGAGATAGGTGTGCGAAAGGCAGAAGAGGATAAGACAAGTTATTATCTTATTTTAAAACCTATTAAATTACAATAAGAGTGGAATGGGCCTTGTTTATTTCTATCTTTTTTCAATCTTGAGACTAGTTGAGAGGATATGGTTTATTAATATTGGAAGCAAAATTTAATTTGTTCTATTCCCTCTCCTTTTTGTTATGTCACCTAACGTCCTAACTATTGTCCAAATGAGGAAAATAGATTCCTCCTCCATACTCTACTCCTTTTTTTCCCAAGTGCCTTTGTTCCAACAAACTGTTACATATCCTTAATATTTGTTTTGAGTGCTATTGTTGCTGACAAAAAACAGTATTCTCCAACCACATACACATAGTGTGTTTCCAACTTTGGTTCATAATCATCGAGGGAAGTAGGGGATAGGGAGGAAAGGGTAGATGAGGAAAATGAGGTAAAAGATTAATAATGGGTGTGTGATGTGTCTTGTGGGGGGCCTCCATACTTTCGGGCTAACTAGCCGGCCCACTAGCTAATGTCATGTTAAACTTTTCAAATGGGTGACCCAGTCATTCATGACCCGACCCAAGCCCAAGTGCCATCGTGTCATCCCATACTTGCGCCAAATTTCACTCATTTTAACATGTTATGTCTTGCTAAGGTTGTGCTCTATTGTGCTTTTCCACTAAAAATGTGGCCCAAGCATGGGCCATGTCCCAACAGACCAACATGCACAGTGACATGATGTGTCATGCCTATCCCCTACTCATGGCCGTGTTTTTTCGTGCTGAGATGTACATCCCGATCCGCCCTGTTAAGTGCCATCTTTACTGGAAGGATTGGGTATGTCAAAGGGGAAAGTGGTTCCCTCCAATTTCTTTCCTTTCCTTTCACATTCCATTTTCAAACAAAGAAAAAACATATCCCTTGCTCTCTCTCTCTCTATCCTTCCTTCGCTCCTTCACCACTCTCCCTCTTTTTCCTATATTTTTTACATCTTCTCAGCCCAAAACACTATTGTTTTAAAGTTGAAATGTAAATCAAGGAAATGTGGAGATCAAAATTAAGGATGGCTGGGATCTTTGTTTGAAAATCTCATTGACTTCATTAGTTTATTGTTCCATATAAGCAAGGGCCATCACAATGATGTTTGCTGATATCTGCTATCTAGTCAATCTTGACATCCTTTACACATCGAAATGATTATGCTTTTTCTGAAAGATAAGAAGATAGCAAGGGTCTGAATTCCTAGGTTGCTTTGTGCAGGAATTCAGGAAATAATGAGTGGTAGATGGAGGTTTACTATCTCTATCGGCTCCTAAGATGTAACACTTGGGTCATCAGTGTTCACAAGAATTTATGACTGCAAACATTAATTCCTGTCACAGATTTTCATTTTGTTTGTAGGTGAACAGGCATATTGTAACTAAGGTGTGTGCGTCATACAGGCGGTGGGCACTCTCATTCACATGATCATCATGTTCATTCGGATGATTCACATTCAGATACTCATGCTCATTCTTTGGAAGATCTATCCATTGGATTGTCAATCCTAAGTAAGTGTATAGACTCTTAATTGTTCCTTTTACTTTGGTGCTCCATTAAGGCTTGCATGTTGCCAACTTACCACTTTCATGCTTCATTGTTGTCTTTACATAATTTAGTGATCTTTGCAAATAGTACATTTTTGAAAGTCTATCTTTTTTTTGGGTTTAACAATCAGACAAAAATTTCCCTTAAAGTTTTCTACCCAAAATTATTATGCTATGCGCACAATTCTGGACTTAATGATTGAGATGAGCTTGGTGTCATTCCTTCCTCATACATGATCCATCAATCCTATAGATGATTCCCTCCACTTCATATTTTTTATGTTTGAGATATATGGCCCAAGGGCATGGATTTGTTTTTCACATATTCAATACTTCTTGAAACAATATGATAACATAATAATTTGATATTATAAGGTGTATACAGTAGCGGGGCCATGAGTTTCAATTTGGAGGGACAAATTTATGACGATTCGGCAAAGATCTTGAACAAGAAAATTGTTTGATACCGAGTACTTCCATTTCATAACCCAAAAATCCAAAAGATAAAAAAGATGCATATGAATATAGGATTGTTAAATAGATTATGAGTAAGAAATAAAATTCAATAGTACAATGTTCCATTTATATTCTTAATGTAATAATGTTGATACAATTTCATATTGAAATTCATGATTATACTATGAAATACAAAATTATCAAGTCGAGCATGCCCTTCACAGCTTCACCATCTTAAAAATACATTCCCTTAAGAGCAAGAAAAAAGCTACTTATGAGGAAGGTCATTCAATACCAATATTATTATAAAAAAAAAAAAATAAGCCTAGGAGAAAACTCAGGGATAGCTCAAATACACCACCAATAGATCCATGAATTTTGACATGTGAATTCACTCATTTTAAATATAAGACAATTAATTTGATTTTGCAAGGTTACCCTTAGATTGAAAATATACTTTTTTAATGAGTATATTTGAAATTTAAATTAAAAAAGGCATGAAGAAAGGGGAATTGGGAAAAAAAATTAGATAAAGAAAATAAGGAAAATTAAATTTGAAGGAAAAGGTAAAAGAACAAAATTCACATTAAATGGAAAGAAAAAGAAAACAACAAAATACAAAATGGAAATTAAAATAGAAACTCAAAGAAACAAGGTAGGGAGAAAAACAAGAAAATGGCATTAAATGAAAGGAAAATAAAAAAAGAGAAACAAACACTACAATTTCAGAATTGAACTTGGGAGCTAGCAACACCACAAGCCTTAGTTGCACAAGAAACCATTGAGCTATGCAACTTTTTGTTACATGCATTCACATGGAATTTCTTTTAACCTTATTTCTTATTTTTCTTCTAACGAATTTCATTTTTTTAATTAAAAAAAGGGGGACAGTTTTCCCCCATTGTCTTAACGTGGCTCTGGCACTGGTTGCAGAATGTTCCTTCGTAGATTACTGAATCGTCAAACAATCCTTATGGATGTAATTTGGACGTGTTGTATTTTTTTGACGCTTTGTCTTAGTGAACGAAAATGATGGCATCAATTTGCGCATAGGGATGGGTGTTGTTACTATTGTCCGCAAATCACTTACTATCGCCTACACTTCTCTAAAAGTCTAATCTTACCCTTTTATTATTATATATATTTTCATTTTAACCTTAAAATTTCATACTCAAAATCATAATTAATAACAAAATGAATCATGAAGTATATATTAACAATTAAAAGATAATAAGTGCTTGAAAAATTACAATTGCATCTAGGGAGAGGCGCGTGCAAAAATTCCCTCGCACCAAGTGAAGACTGGAAGGGCACTTGCTCCATGGGTCTTGCCCTTGGTGCAAGGTGTTTTTTGCATGCGTCTCTCCCTAGGTTCAATTGTAATTTCGTAGGCGCCGCGTTGAAAAAGCATCCTTGCGGTGGTGTCAAATGACGGCCAAACATTTTCTGGTGAATAATTACGAGTTGTTGGTGATGATTGCGGATAGTCTGTTCAAAAGATAGAGAGACAGGGAGTGTCAACCTTAAGAAAAAAAAGGTAAATTTGGAAAAGTGCGGGCTATAGTAAGTAATTTGCGGGTGATGTTTAGCAGTTCACCATGTTTTACCAAATCCTGTTCCAATGCAGCTCTTTTTCAATAAATAATATTTGTTTCTGGGTATATCCTTTTTCTTTATTCTCAACTACATAAAGTATCCAAGGATGACTTGATCATTTCCGGATCTGCTAATCATCCTTTTGAGCAGGGTTATGTCATTATGTTGTGATACTGCTTATTATCCTTAATGTTCCCATGCTACTGGGAGGAGAAAATGCAGTTCCTTTTCTTGTACTCATTCAAATTTAATGTTTGCCTTTTGGGATTTCATCTCTATCCCTAGTGGTTTGATTGGCTTCTACAAATTTAGGCGCTAAGTTTCATACTGACATTTATCAGGGTCTTGAAAGTTTATTATTGGGGCTTTGTAAAATTTCTTATGGTATTATATTTTCTTTGGCAGCTGGCATTATAGTTTTCCTTATCGTGGAGAAGATTGTTAGGTTTGTTGAAGAAGTTTCAGGAGGTGCATATTCAGGGACTCATGCTCACCACCATCATAAAAACAGTAAAAAGCTGAAGGATGATGGTGATATTGATGATAAACCATCAGGGAAGCCATCTAAAGAAAATTTATTGGATAGACCTTCTAATGCTACTTCAAAGTCAAAGCAGGTTTCTGGATCTGGAGCTGAATTGAAAAAGGTGAGCTCAATATGCTAGTTGTTATGAATGGGGATGGCGGGTTGGTTTTGAGATGATAAAGCTGATGGCTAATATTAGTAATGTGAGAATTACAGCGAATGTGACTTATATTCAAGCCTTCGAGAGGCTTGATCATCTCCTAGATACAAGCTTTCGAGTGGCTTGTTACTCCCAATAACTAAGTAGCCATAACTTTTGTTTCCATGACTTCTCCCCTCCTAGTCGTCCCTATGTATAGAAAGCTATTACTCACAACTCTTACTAGATTTTTCCACAAGCTACTAATTACAGCTTATTTATAGCTTACCTTAAATAGCTTCACTACCAATACTGATTCATAACATTATTAATTGCTTAATTTTACTCAAACATCTGTTCCATAGGGCTACTTATTCAATGGTCTAGCAATTTGAATAACATCTTTGGCAATATTTAGCTGTGCATAGGGTGTATATTTTTGGTGTGTGTGCGCGTGGAAACTACCTTGCATGGCTCTGCATCACTATGCCATGTAATAGGCATAAGAAAGGTTGTCTTTTGCCAGCTGACACCTCAGTTTTAAAAGCGCGCCTCGGTTGCTCAGACTCTTGGAAATGGCCTTTAGCTAGGTGAGGCTTAGTCACCTATGAAAGGCGCGCGCCTCATGCGCCTCAAATAACCTTTGGTAAGGTGCGCCTTTGCGCCTTAAGGAAAATAGCTAAGATTTAAGTTATAAATTGAAGAATGATTGACATTTTTTCAAATTGAGACTACCTTAGCTTTACACACATCATTATTTATATTATTAGGGGTCTTTTTAATTAGTATTAAATACAATTAAAGAAAAAAATAATTTGAAAAAAATAAATACATACATGAGCCTCGCATGCAAAAGGAGTGCGCCTTCGTCTTGCACCTCTTGCCTAGGTTCCAGAGACCATTTGCGTCTTGGTGCGCCTCTTAAAAAAAAGGCTGACACAAGTTTACTGAATCAGGCTTCTGCAAAAAATAAGAAATTTTTTTATTATGTGTTTTGTGTTTGTGATTTGTTATTACTGTTCTCTGTCATCTGTGAATTAGTGACCATGTCAATGATGTAGTATAGTACGAAGTATTACTCAATATTCCTTTCAAGTCCTTCATGGCCTCATTTGGTATACAGAGAAGCAAAAACACAAGTGCTGATGGTGATAAGTCAGATATAGATGCTGTTGATGGGAAGGTAGATGGAGTGAAGCCTACAAAACAACCATCAAACCTGGTCTTTGGTTATCTCAATCTCTTCTCTGATGCTGTGGTGAGTGTGTTTTCTGCCTAAATTTTGTTTGCACTTTAATTGGCAGTGAAATTTGAGTGAATTTGCTTTTGATTTCTGAAAAGGAAGGAATTTTTTATCTGACGCGAGAGTTTAATTTGGCACAGCACAATTTCACTGATGGCATGGCTTTAGGAAGTGCATTCTTACTTTATGGATCTGTTGGTGGGTGGTCTAGAACTATTTTCTTGCTCGCCCATGAGCTCCCTCAAGAGGTACTTGTTCACGGTGCTTTCAAATATGCATACAAAGATCTTTTTTTTACTTCTAGAAAGTGTTCTCTGCTCTTGCTTATTTTTTGTGGTTATGTGTACAGATTTTCACCCAATTTTTAAGATCTGGGAGAAGAATTAGAATTGGCCTTTCAGTAGAAAACAATGCAAACTGATCTATATCATGATTTTTTCATTTATTTATTTTTAATTCTCCTTGTGTGGAGTTTCTAATCTTCAAAGAGATACTTAAAGAACAAACAAATTGACTCTGCTCTCCATTTTTTTACTTCAAAATTAACCCCCCTATAAACTATGCATCTTGTTAAAAAGTATGAATTGGTTTGATTTTCGAAAATTGATCATATTAAAAGCCTATTGAGAAGTTCTTGAAGGATCATTCTGCACACACTATAATTGGTACATGGATAGCCCTGGTTGTGATCTGTTACTGTCTCACTGCAGAAATGCAAAACTAAAGCCAGTTGTCTCGATTTCACTGAGGGCGAGAAGATGCTTTAGTTGCTAGTCAGAACTCAGATGTAGTAAATGACGATTCACCAATTGCATTTTTTTGACAATACATTTGTGGACATGCTATAGCGGGAAACTAGCTTTTCCCACGCCATACTATACTTGACGCTGGCTCCATACTCCTTCGCCTATCGTATGTATATTGGCTTGCATGTTTACTTCTCTAAACTCTAATAAGAACTACCCCCCTCCTTCCTGGGGTAAAAAAAAACAAGAACTGCCCCCATTTCAGAACGTATTTCTCCCCTGTTTTTGGTCCATTATCAGTGTTATATATATTTTTTTTTACTTTTATTTTGACAACCTTTTTGTACTAATTATCTTGTTTTGCCTTGTTATGCAGGTTGGTGATTTTGGAATCTTGGTTCGATCAGGTTTCAGTGTATCAAAGGCCTTGTTCTTTAACTTCCTGTCTGCACTTGTAGCGTTAGCAGGAACAGCACTAGTGAGTATCGGCTCTAAACCAAAACATCTCTTTTAATTTTCTTTGAAGGTTCTCATCAAAGACAAACATTGCATATATTTGTAGGCTTTGCTTCTTGGCCAGGATCCAGGACAATCTTCCCTTATTGAGGTAAATCATATTTTCGCTCGTCTTTGAAACAAACAACCCCATCTTGCAAAATCTTGCATATTATACAGATATTTTTTTTTTAATTTTTATTTTCTTACTGTGTTACAGGGGTTCACTGCAGGTGGATTCATCTACATATCTATTGCAGGGGTCCTAGCAGAGATGAACAATAGTGGTAGCCCTAGTCTAAAAAGTAGTGTAAGCCAGTTGATTTCACTGGTATTGGGCATGGGTATTGCACTTTGGATTTCTCTTGTAGAATGAAATCCTGGGGGAAAAACAGTTTCCCTCTTATCATTTTTTTAAATTAAAAAAAAAAGCACAAAAAAATAAAATAAAAAATGAAAGATGTATTCAATTTTGGAGTTTCATAGTTGTGCAACATGGCTATGTAAAAGATATTAGATGTGTTTCCTAAGCTTCAATGCTTCTAATTTGCCTAGAATTAGAATAGACAAATCACATATTAAGTGATTCTAGTTAAGATTATTGAAACCAGGATTATACCATTGTTAAGTACAAGTAATTTCAAATATAAACTTGCTTTTATGATGTTTGTAGTTTGAAAATTAATTTTTGGCAAATAATATGAAGCATTGAATTGCTATCGATGATTGAAATTTTGGAGTGAGTATAATTGTTCATGCTTATGTCATGAAGTATGGAATCTAACGGTTAGGCCGGTAGAGTTTTACGAAAACTCGTTTTATGAAAACACTAAAACTAGAGTTGAATTCTAACATCTTAAAATCAATGTTTTATAATTTTTAGGAATAAGATAAAAAGGGGATGATTTTTTTTGTTTTGGGGGGGGGGGGGGGGGGGGGGGGGGGGGAATTGGGGGGATTTTGGGAAAAAACATATAAGCCATTGATTAATGGCTAGAATTTTTAAAACTCTACCTAATAGATTTATTTAATATTTATCACTCATGTTGTAACGGAAGCCCGAAAACAGACAAACTACAATAACAAACAATGAAAAAACACAAAATCACACAAAGATTTAATGAGGTTCACTATCGATGTGATAGCTACGTCCTCCTGGCCGGTACGAAAATGTTTTACTATGAAAATCAAACAAACGGAATACAATCGAGAGACTGGTAATTCTCCCAAGAATTCACTCACTAAAACTCTCAACATGTTTTCCTCTCAAACGTGGCTTGAACTAATTAGCATAAATAGAAACAAAACCCTAAAGTCCTATTTATACTAATTACGAAGTTATTCGACAAATAGACGAACAAAACCCTAGAAAAAGAACGGACCCGGTTGGGTATGAGGAAACCTGACCGGGTTTACGAGTGAAACAAAAAACGAAGGCCCAGGACCCGCCCGGGTCACCTAAAACCCGCCCGGGTGCGTGGCCAAGCCACCACCCCAGACAAGCCCAGGACCTGCCCGGATCAGCAGGGACCCGCCCGGGTGCAAGACCACCTTCAAAGAGCTCGCCCAGAAACCCGCCCGAGTCCTCCCTGACCCACCCGGGGCCGCAACTCCTCTACTCCACCTTGCCTTCGGATCCACCCGGGGCTCCCCATACCTGCCCGGGTGCGCGACCTCATTGCTTCAACACTTCCAAACTTCGTCTTTCTTCATCGAACTACTCCATAACCCAAATGTATAACTTGGTAATACAAGTCACACCCAAAAACACCACAAATCTCCACCTTGACTTGTATTCACCAATACACGCCAAGACCAAACAAACACCAACAAACCAACCAGCACAAACGCCCTCCTAATCCCGGGGCGAGGATTGCCTCCACCTTGAGGCACGGCCCATGAGGGTCTCAAACATGGCTATCAACATTCAACAAGTCCAAACAATGTTTGAACTTGCGAACTAGAACCGGCTTGGTGAACATATCGGCTGGATTATCAGCAGTACCAATCTTCTTCACCTCAACACGCTTCTCATTCCTAAGGAAATGATAACGCACATCAATATGTTTAGTTCTATCATGATGAACTTGATATTTAGCAAGACAAATCGCACTCAAACTATCACAATAAACCATAGCATGATCATGATGAATACCCAAATCACTAACAAGACCTCGCAACCAAATACCCTCTTTTGCAGCTATGGTTAACGCCATATACTCAGCTTCCATTGTAGACAACGTAACTGCAGATTGCAAAGTGGCTTTCCAACTAATCACTGAACCTCCAAGAGTGTAGACATAACCCGTCACAGATCTTCTGGTATCAACATCACCTGCATAATCAGAATCACAATACCCAGACACTAAACATTGTGTCTCATTGCCATAAATGAGACCAATATCCGCCGTTCCAACCAAATAGCGAAAGATTCGCTTCACACACTGCCAATGCTCCTTCTTAGGTTGAGACATAAACCTACTAGCCACACTAACAGCATGTGCAATATCAGGTATAGTACAAACCATTGCATACATCAAACTTCCAACTGCACTAACATATGGAACACTAGACATGTACTCCTTCTCTTCATTAGACTGAGGAGTATACATAGAAAGACGAACATTAGAAGCAATAGGGGTATCTATAGATTTAGCATTTTTCATACCAAACCTGTCAAGAATACGCTGAATATAACCCTTTTGTGAAAGAAACAACTTCTTCTTGGCACGATCTCTATAGATTTCCATCCCCAAAATCTTGCGAGCTGCTCCTAAGTCTTTCATGTCAAATTCAGAACTCAAAAGCTCTTTCAACTTGCGCACATCCGACATTTCCTTAGCTGCAATAAGCATGTCATCAACATATAATAATAAATAAATATAAGAAGATCCATTCTCCACCTTACTGTGATAAACACAGCAATCATAGAGACTTCTGTTGTAGCCATGCTCCACCATGAAAGTGTCAAACCGCTTGTACCACTGCCTAGGCGACTACTTAAGTCCATATAAGGACTTCATCAAGTGATATGCATAAGTTTCCTTCCCAGAGACAATGAACCCCTCAGGCTGACCCATATAGATATCTTCCTCTAGTTCCCCATGTAAAAACGCTGTTTTTACATCCATTTGCTCAAGTTCTAGATCAAAATGTGCCACTATTGCTAGAAGCACCCGAATAGAAGTATGTCGAACCACCGGTGAGAATATCTCATTGTAATCCACTCCTTCCTGCTGTCTAAACCCCTTAGCAACCAACCGAGCTTTGTATCGAATTGGATCCCCTTCAGAAGTACCCTCTTTTCTCTTGAAAACCCATTTACACCCAATTAACCTACGACCCTTTGGTAATTGCACAAGTTCCCATGTTTTGTTTTTGTGAAGAGACTCCATCTCTTCATTCATAGCAACCAACCATCTATCTGACTCGGCACTAGCAACTACTTCTTTGTAAGAAATTGGCTCAGGTGTCTCAATATCATCTGCAACATGCAAAGCATATGCTACCAACTCCTCTACACAACAATTCTGACCCGGAACATGACGTCCCTCCATCTCCTCAATTAGTCTCTGAGGTTTCTTTCTCAGTCGTTTAGAACCATCCTCCGCAGTGTGATCAAACTCAGAGTCACCTGTTTCATCAATAACAGGGCTCATCTGCCAACTGACTAGTAGTCGCCGGACTCTGCTCCACCTGAATCTGCATACCATCCTTGGCAATAGACAAAGGTTCTATTTCAAACTCATCGTCACAAACAACGCTATCATCTTTTTTGCCTGCAATTTTATTAATACACAAACATAGTATTTTTATCAAAAGTTACATCTCTACTAGTTATGATGCGACTTTCTGATGGGGACCAAATTCTATATCACTTGACACCATCTCCATATCCCATAAAACAACCCTTTCTAGCTCTTGGTTCTCGCTTACCATCATTTACATGATAATAAACAACATACCCGAAAACTCGCAACAAAGAATAATCAGCACTTCTTCTGGACCACTCTTCACAAGGTATTTTACAGTTAATACCTGTATGAGGAGCACGATTCAACAAATAGCAAGCCGTTTTCACGGCTTCCGGCCAATACCATCTAGTCAAACCTGCATCAAAAGGCATACACCTAGCTCTCTCAAGCAAAGTCTTATTCAACCTCTCTGCAACACCATTCTACTGTGGTGTTTTCCTAACGGTACGATGTCTAACAATTCCTTCATCTCTGCAAAGAGCATTAAACTCGTCACAAACAAACTCAAGACCATTATCCGTTCGGAGACGTTTTACCTTTTTGCCAGTCTGATTTTCAACTAACACCTTCCAATGCTTGAAGGTGTTAAAAGCATCTCCTTTCTGCTTCAAAACATAAAGCCATGTGTACCTGGAGAAATCATCAATAAAGGTAACAAAATATCGATATCCCCAATACCTTCAACCCGAGATGGTCCCCAACAATCAGAATGAATATAATCCAAAGTGGCCTTTGTGACATGCAACCCTTTACTAAACCTGGCACAATGTTGTTTACCCAACACACAGGATTCACAAAATTCAAGATTTTTCACCTTATGACCACCTAGAAGGCCTAATTTAGACAAAGATTGCATACCACGCTCGCTCATATGACCTAGCCTCTTATGCCATAACTTAGTCATCTCATCTGAACCCATGGATGCTACAAAAACAGAACCAGTCAGCACAGTACCAAGTAAATAATATAAAGTACCCAACTTAGTACCTTTCAGCACTATCTTCGAACCTTTCAAAACACACAATTCCCCATCTGAACCCGAAAAAGTAAATCCCTGCTTGTCAAGAGTACCAAGAGAGATCAAATTTTTCTTCAGTTTCGGAACGTGTCTAACATCCAACAAAGTACGTATCTTTCCTTCAACTGTCTTAATTCTAACAGTACCTCTACCCACCACTTTACATGCAGCATCATTACCCATAATAACTTCACCACAATCAACAGATTCATAGGTAGAAAACCACTCTCGACTAGGACACATATGAAAAGAACATCCTGAATCTAACACCCAACGATCTGTAGACTGACTACCTTCACTCACAATTAAGGCCATGTCTTCCTCCGAATCAGAATCAGAAATTTGTTGTGCAACATTAACATTGGAATTATTCCTAGGATTTTTAGGACATTTATCCTTCCAATGACCAGCTTCTTTACAGTAGTGACAAATATTCTTAGGCTTACTATTATTACCCTTAGAATTTTTCTTTTTCCTAGAGTTCAAATTATTAGCTCCAGAAGAACTAACTACCAATCCAGCCCCAGAATCAAAACTACTGTCATTATTTGTTACCGCCTTATGGCGCAACTCTCTAGTAAAAAGTGCTGACTTTACTTCTTCTAGAGTTACATTTTCTTTTCCCACCACAAATGACTCAACAAAATTCTCAAACGACACAGGCAAAGAAACTAACAAAATCAAAGCAGCATCCTCATCTTCAATCTTAACATCTATATTACGTAAATCAAGTAAAATAGTATTAAGTTTGTCTAGATGATCCCTTAAAGGCGTACCTGACTACATTCGCAGAGAATACAAACGTTGTTTTAACAACTTGTTGGTAAGAGTCTTTGTCATATAAAGACTCTCCAACTTTGACCATAAACCTGATGCCGATACCTCATCCGAAATTTCTGTGATCACATCATCTGCCAAACTCAGTAATATGGTGGAGTGAGCCTTCTCCTCCATCGCCTCAAATTCTGCTGCACTGAAGCCCTTTTCAATCAAATCCTTTTCTTTTACAATCAAAGGTTTCCAAATACCTTGTTGTTTCAACAAGGCACACATCTTGATCTGCCATAGCGCGAAGCTATTCCTACCCGTAAATTTCTCAATCTTCGTGTTAGTAGTGTTCATCTCCTCAGATCCTAAATCCCGCTTTGATACCAAGTTTGTTGTAACGGAAGCCCGAAAACAGACAAATTACAATAACAAACAATGAAAAAACACTAAAAACCACACAAAGATTTAACGAGATTCACTATCGATGTGATAGCTACGTCCTCCTGGCCGGTACGAAAATGTTTCACTATGAAAATCAAACAAACGGAATACAATCGAGAGACTGGTAATTCTCCCAAGAATTCACTCACTAAAACTCTCAACATGTTTTCCTCTCAAATGTGGCTTGAACTAATTAGCATAAATAGAAACAAAACCCTAAAGTCCTATTTATACTAATTACGAAGTTATTCGACAAATAGACGAACAAAACCCTAGAAAAAGAACGGACCCGGTCGGGTATGAGGAAACCCGACCGGGTTTATGAGTGAAACAAAAAACGAAGGCCCAGGACCCGCCCGGGTGCGTGGCCAAGCCACCACCCCAGACGAGCCCAGGACCTGCCCGGGTCAGCAGGGACCTGCCCGGGTGCGAGACCACCTTCAAAGAGCTCGCCCAGAAACCCGCCCGGGTCCTCCCTGACCCACCCGGGGCCGCAACTCCTCTACTCCACCTCGCCTTCGGATCCACCCGGGGCTCCCCATACATGCCCGGGTGCGCGATCTCATTGCTTCAACACTTCCAAACTTCGTCTTTCTTCATCGAACTACTGCATAACCCAAATGTATAACTTGGTAACACAAGTCACACCCAAAAACACCACAACTCAATTGGCATGCACTTGGATAAGTTCCATGGTCACGTACCTATTGTGAATCAGCCATGGGCTTTGGAATTCATTACCGAGTCGTATTTGGGCCTAATTTAGTCTTGAATGATTTGTAGGTTGTATATTAACAATCATGTGGGCTTTAATAATAACGATCCATTTAATAAAATAAACCATTTACGGTATCCAAACAATAATTATTTCAACTAATGACAATTTCAATAAGGACCTTTGATCCTCACCCCGAGAACTTCCTAAATTTTAAAAATAACTCTCGTTAACTTTTTTTTCATAACCCTCATGAAATACTAAAATTTATGCAAATCAACCCCAAAACCTAACACCTTTTAAATTATCATGAAGTGGGCCCACAATCCGTTTTACGTCCTTAATTGCAGAATTTGCAGCAATCAACCCTATTTAATCTACTTTCTCAGCTTGATTATTATAACCAATATTTCATTAATCCTTTTCACCTACCCCCTCACGTGATTATCTATAACCTCTCTTTCCCAAAGCCAAAGTCGTACCTCACTCTCATCCTGATCCCACTAAGCCATCATATTATCTTATCTTTCTGCACAAACCAAAATTTATCTCCATTATTAATCTTCACGAATTCACCTTTCTTTATCGCGCTCTTTCTTTTTTGCATCTACAAAAAAAATAAATTACATTCATCTTCAATACTTTGACAAGGCTTCAACCTGTTCCTCAAAAACATACGAAAAGGGAAATAAATTGTCACGTATCAGATGCAAATGGTATTTGTTTGTATAAATCTTTCATATTTACTAAATCTGGAGCATAATTTGGCTCAATCATTGAAATATTGAGTTGTAATTTAGCACCTCTATTGAGTTTTAATTTAATTTTTTTGGGGTTTTTTTTTAATTGGTTGGAATTTTGTGGGTGAAGGATTGTTGGAAGTACAATATTTAAAAAATAAAATAAAATTACAGAAATCACAATTTTGATCAACGTCTATTGTTAAATTGCAAAAGCTAAACATCGCCCCTAGTGCGTAAGATAAACATGCTTAAAATGGAAATATTATATATATGAAAATGAACATTTACTATACCGATCTACGCGTTATTATAGCAGGCACCCGAAAATTAGTACTACTTTTGGAAATTTACTAAATTCTCATCTAACACCCGGGGCGCATGTTTACAAGATCCTTGTTAAATCTAGTAATGCACAACTGAACGGTGCACGCAGCTGAAATTGCACATGTTCATTACAAATTTACAATGCACATTTATGATTTATTTCCATCTAACAGCGTAATGTAACACAGGAAATAGAGTTACTTTTCAATAATTTAATCTTGCAATTGTTGTTTACCAATTTTCATCACGTCATCCGTGATGCGTGGCTTCAGTCATCCATAGGTTTCTAAGACCTGATTTTCACACATTTTGTAACCTACACTTGCATCTAAGCAATCATGTTAGTTTGATTCATGTATTGTTCACACAGACAATGACAAGGACAACTATGTTGAAGCTAAACACCACAAACACTGAGACACTAGTATACATCTCTATTGATAGGAAAACAAGCGCTCTAATGGTTAGCTCTTACACCTTAACACCATTAGTGCAAAAACTAACAAGGTCCATCAATGTAGAGTTCAATGCGTCTAAAGACAGATGACCCAAAAACCTCCTAGAAGGAGACTCACCGTCAGGAAGATCTGCCTGAACTTTGCGCTCTTCTGTACCACCATCAACCATTGTCATCCACCAAGAGATGCATCCCAGTTCATCCTCAGGATCAACATGCGCAACCAAGCTCAGTGTCTCACCTTGTTCAAGATCCAAGGTAAGGCAGAGAAAATCACGCTTTGTTTTTAGCCCCACCGACAATGCCTCCTCTTGAAGCCAGCATATGATCTGACTAGCTATCTGTCACTCAAACAGACGCATCTTACATTGAATATCTCACCCCAAAAAAATTAATAATAAGAAAAAATAACTTCAAGAGGGATAATATTACCTGCAACAGAAGCACCATAGGGAGATCTACCAAGTCACAATTGAATTTGTTCTTGGTGCTCATTGCCTCAGGATCAACTTTGAACAAACCAATAACATTAGGAGCACCTCCCCCTTCTATACTGATGCAATCATCTTTCACCACCACCCTAGTCTGAAACAGCAACTTGGTATCTTTAGCTTTAACCTGAACATCATCTGATCTCCATGCCTGAGAATTTGAATTTAGTAATGCTTCGGGAACTTTCACAAACAAAACCCAGGAAGAAGTCCGTGATTGCCAAGTTGGCTGTGATATTAGCTGGAGATATGGAATCTTGGTAACCTAGTTAACACATATAAAGACAACCATTAAAAACAAGGGTATAATGGGTCAGACTTAAAAGTCATTTTTCAGTAGACAAAAGCTACATAATAGAGTTCAAATCGGCCTGTACCAGGTTCTCCAGCTCTATTAGAACTTTGCTTGAGAAGATTCGGTGAGCCAGAGAAAGGCAAAAATGATTTACAAGACCCACAGCATCATTTTGCTGCTGATTAGGCTGAACTTTGCCAGGCTTCTTTTGGTGGTGGTCCTTCACCTTTGCAAATATTTTATCATGGAAAAGCTGCTGCAGATATATTTCATAGATAAGGTAGTTGGGTTGTCTTGAAATTCCTTTGGTATTTTGCTTAATTTCCACCAAGCTTGACCCTTTAGATAATTCGTCTACATCCTGAGTGGCACCGCTATTGGTACTTTGATCTTCTTTTTTTAAAGGTATTAGTGAAATGAATGCAGATACTCCAGGTTTTATGCTGAGTTCCAAATAGTTTTCTCGTATTCCAGTCACATTGACCCCCAAAGATGGATTAAAGGATTCCCGACTAACTAAATCAAATACCTATCAACAGGATCATAGCAAGTTAAAAATGGAAAGACATTGTGAAAAGTAAAAGGAAAAAATGCTCAACAAGAAATTGTAAAAGGGGACAGGTATACGCCCTTACATACCTACCTGTTCATAAAACATTGCCCTGTGGGCGTTGCAAAGAACTGTATGTGTTTCTCGTATACGATCGTCATCGTTAAGAGAATCCTTCTTTGCTTCTCTAAATGAGTCTTCAACTGCATGTGAATTTGTTTTTACAGATCCTTCTGGACTATCAATTGAATGAGCATCCAGAAAACCAAAGTGGAAAGAGCGACATGAACTTTCTGGCAAATTCACGGATAACATGCCAGATGAATCATGGTCCACACGAACCATAGAAAACACTGCTCGGGAAACAGCTGGCTGCTCAAGGGCTGTATTATTGGAAAGATCAATCAAGAAACCATCGCTGCCAGGTGAATTTGCTGCCAAACGATGCCATTTGACTTTCCAATTCTGCTGCAAACTGTCAACTTATTAGAAAATAGGAAGATTATCCCAATATTGAGCAACCGAAAAGTCGGCATGAACAAGCTTTTCCAGATACAGCAAGATAAAGAAGATTTGGCCATATCATCAAATGATGTCATAAGTACTTGCAATTAATACTATACTCTAACTGAACATAGTGTGTAAATTCATATTCAAAATAAAGAGAGCATTAAGATGAATCACTGAATGTAAAAATGTGATCAAACCCCTGAAAAACCAAAAGGAAAGAATCAATAATGAAACAAAGAAGGCCAGGCTGGGTTTAGAGTCAGCCAGCCACTATACTATACTATCACCTTCCTGAATTCTACAAGGCATACTTTTTTCACAAGTCACAACTATGCTTTCACACTTACCCCTAATTGAGCAATCCTTGTGAGTGATGATGGAAATATTAAATGGCGACAATGCTAAACCTTAAGAGACTGAAATAGAATAAGGGTATACAAAAGGAAACATGAAATTACAAGAGATAATGCAACATAATGAAGCAGAGAGAAAAAAGCAGAAACTGGAAAATTAGTGATACATGAGAGATCAACAATGAATAATAGCATGATAAGGCATCAGGTTATAACTCATCCAAAAAATAAGAAAAGAAAGGGCACCGGTTTCAGCGCACTCACCGAATGAGAGCTCCATAGAATCTTGCTTCCCTTCCAATCTGATGTTCCAAGGACTTGGCAGATTGCTTGAAGTACTTACTCAAATGCTGCAAGAGAAGTAGAAGAAGCCAAGAAGAATGAAAGTTTGAATCTCTATTCTAACAGCATCGAAAAGAAAACATTCAATGTAATTGCAATTTTAGACTTCAAGATAGGAGAAGTATGAATATTTCTTCCAGCGAAGGGAAAAGCAAAAGGTTGAATATTTAAGATACATTATGCATTGAAGTATACCAAAGGGTTTCTGATAATACCAGTTAGAATGAAAAAAACAAAAAGAATATTGGCAATACCCGGTAACTTTGTAGCTTATTTGCTGTAGACACTGCAAGATCGGACAGGGCTTCATTAGGTAATGGTTTAGGTCTATTCATATGTGCCACAGTAACTGCATCATTAGCTTCAACCTGAGAAAAAAAAACCAAAAAACTGCATATTAACGGCAATTAAATAGATGAAGCATGCCCCAAATATAGTTTTGTGCAACAGAGGAAGCACGACCTATATTATTACAGATTAGCATATATACATATTTCTTTTTTTGAAAGAAGCATATATACACATTGATGAAGGGCAACAAACCCAAACAATTGTAAGGTCCTAACAAACTGTAGACATGACCATAGCTAACAATTCTAATGTGGTACATAACTGTCACACTCCCCTCGATCAAAATTTATTTGCTTCCATTTGCAAATGGAAGGTTGGGGTGTGGAAAAGCTAGGAGTCCTCTCTCTTTTAAATAGGGTTTCCTAGGAAGAGGTGTGACCGTGTGACTGTTGTCAGAGCAACCGTCTCATGCTTTCTCTCTCTCGTTTAGAGTAATTTTCCATTCAGCATGGACGATGACTATTGAACAATATTTGAAATTAAAAGGAAAATTTCATACTTCTATTAATAATCCAAACTATAGGTTCTCTGCCATTATATATCACAACTATAATTTATTACAGTGTAATAGAACTCTTATAACTCCGCCAGTGGGTTTCTCGCTGCCAGTCCCAAGCCTGGATAAAGGAGGAGGGTTGCGGTAGGCCTGTGACAGCCAGCGTAAAACTTTGTCATATCTTATGACATAAACCAAAATGATAATCTCGTGGGGGCGTTTCCTAAAATCTATGTGGACGACCTCTCGGAATAATCACTTTAGTTCATGTAGCCGGCCCCACTTATGGGAATAAGACTTTGATTGATTGATAATAGAACTCTTATAATATCTTCTTAAATACACCCTGCACGACTGAACCTGAACCGATTAAACTGGTCAGTTTTACTTTTTTAATTCTAAAATCTTTTTTCCTTTAACCACTTATCTCTCTTGGTCTCTCCCATGCTGCAACTAAAGTAACAATTGGTGACACCACATGAACACAAATAAGAATATCCTTCTAGAACTTCTAATCAGTTGATCCTTAAAATCTCTAATGTAAGATGCACATCAGGATTTCTCTAGAAAAGGTGTGGTATATATATAGCTTGTTCTCTACTTAAAATAGGTGAATTGAGTAAAAAAACAAAAAATAAACAAATTTCTCTAAATTTGATGATGATAATTCTTGGCCTTTATTTTCTTTCCCAATATCTTCTTGAAGTTGTAGCAGGACCAATTCCACCCATCTTCAAATTTCCAAAGTTTCCAATAACCTTAGTCGCAACATAATTATTTTTCAACTTTTTATATAGGACACTTTCGTTTTATTATTTACTCCATTCTATACGGACTAATTGCCATTTTTCCTTTAATATATGGTCCCGTAATTATTAAAGCACTTGATCAAAATATCCCCCCCCAAAAAAAAAAAAAAATCATATCAACACTTCTCCAAATCATTTTCCTTACCCTTTTATTCATTAGTTGAATATCAGATGCCACCCACCAAAACAATCTTTTGAATGCTGCACATCAAAAATCAAAATAAGAACAAAATTGAACTTGGAAGACAAAACAAGTTGGGTAGTGGTGACAAATTGACAATTGCTTGTGGTCATAATTGGTGAAGGCTGTGGTTTCTTAAGTGTTTTTCCAATGCATTATGAACTTTCACATAGATGAGGGTAGATTGAGAAGGAATAATGAGTGTTCTCACAGTGCTTTTGCTAAAATCGATAAAGGGAACAACATATGAAGATGGAGACTGTGGTGGGTGAGAAAATAAGGAGAGATGATTTCTGAAACGTTGAAGGAACAAATTGAACTAACCCTAGCTGGATGTGTTCTAAATGTACACCCATCTAATTTTGAAGCCATGCTGAAAACACTAATGCAAGTGTTGGTGCTATCTAAAGGAGCAATTTTTAGCCTAATCAAATAATTTGTTAATTATCCAGTTTTTTCATTGGCTTGATGAGGATAAGTCCTGAATAGAGCACCTCGGAGTATTAACCAACAACTAACAATTGTGAAGGGGAGAAATGGCGACGAACAACCATAAAAATTGGAGTTCATTGAATATTTGAATGCCCTTATTGGGTACGGCTTTGCAATTTTCCTTTTGACAAACAATCCACAGAAGAAGCAAAAGAAATTGCTGCAAAAATGGCCGAAGTGATGGAAGTAGAGGATGATGTGCTTGGATGGGACAAATCAAGGCGTGTTAGAGTACCCAATTGATGTAACTAAACCAATTCACCGATTCTAGAAATCAAGAATAAAAAAGTATGATCCTAAGAATTAAATTCAAGTGAGAAGTATTATAGATTGCATACCTTTTGTTATTCTGGTGGAATATTGGGGCATCCAGACCAAGATCATGTCAATGTTGAGGAGAATGAATTTGAGGGCAATAAAGTTAGGGGTCAATGGCTTAGGGCATCCTCAAGAAAGGGAAAGGCAAAACTACAAGAGCAAGTTCTGCAAACAGCCTCTAAAATGAAGGAGCTAAACTTTGTTACAGAGCCAATAACCTATGGGGGAAGTAGGGCAACCGGGTCTGAAAGGTCCAAATCTGAGAGTTTCTGGAATATGTTAAATAAGTCACCCCCAACAAAAGGGGGGAAAGACAAATTGCTTAAAACAAGTCCCACAACTCTACATGTTAAAATGTTCTACTGTATCTGTATGTGGAAGGAAGCCATGAAGGAGAGAAACAAACCCCATGTAGAAAAAGAAAAAATGAAGGAAGATGTGCACCTCTAAAACAGCAGAAGGTTGGGGCACATGAGTTTTGAAGAAAGGGAAAAGGCAAAACGGAGAGGAGATAGAGATAGTGCGGATCATGGATAAAAAAATTTGTTCGCGGTTGCATTCGCAGTGTCAGCAAAGGATGCCCTTCACACTTTAGTGAAGCAGATAAACTCCTCACATGTGTTCCTATCAGTTCCCAAGTGTTTTAAACAAGAGTGATGAGAATTGAGTGGTGGATGACACTCGAAGTAGAGCAAGGGAGAGGCAATTGACATTGATATGGAAGGAAGAAGTTGATTTAGCTATTCGCTCTATGGGTGAGCATTACATAGATCATAGATGTAAACATAAATGGAGTCCATGAAGGGTTTGTGAGTGGTCAGAGACCAGCCAAACAAGTCACACTTGGAGGACAAGATTTAGCAAGAAAACTTTCTATGGCCCCACTAGAAATAAAACATCGACCCACTAAGGATTTTTTTAAATTGTTCACTATAATAGGGCCAACACTCGTTACATCCTATTATAGAATCCAGACCTAACTTTAGTTCCTCTACATACTCAAGATCCCCACAATTATGCTACCCGACTTCAAGTCTAAAGTCTTCTCTTTCAACTCTCATATTGAACTCTAAGTCTCACTCAAATATAAGAAAATTCACTCAAATCCCCTCAACTCAAATTACAATTCAGTACTTCAGTAGGAACTCACTCAAGTCTTCACTCTAAACTTGATTCTAGAATTCAATCAAATTCTAAATATTTTCTCCATTATAAGAGCTAACGCCAACCCTTGCGCAACTCTCAGATTATACTCATGAAAAGATAAACTCTATGTAACAATAAAACTTTGTTGGAACTTAAACAAAAGTATACCACTATAAAAACAACCCTACAACGAGGATCTCAATATGTGTGTGGACGCCTGGAGGGGAATGCTCAACCCATTATAAAAGCATTGACATTGAGGCAAGAGTCTAACAAGAATGGCCAACTACAATTGTTAATCGATTATGCTCATAAGTTTGCTAAAAAATTCCTTTCATCTCTTTGAATTCAAATTTCGAGAATGTAACGAGGTGGCTCAAAACTATACAAAATATAGCATTTTGATACAAATAACCAACCACAAAAAATAAACCTCGGATTTGAATTATGAATTCACAGATGTTGAGAGACTTATTAAATTTAAGCTTAATGATGTAAGGTTTGTATAAATAAATTGCTAGTTAGCCTAATTCCATGTGTATGTCACATACTCACATGAGGTTATGATGTAATGGTGTAGTACTCACAAGTGTACTAGCATGAGCTAGGACACATGGTAGTAGGTGATTGAGCTGAATCTTTCCAGGGTTAATGCTGAATGCCGCCATAAAAAACCAGGCTGAGAGAATATAATTCATTCAGAAGAATATCAAACACACTCATTGTAAACTAGAGAATGAATATTTCACTTATTTGATATCATGGTATCAAAGCCAGGTTTGTTAATCTACCACTCTAATTTCTGCAAGTTTGTGCTTGTTAAGATATGAAATTTTATTTTGTAACTATTGGTGATAATCGAAGTATATACAATATGAGTAACACAATTCTCTACATCCATCCATCTGATGGTAGTGCTTCTGTTACAGATTTGCAGCGGAAAAGCTCAAGGGACCAATGAACTATAAACCCTAGAAGACGTCGTTTGAAATTGCACTTGCCTCGAAGAGGAAACTTGGATTCATCACTGGCACAGTGGTGAGAGATGCAAATGATAAAATCAAGCAAGAAGCTTGGGATATCTGAAACAATCTCATGGATAAACAATTTTTCTGATTTGATTAATAAATCTATCGTGTTTATGAGTAATACCCGGCAGATATTGAAGCAATTGGAACAAAGATATCAACCTTCCAGTGGTTCCCAAAAGTACCAACTAAATAAACTGTTGTATGAATCCAAGTAGTAGGGAAGAATTGTGACTGACTATTATACTGAGCTTAGGGGTGTGTGGGAGGAGCTGGACTCACTTAATACTCTTCCTCTCATTAACACTGTCACAACAGAAATCAATGCATACACAGGTGCACTCGACAACAGAAGGAGGAGCAAATGTTGTTCCAGTGCTTAAATACTTATGCCAGTTAAGGAGAAAGATGGATTTGCAATTTATAGCAAAAGTGGAGCACCAATCTGCGGAACTTGTGGTAAAACAAGACATCTGAAGAAAAACTGTTTGAAATGTAGTTGACTATCCAAGTTGGCTTAATAAGAATAAGGGCAAAGAAAGGGCAGGAACCTCTGGAAATAACAATATGTATATGGATAGAGGGAAGTGGAAGTAAAGGGAAGGAAGAGAAAGGAAGGGATTCATGTTCCCTTGTTCGGATATAACATGGAGGGAGAAAAAGGGAGAAAAATGAGAGGATTAATTTTCCCTCCCTTTTTAATGAACCAAGTCCTTTCCATGTTGGAGAGATTTGGAGAGAAAATGCAACCTCATTTTTCTCCATCCCCTTCTTTTCTTTCCCCTACCCTCTTTTTCCCTCCCCTCCCTTTCCCTCCATCATTTCTATCCATAAAAAGCGTAAAGATGGTAGAGGAGTTAGGCAAAGTAGAGAAGACAAGTGGTAAAAGGGGAGAAAGAAATAGGGTAAGGTTTGTTGCAAATGGTCAAATACATCAAGGAGAGAACGGTAAGGGAAGTTAGAGTGGAAACACAGAAAGGCGTAGTGTGCCATAACACCACAACAACTGGAATAATTATTGAAGCTTCTTCCCACTCCATCAAAGGCAATACCAACTGATGGGGATGATGATATGGAGTGTAACTATGCAGGAATTGTTAGTTGTTATGTGAGTGAAAATGTTAGGAGATATGGAATGGATAATACATAGACACATGAGAATCTAATCCAACCTAAAAGGCTGAAAAATCAAGCATTCATAAACCTACTTACTAGAGACACAACAGAGATCACTCACAAAGGGTTAGTCAAACTAAAAAATGCAATGGAACTCAATAGTGTTTCTATACGAAGCTTCCGACATACTCTGATGTCCATTCAGAAATTGAGCAAGGAAAATGAGCGTAAAGCATTCTTCAAAGTAGAGTATTGTACAATTGAGTCAAAGGATGGCAAAGTGAAGGGAATTAGAAAGTCTGATGAGGGGCTATATTATTTGCAGGACAAACCAATGGCTATAGTAATATAAGAACTGAAAAGAAAGAAGAATGTTGGTGTAACTGAAGGTGGCAATAGTGTAATGGTTGCAAGGACTAATAAGACAATCCCTTAAACAGTATTAAAGCTGAGAGTGCCAAGTGAAGAAACTCTATGGCATCATAGAATGGGGCATGTTCCACTAGAAAGGGTGGCTAAGATTGAAGAACTCAAAGGGATCAAGAAAAGAAGCATGGACATTTGCCTAATATGTCCCCAAGCGAAGCTCACAAAACCTCCATTTCCAAGCAGCTAGTCAAGAGCAAGTAATGCCTTTGATATCATACACATAGGCATATGGGAGCCATATAGGGTTCAAACAATGAAACATCACAGTTTTTCCTCACCATTGTAGATGACTATTAAAAAATGACCTGGGTGGCTTGGGTGCATCTATTGAAGATGAATTCTGGAGCCTATGAAGCACTGAGGGAAAGCATAAACATGGAAATGACACAATTTGACAAAAGAGTTAAGATCATCAGATGTGCTAATGCTTAGGATTTTAACGATAAGAATTGCATACCTCTCTTTAATGAATTGGGCATAACTCATCAGGCAAGCTGTATAGAGACACCAGAGCAGAATGGAAGGGTGGAAAAGAAGCATAGGAACTTGAGATGACTAGAGCCCGATGACTAGAGCACCGAGGTTCCAAGCGGGTCTACTACTACAATTCAGGGGGGTTGATTGCTTGCAGCAGTTTTCATCACAAACAAGCTACCAAATGCAGTGCATGGAGTCGGCCCTTATGAGGTACTATATGAAAAGAAACCTGATTATAGTGTTATAAAAAGTTTTGGTTTCCTAGTTATTAGTTTGTGGCACATAATGCAGAAAATTCATGACAAACTTGAGGAAAAAGGAACAACATGTATATTTCTAGGATATTCTCAAAATCAAAAAGGGTATAAGTTATTAAACCTGAGAAATAATGGGGTGATTGTAAGTAGAATAAAAAAAATTATGAGGGAATTTATCGTTATATGTTGCTCAATTCAAATAATAGCAAAGGCAAGGAGAAAAATAGCTCTCAGCCTTCAAGTTGCCAAGATATAACTTGGGATAGTGAGTTAGGGAATATTTTAGTGACCGACCCTGAGGGGGATATTCCTGAAAATGACAATAGAATGAATAAAGAAAGACATGATGAATTAGAAGAGAACATGGGGACATTGAAGTTGTGAGACCTGCACAAGCCAAGACAAAACCACCAGTAGCTATGAAACATTCAACTAGGCCACATAGACCCCCTTAAGTGGCTTGATGATTACCACACCTCAAACATGAGTAGAGAAATTGAGACTAGGCAAACTAGAATTGAGACGGTTACAAAAATTGACATAACACCTCAATTATGGAATTTCGTGACTTGGACAGAGAAACACCAAGAGCCTTAATATTTTAAGGAAGCCATTAAAAATTTAGCTATGAATGAGGAAATAGAGGCCCTTAAAGAAAACAAAATATGGGAGATCACGGATCTGCGAAAAGGAAAAAATCCAATTTGTTAACTTGTAAATGGATTTATAAGATCAAATATAAATCAAATGGCACTATAGAAAGTTATAAGGCAAGATTGGTTGTGCTGGGAGATAGACAAAAACATGGTGTTGATTATGAACAAGCATTTAATCTTGTGGCAAAAATGACAACCTCTAGATCATTGCTTGCAATCACCTCAATGGCATATTAAGAAAATGGATTTAAAAAAAACGCTTTCCTACATAGGGTCCTACATGAGAATCTGTATACAAAACTCTCTCCTTGATACAAAGGAAAAGGACACAGAATTGAAGTAGAAGTTGAGGGGAGAAAGGTGAGGAAAGCCAGAGCAATGGGTCTAAGGATTGCAAGTTGTTGAAGTCCTTATATGGACTTAGACAAGACCCTAGAAAATGGTTTGATAAATTGAGTAGTGCCCTAAAAGAAGATAATTTCACTCAGTCAAAGAGCAAATATTCTATGTTTAGTAAACAACAGGGTATCTCTTTTACGGTTATGCTCATTTATGTTGATGATTTGCTGATTGCTAGAAATAATTGTGAAGATTTTGTTGCCACTAAACAATTCTTGTCAAAGCATTTTTTGCATGAAAGACATGGATTAACTTGAGCACTTTTGGGGCATTGAAATTGACAAAACTCAACAAAGTTTTTTCTTATGTCAGAGGACATACATCAAGGATATGCTTGAAGAACATGGAATGTTGAAGTGTAGGCCAGTGAAACTTCCTCTTGACCCTCACTCCAAGCACGTCCAAATCAAGGAGATGTACTCCTTGCACCAAGTGATTATCAAAAGTTGATTGGCAAACTCATCTACATAACTAATACCAGACAAGACCTTGCCTACAATGTTTATGTTATCAATAAATCTATGCACAATCCCACCAGTATGCATATGCATGCTGCTAAAAGACTTCTGCGATATTTGTGTGGACAATCAATCAAGGAATATTGTTGGTTGCTAACTCCTCTGCCCAGCTTACTTCTTGTGAAAGTGACTACCCTGTTACTCGCAAGTCTACAACATGCTTTTGCTTGTTGTTTTGTTGTTGGATAATTCCCCCATACCCTGGAAGTCTAAAAGGCAAGGTCTTGTTTCCAGAAGTAGTGCGGAGGCTGAATCAGGTGTATGACCCTCACAACATGCGAATTCCTTTGGGTTAGGCAATTGTTGAGAGATTTAGGCATTAAAGACTTGCCTTGCACAGACATCAAGTATAACAGCAGCTTTGGCCATGACTGC
The DNA here is from genome assembly GCA_951394345.1 of Salicornia ramosissima. Taxonomy (NCBI): domain Eukaryota; kingdom Viridiplantae; phylum Streptophyta; class Magnoliopsida; order Caryophyllales; family Amaranthaceae; genus Salicornia; species Salicornia ramosissima. The sequence continues at coordinate 1,280,938 of OX596240.1, read as the reverse complement.
CAATCGAGTAATACATGAATGCACCAAGCATGTGGACGTTGACCTTCACTTCCTCATAGACAAGACTCAAGCGGGAGAGACCCACTCTATCTATGTTCCTTCCAAGCTTCAGCAAGCTGATGTCCTTAGCATAGCTCACTGTAGATTAGCAAAACAGCCTCCTCTCCACGATGGGAGTTCAGAAGAGCTCTTCACTCTTATCTTGAGGGGGAGTGTTGAGAGACTTGTTAAATTTAAGCTTAATGATGTATTGTTTTCATTAATAAATTGCTAGTTAGCCCAAGTCCATGTAATGACACATGTGTATGTCAGTGATGTGATGGTGTACTACTGACCAAGTGTACTAGTATGAGCTACAAAACATGGTAGTAGGTGATTAGTGAGTTGAATCCTTCTAGGGATTGATGTTGAATGCCGCCATATAAAAGTCAGGCCGAGAGAGAATAGAATTCATTTAGACAAATATCAAACACACTCATTGTAAACTAGAGAATAAATATTGATTATGATTATGATTATGATGATGTTGAATGGAAGATGAATGCAGATTATTTAGTCATTTGTTATCAACAGAACATCCATCCAAAATGCTTCCAGTAACAAAATTAATATCATACTTCAGATACAACCTCAATGTTGCATCACTAACATCTCAACAAAATTAACTCCAAGTTTCAGCAAGCTCAATAGATAGACTATACATCCAAAACAATCATAACTTCAAAAACTAACCTTCCATAATTCACATATAAATATATAACCTCAATCTCGCATTCAAACAATTAGTAAATACCAGAGGCAAATTTCATATTTCGTAGGGCAAAAAAAAGAGTGCTTAGCTTACAGTATTAATGAGATCAACAATAACAGAAAGTTCTTGATGAGCCAATTGCAAATTCTCGATCAATCCTTGCCACGTAGACGGCGCAGATGATTCCTTAGTCTTCTTCTGTTTTTTTGCATCTCGTTCCAACGCCCAAGCGAAATCGATTTTCCGAATCAAGTTCACCGTTTTTTCTTCGTATTCAATTTCACTGAAAATTTGAACAATCTCAAATTAGAATCGCCAAAAAAAAGATTTAAGAAACATCAAACGAGAAGAGAGATGAAAAGGAGTACGAGGAAAAGCGTTCAACGCCAGATTCTTCAATGATTTCTAAGCGTTTGATAGGTAGTTTATCCAGCGATATTTCCATGTCTCCTTCGCCCGCCATTGTTGAGCTTTTTTCACTAAACAAAGTGTTTCACTTGTAAGCCGAAGGTTTTTTGTTTTTCCTTTTATATTTGGAAGTTGAACCAGTGAGCTGAACTGCTGAAGTGAGAGAGCCCTAAACCGTAGTCTAAAACCAACCTTCGTAAAAGTTGAAGTGGGGTTAAATGGAAAACGGGTTCACATCTTCTAAATTTCGGTAAATTTCTAAAATTTGGACCTTTTAAAAATAATTAATGGCTAAGATAATTTTTGTAAAAGTGAAACAAAAAATATTAAAAAAACTCTCACTCTCACAATTTTACTACCTTTACCAATCTTCAACTCAAGAGGATCTCAACTCATGGAAAACTGGGAAGGAACTAAAAAAAATTGGAACTCATAACTCAAACAAACACTATATAAAAACAGTTTTTTTAAAAAAAATAAATATATAAAAAACAGATTTTAGCACAACTGAATAGTACTGAACTTAAATTAATTTGACTTATCTATAACTAATTATGATATCACTTTCATTCTCATGAAATAAAACAAAATATGTTGATGTCATCAGATGTCACGTGTCAAATTCTCATGAAATTTTTTCCTCCAAAACTAATTATGACATCATTTTCATTCTAATTTTAATTCTCTTAAGTTTCCAGACGGATTAATAAATGTTTCCTAACCAATTTAATGAAAATATGGCTACACTTTCTCCATAAAACTAATGAATAACATTTTCTTAAATTGTGCATCGCACGAGCCTAAGCTAATGACTGAATTAAAAAAAGATGAACCGAACAATTTCAAAAAAATATGACAATTAAAACTGAACTCAAAAGATATAAATGAATAAAACTGGTTTGACTCACAATCGATTAAAAAAACTAAACTAAATTCAAAACTTTAACCGATTTTACTCACAACAATTTTACAAAAAAAAAAATAATAAATAAAATGAACTGATTTTTTATTCTATCCAAATTTGATTTTAACCAAAACTTAACTCAGTTGAAATTTAAACAAATTTGAATCCAAACTAGTGCGTTCTCTTCGTCTGAAAATTTCTAATCTGATCTGTTTTGAAAACTTATGAGAATTGGTGAGATAAGATCTGATTTGATATGATATAATTTGAAGAGAACAGAACACCCTAAATAAAACTGAAATAAAAGAGATTTAAATAAGCCATATAATCCAACATTTGTTAGCCATCCTCTAAAATTCACCATTATTACTTTAACCCATTTTCTTATGATTAATAATAATAAAAGTTAATGGTATATATTTCCTAAAATAAATATTTCTTCAACATATTGTTTGGTTCCAAATAAAAGGCTTCAATGATTTATTCAAATTTTAAAGAAATATTTGCCTTGCAAAAATTTAGGAACATTAGTTAATATTTTATTGATTTTTCTAAAAATTTCTGACCTGATCTGATTTTAAATTTTTTGATCTGATCGTATATGAACTTTTCTGATCTGGTCTGATTCTTTATTCTAGTTATTATTATAGTTATAAATTTTCTGATATTGTATGAATTTTTCTTGATCTGATCTGAATTTTTCTGAACTTATCTAATTTAATATGTATTTTTCTGATCTGATATAAATTTTCTTAAAATCAGCCCAGAAGTGCTTATTTATGTTAAATCAAATGCACCTTAGTTTTGGAATTAAATTTTAAAATGTACCTAATTTCTTTTAAAATAAAAAAAATAGAATTTAAAAGCTTTTAGATGAATTTTTCATGTGAAATTGAAGTGTGTCAACTCCGTTACTATTTTAATAGTAACTAGAAAGTAGATAATTATTATTATTACTTATTATTTGGGTTTTCCTCAACTATAATTTTTATTGGTGAATAATATTGTACCCATAGAGAATGGATGTCACATGAAGCCCCCATTAAAGGCCTTGAATCATATATATGAAAAGCCAAATCCCAAATGGCTATTCATCTTAGGTTTTCTTAGTTTTTTTTAGAATAACAAACACATTGTGACCACTTATTTGTGCTTATAATATAGTTAAATAAATAAATAAATTTGAAAACTTTAAGAATATTAATATCGTAAATTCCCGAAAATAACTTTAATAGATTTTTCATTATCTTTGTAACACAAATTTATTATCTTTGTGACACACAAAAATGTAATAAATATAAATATTTGAATTAACAAAAAAGATAGATGTAAATGCATGATATTGTATATAATATAATTTTGGATGGGCCTCAATTATTAGCTTAAATTTTGATTGAAGTTCAAGATTATGTTACGTATTCTATCAAATTTAAGAGCCAATGTGACACAGAGATCACGAGTTCAAATCTCATCCACCATTCCTTTATAAAGTAAAACTAGATTTTTGGTCCGTGCATAATACACGGACTTTGTACAAATTAGGTTAATAGTTATATGTTTAATTTTCTTATTATATTAATTTTTGAAAACTAAGACTTTATTATTTCATGAAAAAAAATGAAAATATCTCATTTTTGTAATTGCTTTTAACATTATAGCATATACATATCTTGAAAAACAATTAATCTGGATGAGTATAAAAACAATAAAAAAAAAAATTACATTATTTTGTACAAATGAAGTGTGAGCTTCAAAATAGAAGAAAATTAAATTTAAAAATGAGTTAATTAAAAAATGATGTAGGAAATTAAGATCGAAAATGACATAATTTGAAAGGAATTGAAATGTTTTATTAAATGTAAAATAAATTGCAAAGGAAAACAATTTTTTTATTTAATAAAAATAGGGAAAATGAAACACTTTATTTTAAAGATGACATGTGGTAAATTTTTGTTTTTAATTAAGACAAGTGTCTTATCTTATCTTACGTGGCAACTCCAAGAGTGGCTTATGTGTCAAATGGTGAGTATGGGTTAGAATGAATGTGGTGCTTTTGTTTTTAAACTTTTTTTTTTAAAGACTAGTAGTAGATTAATACCTGATGTGAGTAGTCTATGTTGCATCTACATTTTAAGTTCAAAAGGTCATTCATATTCTATACTCTATCACATAGTGCGCGTACTTCATTATTTTTACTTTTTTTTGGTACAAAAACTAGTTAATCCAACTACATTACTAGTCTTCAAAACTGCAAACTTAATTAATTAGTGACTAAGGACTCGTTTACATTAGCTGAATAGAGATGAACTGAACTAAACTGAATTGAACTGAACTGAACTGAACTGAACTGAATATAATCTGAAATAAACAAGCCCTAATAAAGAATTACTAACGGAGTTAAATATTCCCAAGATGAATATCTCTATTCTACTACCATAAAAATCAACCATAAAGGTGGAGCCACAACTCTATACCTCTTTTCTCAACTTTCATTCCTCTAATCCTCTATATGATAATAATTACAAACTTACAATAATGTTTACTGTTTTTTTTTTTTTTTTGAAAAATACAATGTTTACTTTTTAACATTATTTAACTTAACTAATTATTCTTGCGTTCCTTTTTGTTTTGTTTTTTTTGAAAAATAAAATGTTTACTTTTTAACATTATTTTAACTTAACTAATTATTCTTGCGTTTCTTTTTATTTATTTATTTTTTTGAAAAATACAATGTTTACTTTTTAACATTATTTTAACTTAACTAATTATTCTTGTGTTCCTGTTTTTTGTTTTTTTTTTTGTTTTTGTAAGTAAAGTATTATATGCTAAAGGAAAATATTATTACATCCTACCCTAAGTGTGTGACACAAATCCACCACCAGAAGATTGTGTTCCTTTTTGTTTTTGCCTTTTCGACTATATACTTTCGCCTATACATGTCTTTGACCATTATGTCTTTAATTAATTTATTTTTTTCCTTATAACTAAATATAAATAAACTAGCTGTCAATAAAGATGAATCAATGAAATTTGACATGTCTATATTTTACCTTATATAGTTACTAGCCTTGCATGCACGCTTTGTGTGCCATAATTTTTAAATGGATCTACATACTATATTTTAGTGGCTATTAAATTTCTACAATAATTGAAATGTAAAATTTTATGTGACAAATTATATCAATATGGATATCTACTTATAAGGAATTTTAAAATATAAATTTGGGTATTTTTATTTTATTTTTACGAAATTTATATTTTGTAATATTTTTATTTTAAAATTTTCAAAAATTGAAATAACTTTCCATAATAATTAAGAGTGATGCTAATTGATTTTTTGGAGATTTTTAAAGGGTAATACAGTCTTTTCCAGGGGGGAGCCATATGGCACCCCCCTTGGCTTATATAATAGAGATATATTTTTTGAGAGAAATTTTAAAAAAAGTTTCTTAAATGATGAATAGTGACAACATTTCAAAATAGCAAAGGATGGACTATTATATATTTTCAAGTATGCATCAATAATAATAAAAAACCAAAAAAAAATTGATTAAAACAAAAAAAAGCAAATGACAAAATATACATTCAGACAAAGCTAATAGAATTTCACATGATTTTCTTTTATCATGATTGATGAAAATGTAAATCAAAGTTCTTGCATTGTTATTTCGAAAGGATTAATATTGCAATTTTCTTTTAAAATTGGAAGAACATTGATATATTTAAACATTTTTTTAATAAAACATTATATTGTAATCTATTTGAAATCAAAGTTCATGCACTGTTTTTGTAAAGATTTGTGCAATTTTCTTTTCAAACAAATTTATAGTCCCTTCATCTTAATTACTCGTAAACATTTACTTTTTTAAATTCTTAAGGCACAACCTTAAATATTACTAATATTTTAAGATATTTGTGATAAAACTATTGTATATATATTTAAAAAGTAGACATTATAAATTTTAAAAATGTAAAATACAATGAAGTGTGAATAAGACCCAATATGCCATCCAAAATTCCTAATAAGACACTTAACTGCCTCTCCAATTAAAAATTCACCCCCCACCCCAACAAAAAAAAAAAAAAAAAAAAAAGAAAACCCTAAAAACCAAAAAGTTTCATGGGCTATTGTCATAGATGAAAATTTTAAATATCTATGTTAGTTTATTGTTTATGTAGTTTTATAGTATTTTTTTTGGTCAATATGTGAGACTCTTCTTATGGAAGTTTTATGTCCCCTTTTTAGGGTTTCCTGCCTTTGGAATAGTTTTGCAATACTTTTTTTTATACGCTTAAAGCTGTGGGGAAGATGATGGTGGTCTAAGAAGGTATAATATATGATACAATTTCTTTATTCAAGACAAATATAATTATAAGTAGTGAATATTTTTTCCCGTAAAGATGTACCGATCAGACATTAAAGTTAAAGTAATGTTTCATTACTGAATCCATCCTTTAGGAGTTGCATTCAATTATACTTTTATTATTTAGTTGTTTAGAATGTAAATCTTGTTTCCATTATTTAGATTTTCTTAATTTATGTGTATTCATATTCGATATAAATGTCATCTGACTATTTATGAATGAAATTTATGTAACGTGTAAACCAAAAACAAAAGAGAAAAAACAGGGGAAAAAATGAGATACAATGCAAGATCCTCCCGCCCCCACCCCCCACACACACCTCCCAAACCGATCTCATGTGGAAGAAAATGGAAGTGCAAGTCTATTTTCAATATTTGTTTTTTCCCCCTTATCTCATGCAGGCATGATAATATGATATATACTACCTCCGTAACATAATACTAGCAACAATCGATTTTGTATGTATTTTTAGGAAGCGATTTAAGGGTGTAAACGAAGGAATTATTCAAAATGGTTTTAATACAAACAAGAATGTGATTATAAGTTGCTAATATTAAAATTATTTTGGCTAATTCCTTCGTTTACTCCCTTAAATCGCTTCCTAAAAATGTGTGCAAAACCAATTGTTTCTAGTATTATGTTACGAAAGTAGTACTTTGTATGAGAATTTTTTTTAATTTAATAATTTCATTCATGAGGTCCACTATACCACTATACAATGCTGAGATATATATCCTTGTTTGGAATTACGAATCCAGGCCCAAATAATTAAGAGGCGATTACTTGAATGAACCAATTATCTAACCCATGCATGTACCTAACCTAGTTTCCTGTTGGCCTGGTAATAATCTGTGATAATACAAATAGACTTAAAGTATAATTATCAAGGACATAAATTTTATAATCCTCATGAAAAGCATATTCGTGTTCTTAAGATTGAATTTTCTTCAGATTTTTTTATTGTTACCATTCATTAAAATTAATTCATTATTGATTTTCCTTCAAAATTTTAATTTACATATAATCGACTATCAAATGGACCATATATAAATTGCATGTTAAAGAGCACGGAAAAGCACTGCATGACAAGGGATCGACGTTGGCACGAGCATGAAAAGACATGTACATTTCATGTTACTATGTGAGATAAGTTGTCAGCCAAGTCAGTACGACCTTTTTTAGCGAAAAACGTAATATGACACGACGTAATAAAATATGGTAAACATTTTAAAATTTGGTGTAGGGATGCAAAGCACGACAAATTAAAACACGGTACGACACGATGACCCGTTTCCTTTTTTTTTTAACTCTCTTCTTTTAGACTTGTTATAGTAAGTTTCTTTTATTTTACTTTATTTTAATTTGGTTCAATTGAATTCACTTATGAAATATATTCCCTCTGTTTATATTAGTTGTTCTTGATAGAGTATTTAACATAATCTTTGTCCTTAACCAAAAAGTTAAGTTGATGGCTGAGACCCACAATTACACTAAAATACTCTATCATTTCTAACTCCTACTCGATCACATGAAACGTCGTCATTTTGGGTTTGAAGTGTGGATTTATACCCGATGCTAATTAGTTCCACTTTGTAAAGGAGGGGTATATGAGATTCGAACCCGTGGCCATTATATTACGTCATCTCTTTCATACAGTATATAATATAATCTTGGGCCTCAACCATCGTTGATAGTTAAGACCCAAGATTATGTTATACTCTATTAATTCCATACCAATATAACACAAAGTTTAGTTTTTTTTGTTATGCTTTCCAATAAACATACAGTATGTAATTTTCTAAAAAAAAGTAAGAAAGAAACCCTTGTGATTATTAAAAAAAAGAGCTTATATATATTATTACTTTTAATATCCGATCGAATTTATGTTAAAAAAAAGGGAAACAGGAAAAGTATTAAAAGACAGAGAGAGTATTAGCCATTTGCATGGGACAAAGCCCTAACATGTGGTGGAAGAAATGATATGACATGCATGGAGATCAAACTACTATACACCCAATTCAATTGATATCTATCATACCAATTCAAGAACCATCTCTGATCTAAAAATAAACTCCCACTTTATATTAATTTTTTTTCAGTCAATTTGTTTTTCATCTATTCATTATTTACTCCCTATATTCCTTTTTAAATGCTACACAGAGAAAATTGGTGAATTTTAAGGTTTTAGCTGGTTTTTTGTCATTTAGTGGTATAAGTGTAATTTTATAGGTGGGTCATAATATCAAAAGTAGTAAGTGTGAATTTATATGTGGGCCACAATATCAAAAGTACTCTCTCCGTTCCCATTTGTTTGTCCCATTTGGAATTGAGGAGGGAATTAAGAAAAAAAGAATCTTTAATTAAGAGAAGTAATTAATATGGTATGATTCTTACTTGAAAAAAAGTTATTGGTTTTTTTATTAATATTATGGGAAAATGTAATAATTGTGTATTGAAAAGTGAATTAATTTTGTGAAGTACTTTAGATAATGGTTAACCTTTTATTTAATGTAATGGTTGAAAAGCAATAAATATGGTTCATTTTACTATACAAGAGGTGAATGAAATTGGAGTTAAAAATAGAAAAGATTTTAAATAGGACAAACATTAAGGAATTCTATTTCAGGAAACATGACAAACAAATGGGAACCGAGGGAGTAGTAAAAGTTGAATTAATTAATGTTATGTTAAGGTTATAAGTAGTTAAGTAGTAAAAAAGAAAATGTAGCATTTATTTTGGGATGGAGGGAGTAATTTTTATCCATCTACTTTAGAGTTCAGACACAGCCATCTCGGAAATATTTGGGCTCTATTCTAAAATTTAAACTAGTCCCTTTATATTTTATTAAATTCTAAAATTCGATCAATACTATTTTGACATATATATAGATTTCAAAGTTGTTTTTATAGATAATGATATATTTAATTATTTAGAAATTAGAAATATAACAATAACTTGACAAAAGATTCTTTTTATTTAAAAAAAACAAAATCAGGCTTTTTGGAAAACAGAGTCTGTGCAGAGGATTTTCTTGCACGCCTACCCCACAGACCCCTGAGTTAAGATGGACTTCATGTAAATCCATGATACACATTGCATATTAAATTATTAATGGGAAAAGTTAAAGATGGTACCAATAGATCGAATTGTACTATAACCTTGAGTGATCAGTGCATGTGTTCGTTACTGATCGACTCAGAAGAGTTGAAGACTGTGAACATCATATCAATGGGTTCATATATATCATACTTTAACGAAATTGGGCTTGTGTATGGTTGTACTAATATGATACGCCTGTGTCATAAAAAATCTTCATTATATATAACAAAAATAATATTCATATCAGATCTTGTTAGATTCGTCTAAATATGTATTGTAGTTTTTTTTTTATACTCATATGTGTTTTTATTGATTTAATTATAAAGTGTAATATAAGAACTCTTTTCATGAATATTGTTGGGAAGTTTTCTAATTCACAAAATGCAGTCACTTTTATATCATTTCCCAAATTACTGTCCACGTCAGCGTAGGTAATTTTTTTCTTTCATTTTTTTTATTAAGACAAACCGTTACTGGCAGTAGCGGTTTACATGCTGTGTCTTTTTTTTTTTCAAGGTTGAAAGCCAATAGATTATATAGGAAACTTGCATTTTTTTTTAACTAGGACAAATCGCTATTGGTAGTAGCGGTTTTATTCAGTAAAACCGCTACTACCAGTAGTAGTTTGTCACGAAAACCGAAAAAAATATAAAAACTCATTGAAACATCTACGTGGCCGGTAATTTGGGAATTGAGAAAAAAGTTGCTGCATTTTGGGAATTAGGAAACTTCCCAACAATATTCATGGAAAGAGTTCGTAATATAAGATATTAATATTTAGGCAAAAAGTAAACATAATGAACAAGCTATAAGAGATGGAGTACTCCTTATGTTCTATTGAAATCAAGATTAAGTAGTGAAGGATCGATCCCTAATAAGTTAATGCATCTTTGATATAAATAATGTGATTCATATTATTAAGATCGTTCCCCAAATCTCAATCTTATCTAATCATAATATATTGTGATTGATATAATTAATATCATGTTTTTGATATAAATTACAAAAGCATGTCCCAAATAATATTTACAAGAGAACAAACTTTATTAATTACAATCATTAATTAATTTTCTATTTGTGCAACAAAGGAAAAAAATGCTCACTTTTTCGATGTGAGGCAAGGAAGACAAACAATTCCATAAAAAAAATATATATATATTCTTCGATGTGAAACAACGAAAATGAACTTCCCATCAATTTGGGATAAATAAAAAAGTATACACAAGCATTCTTTTGAGATCAGATGTTTTCCCACCAATTTGGGATTTATACCTGACTACCGTCTATCCTAAATGGATGGTTAGGATTGCACGATTTTTAATTTATTTTTAATTGCAAAATCTAATTAAAAATCTTAGATTTCTTATTTTAGGAAAATAATTTATGATTTTTCCTAAAATCAGTTTTATTCTAAAAAAATCAAAAAAATTTCCCTAAAATAAGAAATCTAATTAAAGTATTTAAAAAGGATTTTGAATTAGATCTAAAAATTAAAAATAAATCAAAAATCGTGCAATTCTAGCCATACACTACGATAGTCAGTAGCCATAAGACTACACTAGAATCATCCTTATATATGACGTCTTTTTTTCAATATATATAAATAATTTTTATGTTTTATGTTACAAGTTTCAAGATTAAGGTTCCATGAATCGGAAGGATACAAGTTTTCAGTAATTTAAAAATTATGTTTCTTTCATCTTTTGTAAGAAAGTTAGTTATTTCATATTGTATATAATACTGAATTGAAGTTAACAAAATACTTTTAAAGAACTTTATGCTGCTTCAGATGTTCAAGGCGTTATTTAGTTTGAATTTTTTTAACATCTTTTTACAATAAATTAAAATCATTATTAATAGCACATTATCAACTATCGCTATAAACTTAAGGCTACCATTGAGATTTTAATTAAGAAGGCTACAAAAGAGAAAACTCAAAGATTACCATTGATATTTTAATTAAGAATACTATAAAAGAGAGAACAAACCCAGATAAAAAAACTAAGGGCTGCCATTGAGAATTTCTATATTTTGTTTTTCAAAACTATTCTTCGTAAGTACTATGACATGTTGAGCTTCCAAGTACGTCTACTTCTGAACATGGAAAATAAATGGTCTTACCCATACCCTTAATTGATAAAGAAAGTACATTGTAGGAGATTCTATTCAAGATTTACTATGACATTTACCAATCTTACAAACTTAGGTTGATAGTCTAGTGACTAATTAAGTCCACATGAATTGACTTATCTGCTCGATCTTAACTCAAAATCCCATCTTAGTATGAAAAAACATGGGAATTGACTCCATTCCAAACATGTTAAATAATATTATAAATCAAATTTAGAACCATTTTAAACTAAAAAAAAGTAGATCGAGGTCGCATCGTCCTTTGCATAAATCACAAATTCAGGTCGATCTATCAATTGGACTCCACCTACTCCAGATAGTTATAGATTTAATTTTGATGGCTCTATATATGACGATAGAAGTTCAACAATTGGTTTCATCATTTGTGATCATAGAGGGAGTATGGTCCATTCAGGGGCCATGAAAATCCATAATTTTTATTCAATTCTTAGAGCAAAAAAACTCTAGCTATAAGAGAAGGCGTTAAAAATGCCTGAGCCGTAGCTGTTTCTCATCTCCGAATTGAAAGAGATAATCTTTCAATAATCAACGCTATTAGAAAAATCTTATCATTACTTTTTTGGAATGATTCTTGTGGTCATAACCTTTTCCTTATAGTCCGAAAAGACTCCTATGGTTATTCCACTTCAAGAGGATGATAAATTTTTCTTTCCTTATAAAAAAATAGAGCAACTCCTTTGCCCACCCAATGCAAATTCCTAGAAAATAGTCAAATGCTTTTGCGTTTAGTTGGCATGAAATAACACATGCATAGGAAATTGAAATTCCAACGGAAATAGAATTTCCCATGAAGTGTAAGAAATTAATCACCTACCTCCCCCTTGGAGTACGAAAATTTTGTGTCAATTTTAATTTCCTATGATCAACCAAACACAAATAGCAATTTCCTAGAAAATTGATTAGGGAATTTATTTCTCATGAAATAAAGCTTCCCATGAAAATTAACTTTCCGTGTTCAACCAAACGAGCTCTTAGCAAAGTTTACAACTTTAGTCATCCCAAAAACATAGGAAACAGTAAATCCTAGCTAATCTATCAAGACACTTGACAAAGAAAATATATATACAACACAAAAATAATTAGGAACAATTTAACAACCTAAAAAAGTTACACTGATTTTATAAAAGTGCAAACACATACGGAGTAGTTCTTAGGAAAGTCTTATTCCCTAACTCACACAACTAATGAAGTAGGCCAACTTACTACTCACTTGTTGGTCTTAATAAACTAACTTAACCCCCACATGGCCACATTCATTCTCTACACAACAATAAAATGTATCACACAAGTGAAGCACATAAATATAATTTTGTAAAATAGGGGCACAAATTAAAAGTAATATATTATGTAAAATGAGCAAGTTTCTACCAACAAATAAATATTAAGAGGGAACAAAAGCAATATTTCAAGAAATCAAAAATTCATAATATGTTTCTAGATTAATTGTAGGAAACATAGCTATTGACATCAAGAATTAAGAAATAATAATTATTTGCTTTTAACAAACCAGATTTTCGATTTGTAGTAATCAATAATCCAACCTTTAGATTATTAGTAAGGAAAAATTGCCAAGAATAAGTCAACCTTTGGCCGATCTTCCACAATTAAGCCAACTTTTTGAAAATCCAGAAATAAGCTAACCTTGTTATCATTTAAGCCAAAAATAGGTTAAATGATTATTTAATCTATTAGTTATCTGTTGTTTCAAGTTACTGTTATCATTTAAAGCAAAAAATAGGTTGAATGATTGTAAAATAGTGATAAAAATTAAACAATAGAAAATAACATCTTAAATAATCATTTGACTTATTTTTGGCTTAAATGATAACAAGGTTAGTTTAATTCTGGATTTTCAAAAGGTTGGCTTATTTGTGAAAGATCACCCAAAGGTTGGCTTATTTTTGGCAATTTTTCCTATTAGTAAATAATCCAACCTTTGCATCCCAAATTCAAACAATGAACTGGAAGCTCTCATTTTCGAGTTTTACCTGTTGTATAGATAAGTTAATGTTTGTCTTTTAAATTCTAGTTGATTAAAAAAACACTCAAGAAAAAAACAAAGCAACATATAATTGACCACTCATTTTCAAGTTTGGTTCATTGATTGCGAAAAATTAAAAAGTTGGCGGATTATTGTATAGATATGGGGTAGGAAGGTTGGATTATTGGTTTTTAATATGAAAGAATGCAAGGTAAGTAAGTAAGCAGCCACAAGCCCAACAATGGAGCTACTTTCCTATTGCTTTCTTTCGTTATCTGATTATTTGATTACAAATTAAGAACCAGGGTCCAGGCACATTACTACATATACTGGAGGCACCACCAGCCCTAAAAAGCATAAAGTTAAAAAGACAAAGAATGCAAATAATCCAAAGGTATGATATATATTTGCATGTCACATGTGCTTCAAAAGTTATTACACCCACTACAAGACAATTGGCTTACATTCCTTATTAACATTTTCTCCAAGCTTAAAATAGGAAATAACATTTTATGTTTTGTAATAGAACAATAGGAATATATTAAAATTTGTAATAAAAAAAAAACCCTTTATTTTTTTTTAGAGTTCTATTTGTTGTTATTACCCCCAAAAAAAAGAAGACCTTGACAAATAATTCCTCCGTCTTTTTTTACTTGTAACATTCCATTTTTTTTTATATCTCAATGCATACATTTAAACAAAAATAAAATTTATAGCAGTTTTATATTTGGAAATAATATGTTGAGATGAATTAAACTAGATCTATATATCATGACTCTATTATTTTGTATGTACATGAAACTAGAAACAGTCAAAGTTTACAAATAAACAGTTTCGATTAAAGAAATGTAGCAGGTAAATAAAGACCGAGAGAGTAGATTTGAGCACATACCGAAACAAATACTCTCTCCGTCCCAATTTACTTGCTACATTCTCTTTTTCACACCTCCCGAGACACAACTTTAAATGAAAATATCTTTAACTATATATATTAAAAAATTATAAAAATTATATATTTGAAAAGTACATGTTGAGACGAATTAAACTAGATCTTTCATGACTACGTTTTTTCTTACATATTTTTAATTTAATAAAGTCAAAATTCACATGTGAACAGTGCCCAAAGTCAAATTGGGGCAAGTAAATTGGGACAGAGGAATAAGTACTTTAGTTTAGCCTAAAGGGGAGAGCCGAGAGGTAGAAAGTTAGAAACCATGCCTCTATAAAGCTCGATATGTTGCTCCATCACTACTTGAAGTTATGAGGGCCATAAGTTAGGCCCTACCAGTGATTTCCCCATATATCCATATATTCCATATTAAAAAAAATTAATAAAAAAGTGAAAGAGAAATAAACTACTGGTATATTATTCGGAATTATTATTTCACCTTAAGTATTCATGTCGGACAATTGACTATTGAACATTATAAAAATTAAAACATCCATTTTTTCTATATAATTGAATTGTTGAGTCCAACACGTCCAATACTTCTAATAGAGTCCGAGTAGCATATAAAAAAATCTAGGAAGTGTAACAACAAACTTACCAAACGTTTCTCTAGAGTATCTAATTGCAATTGCAACTGGGGTACCTAAACTACAACTTAGGGTTTGTTTATTTCAGCTTAAATTCAGTTCAGTTCAGTTCAACTCTCAATTTCTTTCTCTTATAAAATATTACTTTCAGCTGTATTCAGTTAAGTTCAGTTTAGTTCAGCTATATTCTGTTAAAGTAAACGAGCCCTTATTATACCAAAGTTCAATACCCACTATTGCACTAAACTCTTCCGTTTTACTTTGTTTGTTATGGTTCACCTTTTGTTCCTCCAAAAAAAAAGGGATCGGGGGAAGGATGTCCTCGAAGTTTTTTGTGCAATTGTATGTTCGTGTAAATTTTGTGCATTTTGCTTTATTCCATTTTTATTACTTTTTAATTTTAATAAGGTGGTCATGCCATTTTTCGTTAGTTTTTCCATGTTATATATTCTCTCCTCAATCTTTTTTTACTTTTTGATCTCATACTCATTATTATACTCCCTCCATCTAATATTAATTGCTCCATTTGACAAAAAAACTAATAAATTACGGAGTTTTTAACTTTTTCAACCAAATAGTAAATATACAGAATAGAAAGTACAAGTGTTATAAAATACCAAGAGTGGCTTGTATGTGAAGGGATAAGAGTGCGTGGGTAGGGGCCGTATGGCATATGTTTGTTTGTTAGGGAGCTCAGAAACACAGCCCATTTGCAGACAAATATACTCCATTCAAGGGCTCAGCATAATACTATACATCGAAGATGAAGTCATAGCCCAGTGGTCAGGGTTTCAGAATTTCGAGCACGAGGTTCTGGATTCGATTCTCACCGTACGCATTTGCGATGATTCCTTATTATCCCCCTTACAGATGCGTGTGTTGGCTAAAATTGGGCCGGGTGACCTACAGTAGGGCCCGGTTTCAAGGCCTAGTATCCCACACATTATCCTAAAAAAAAATAATAATAATAACCATACATCATCATCATATGATTTTTTTTTCCATCAATTTCAGATTAAATTCAGTTCAGTTCATCTCTATTAAGTTCAGTTCAGTTTAATTAATACACCTCTATTAAGTTTAGTCCAGTTCAGTTCATTTCAGTTCAGTTCATCTCTATTCAACTAATATAAACGAGTCCTAAAGACAAAAATCAACAACAAAGAAACAGTGACTCCCTTTGCCAAAAAAAAAAAGAAACAGTGATTAATCAAATCATACCTACAACTTAATTAAAAATCTTCTAAATTTGTTTAATGATTAAACAAATCCATTTCACCACAACCAACTTTATGTGATCCTTGATCACTGGCACTACCACATGGTCTGCTACATTAAATATATTAATCTTTTCACCCAACTTCTAAATCATTACCATCATCATTAATTATTACAATTTTTATTATTATCTCTAATTTTAATTGGGTAATGCTATATACAATCCTTAGGTTAGTTGTCTTGATGTCAAATTGTACATCGTTCGGTGAAATTAATTTTTATTTCTAGTTTACATTTTCACTTTAGACATCTTATATACAACTCAATCTAAGGTTGTATTTATCATTTTCCTGAAAATGATATATACAGCCCTAATGACTGCATATAAGCATTAATTTCTTTCTTAAAATAGTATGTATTTATAGATTTATGATAAAACTATACAAAATTTAATGTAATAAATGCTTGAATTTTAAAAACAATTCATTATTAAGCTTCTTATATACAAAGTGGTTGTATATATCATAACCCTTTTTTTTAATTATTACTTCATTTGCTTTCTCTCATTGTTTGATTATTTTTTTTTGGTGCACAAGCAGCCACACCAACCAACCGATGGAGGTGGGATTTGATCACAAGTGTTGGATACAGCATCTTATATTATGACTTTAACCAAGGTGATGACATTGGTAATGTAGGGCTTAATTAATTTAATATCTCAACCCCAATTTAGTCTCAACATTTACTCGAAAAGAAACGCACACATTTTTTGTTCTCAACAATTTTTTTTCTTATCATTTTTTTCTATGTATCTCCTTACCACATTTTTTTTTGTTCTCTATCTATTTCATAGCTACAAACAAATTTTGTCTAGAGTCTGTGTCTACTTATTTGTTGCAACTAAATTACGGCAGAGTTAGTATACATATTCGTGAGAGGGAGCTAGAGAGAGTTACAAATGGATGGAATATGTATTTTAGTTGGCCCTCACGTAATGAAGCATATATAAATACTCTTGAGGATAATGCCTTGTCCCAATGGTTAAGTCATCAGAATTCCAAGTACAAGGTCCTGAGTTCGATTTTCACCACACGCATTTGTGAGGATTCCTTATCTTTTTCCTTGCAGATGCGTGTGTTGGTTAAATTAGACCGGGTGACCTGCAGTAGGGTCTTTTTTAAGGCCTAGTATCCCTTAAATTATCATTCTAGAAAAATACAAATACTCCATCTGTTCCCTTTTATACTGTTTGTCTTTTTTTCCGAAACGAAATTTCTAAATGTTTGTCTTATTTGGAATCCACCTTTTTTAATATTAAAATGATTCATATTTAATACCCCCGTAACATATTAATGACAACGATAATATCAAATCGTTGCCATTAATATGTTACGGAGGGAGTAGTATTTTCCCGTCTAATTAAATACAAGTTTACCTACTATCGAAATTAATCACAACATTCACTTTTCAATAAAAGAAGATGGAGGGAGTAATAAATAAGTAATAAAGGAGAGTATGTAGAATCTTTGAAAAACGGTGAAATGAAAAAAAATAAATTATGAGATCTTTAAAAGTATGGAGGAGTATAATTTTTAATAATATATAGGATTTTTTGTCCAAAATCCCCTAAACTTTTAGGGGGTTTGTGAAAAATCACCTTAAATAAAAAGAATTGTCCAAAACTATCGGAATTATACAAAACCATTGTTGACCCATACCTTGATGGTTTTGGGAGGAGTTGACCATGGTTTTATACGTATTTTTATGTGTATTTTTATACGAATACGTATTCTTTTACGTATTTGTGTATTTTTATGTGTATTCTTATACGAATTCATATTTTTATATTTATTTTATACGAAATAGGTATAAATATTTTTTAAATGACACGCGAATCGAGGCTATCAGCGAATACAGTTCGGGGTTGATCGGGTCATTTTTTGCGAATTCCGACCGCAAAACGGACCCCATAAGGGTTAAAATGACCCGTAAAACTTTGAATGGGTTATTTTTTTCCTGATACGTAAATCGATGCACGCAAGTCGAGGCTATTCATGAAAGACGTTCTCAGGTTGTTTTTTTGCAAATTCAGACCTCGAAACGGACTCATTAAGGGTTAAAATAACCCGTAAAACGTTGAATGGACTATTTTTTACCTGACCCCGTCGATCGATGCACGCAAATAGGGCTATTTTCTATCTGTGAATCTCGATATGCGCGCATCGATCTACGTGTCAGGAAAAAAATTGTTTGTTCAAGGTTTTATGGGTCATTTCAACCTTTAAGGGTCCGTTTCGAGATTGGAATTTGCAAAAAATGACCCAATTAGCCTCGAATTGCGTCCGTTTCGAGTCATTCATATTTGAATTGCATCCATTTCGGGTCATTCATATTTTTACATTTATTTTGACCCGAAATACGTATAAATACGTTTTTTAATGACACGCAAATTGATGCAATTCGTGGACGCAATTCGAGGCTGATTGGGTCGTTTTTGCAAATTCTGACCTCGAAACTGAACTCATAAGGGTTAAAATGACCCGTAAAACCTTGAATGTGCTATTTTTTTCTTGACACGTAAATCGATGCACGCAAGTCGATCGACGTGTCAGGTAAAAATTAGTCCATTCAACATTTTACGGGTCATTTTAACCCGAACGCAATCCGTTTTGAGGTCTGAATTTGCAAAAAACGACCTGATCAGCCCGAACGGCATTCGTGAATAGCCTCGACTTGCGTGCATTGATTTACGTATCAGGAAAAAATAGTCCATTCAAGGTTTTACGGGTCATTTTAAACCTTATGAGGTCCGTTTCGAGGTTAGAATTTGCAAAAACGACCCGATCAGCCTCGAATTGCGTCTACGGATTGCATCAATTTGCGTGTCATTTAAAAAATATTTATACCTATTTCGTATAAAATAAATATAAAAATATGAATTCGTATAAGAATACACATAAAAATACAGAAATATGTAAAAGAACACGTATTCGTATAAAGATACACATAAAAATATGTATAAAACCATGGTCAACTCCCCCCAAAACCATCAAGGTTTGGGTCAACAATGGTTTTGTATAATTCCGGTAGTTTTGGACAATTCTTTTTATTTAAGGTGCTTTTTCACAAACCCCCTAAAAATTTAGGGGGGTTTGGACAAAAAAACCTAATATATAATTAAAAATATTAACAATTAAAAATATATATAATACATGTTGCTCATACAGCGGAAAAACAAGTGGAACTTCTATGGAAAAAAATACTTCCTATTTCCTTTGTTTCTTTAAATTTGCTAAATTTGTTTTTCATATTTTTCAAAATATAACTTTAATTAAATGAATACATGTAATAAAAATTATACAGTATATTAAAAAAGTAGGTAACGAGCCGAATCAAACGTGATTCTAAATTGGCTATATTTTTACTTATATCAGTTATATGTATAAAATTAGAGAGTCAAAATTACATAATAAATAATAGGATTTTTTTTGTCCAAAACCCCCTTAACTTTTGGTCACTTTGCGAAAAACTACCTTAAAAAACAAAATTGTCCAAAACTATATTAAATAATAAAAACCATTGTTGACCCATACCACAATGGTTTTTCAATTCTTTGACAGTGATTTTTAGCCTCAAAAAACCACACGTTGAGCATGATAGACGGTTTTTCACCAGTACCCCAGCCACTATTGCCTATTACCGGCGCCATTACCACACCATCATCACCAACATATCACTTCCATCACCAAAACCCACACCCACCGTCATAACCCTAACTACTGACCCCCAAATCCCCTTAAACCCCCAATGCGGTTGAAAATGATATTTTTTAGGTGGAATCCCGCCTCACGTGCTCGACACATAGTTTTTTGGGGCTGAAAAACACGGTCAATGGATCGACAACCATTGTGGTATGGGTCAACAACAGTTCTTATTATTTAAGATAGTTTTGGTCAATTTCGTGTTTTAAGATAGTTTTTTCGTAAAGTGCCCAAAAATTAAGGTGGTTTTGGACAAAAAATCCATCCTAAATAATACGAAAAGTCAAAATATAGCAAACAAATAGAGATGAGGTAATAAGGAGTATTAAATAAACAGATAAACTACTAGTACAGTAATAATTAGGAGCACTATGCTACTTCTAACAATATTCATATGGACCATACTATATATATTTAGTTCCATTATTATTCCTTATAAGAGTACATTGGCAGTTCCTATGCACATTTATTTATATATCCTTATATACATGCACCACAACATACAATAACACTCCCCCCCCCCCCCCCCTACCATTAATAATTAAATTATCTCTCAGCAAAAACAACAATTACAAAATAATAATAATGTATGGTCCATCATTAGATAAGCAAAAGAAAGGTAATTTATATGTTTATAAGTTTTCCACCGCCGGTAGTACGACGCCGGAATGTCATCCTCCGGCGAAGTCGGTGACAAAGAGAATCATTCCTTCAAGTGTTTGGGGGAGTCTAAGGAAATCAAAGTCCAAGTCCAAACCAAACAAGGTTGATCCGGAAAAGGAAAAGGAAAAGGAAGAGGTGGGAAAGGGAATCATGAATATTAACTACATCAGGAAGCAAAATGAAAGGGAAAGGAAATCTGTGTCAAGTGTAGAAGGTATATTGATGAGTTTGGCAAATAGTAATGAAAAGGTAATAATTAGGGAGGAAATGGAATTGGTTTCCAATAATGAGGTAAACGGAAAGGGAAAGGGAAAGGGAAAGGGAAAGGAATTGCCAGCATTGTTATTCCCTGAAAAAGAGAAAGTAGTATTAGGAGGAAGGAAATCATTATCTCATGTTGAAAACAATGTGGCATATGTGGGGAAGTTTGTTGACAATGGAAGGAAGTCAACAGGGGCAAAATTGGAAAATGAAATGGTTTCAACCATTGCTATGTTACAAGTTAAAGTTTTGGTCACTGATATGCCTGGTTTTATGCAAATTCAAGCTTTTCAATGTGCAAGAAAGACTTTTGATAGTTTGGAGATATTCAGTGCTAGACATATGGCTTATAACTTGAAGAAGGTAATTAATTAAGTTCATTTTTTACTTTTTTATTTTATTTTATTAATGTTAATATTTCATAATATTATTATTATTATGGTTATAAATATATTCTTTGATGAGTTAGGCTGGTCTCATCGTAGGACCAAGTATCACTAAGAACAATAAAAAATTGTTAGGAGTTAGAAGGGGAGATAAGGAGGAGAGAATAGTCCAATTTACACGACCCAAATAGGGCTGAGATAAAAGGAGAAAAGAGTAACCCACATTATGAAGTGGGTAATTCTCTTCTCCTTACCTCTTTGTCATTTCCTAACAAAAAAAATGCTTCAAAAAAAAAAAATCCTAACAAAAAAATGCAAAAGTTGCATAAAATATGTAAGAAGTTATATATATATAAAGTTACCTATATATTTTCATGATTTTTCATGATTTTTTCCCCTAAACCCTGTTTGTGAGTTAGCTGATTGAGTTGGCTATTTTGACTATCTGATTATGATTGCTGATTTGACTGATTACATTAGCTGTTTGTGTAAAAGTGTTTGTTAAATAGCAGTTAGTTGTTAGATGTTTAAGAGTAAAAAGAATCAAAAAGCTATAACCTCATCCAAAAAGCTAATCATGTGAGCTTTTTGAAAAAGAGCTTTTTCATCTCAAGACTCTCTTCAAAACCTCTAACTCTCAAACACCAAAAATAGTTTTTTTAGTTGGTCAAACCTCTGTCTTCTCTCAAACCTCTCTTTTTCCCCCAAACACCCCCTGATTTTTCTTAATAAGAAATGGTCTCACGGTCTCACCAAAGGCTTGCCGTATAATGTTTTGAGAAAGATATGCGTTGTTAATTGTTAGTGACAAGGAAAAGAGTGAGTCAAAGAATTGAACTTAAGCAATGGTACTATGATTTTTACATATAATAATGGCTGGATTTGATAGCAACACATTTTATTTTAAGGTCTAAATTGATCGAAGGCCGAATTATATAGTGTTGAAGTCTAGAGTTATTTAGTAGAAGGTTAAAGTACTAACGGCCCGTTTGCATTGATAGCCGATTATAAATTGAGGTAATGAGAATGGATTTATAACTAAATTTGGAAGGAAAATCAAAATTTATTCCCATAGTGGTGCTAGTTTGACTCCGATATATCTAATTTTATTCACAAATATCCATTACTATCTAATACCGCCCTTCCACATGGTAATGAAAAATAAGAAGAAATTTCAAGTTTGGAAATGAAAAATATGTTTTGCATAGGAATTATGAAGTTTTTCGTTGACAAATTACACTTAAAATCCATTGCCATTACTAAAATTTATTACCAACAACCAAAAGTGCTTTAAAATTCTTTCTTAAAAAAAAGTATCGAAAGTCTTGCTTGCCACTTTGATTATTGTTTTTATTATATAGTCCCAATATAGAGGATTATATCAATGGTTTTCCATAAATATATGTTCTAGGAAAAACAATAATTAAATATTTTAATTTTTTTTCAATGAATGCTCCGTTTACTAGAGCGTAAAATTTTTTCCTTGAAAATAGTTTTCCCATTTTACGTTGTTTACTTTCGGTGAAAAAATAAGATGTAAAATTTGGAGTGAAAACTCATTTTACACCAAAGTGGAAACATTTTCTCCCAAATTTGGGAGTAAAACGTATTATATGTGCAAGTAAAAAACATTGAAAAATTTCTATGAAAATGAGTTTTCCAAGATAAAATGTTTTTCATGGAAAATCATTTTAATTACATTGAAAACGTTTTACACCCAAGTAAACAAACCCGAAATGGTTTGACCATCAAATTAAATTTTAGTTTAAGAAAAATTCATTACATTAATCACTAATAGAATTCTATATTTACTCAGTGGGAACATTACACAATTAAAATGAATATGTAAAATTATCTTTATGCTAAATAGGATTTTACTACTATATTTTATTGTCAGCAAAACAATGATAGATTGATAACTTACCACTGGGTTAATTAAGTTTTCTCCAAAAAAAAAAAAAAAAAAAATCAAGTAAACAAGTTAGGGAATAAAACATGCATAACAACGTTCAACAAAAATACTTAACTATTAAAAAAAAGACACAAAAAGGTTTAGGGCCGGGTTTAATTTATTTGTTATCCCATTTTATTTCTTTTAATTATTTTTTTAAAAAAAAAGATTAGTTTAAGTATGACTAAATTT
This sequence comes from Salicornia ramosissima, assembly GCA_951394345.1. Taxonomy (NCBI): domain Eukaryota; kingdom Viridiplantae; phylum Streptophyta; class Magnoliopsida; order Caryophyllales; family Amaranthaceae; genus Salicornia; species Salicornia ramosissima. Next base: position 1,257,310 of record OX596240.1, on the reverse strand, counting down.
AAGGCCATTAGATATATACTACCTCCGTTAATTTTTTTAATTAAATGTAACAATTTGACATAAATTTTATAGAAAAAATATTTAATTACTGTGTTTAAAAAAAAAAAGCGAAGTTAAATTAGTATTATGTTTCATATGATCGATTCTTAAAAGGGCTCATAAAAAATACTAACATTGTTACATAGAAGACTTGTCTGTACATTATTTTGTTATTATTTTGATGATTCAATGATTGATCAAGTTTAAAATGCCACAAAGAAAGAGAGAAAAACAATGTAAATAACAAAAGAATTAAATTACTTGAAAATGATAGGTGCTAGCTTGATTAGTTGGTAGTGGTAGACTGTTAGGATTCGTTTTCGTTCAAAATTGTTTTTCCATTTTACATTGTTGAGTTTGGGGTCCGTTTACTTGGGCAATGTCATAGGCACCCTGGGCAAAAGTCATATGGTCCATTTTACATTTTACGCTTTAGTAAATAGAGTAAAACATTAAAATGTAAAATTTGGGGTAAAAAATAAAACATTTCCCTACCAAATTGGAAGGAAAATATTTCACATCACAATGGGAAGCAAAGCATTTTCCGTCCCAGTTGAGGTAATTGATTTTCAGTTCAATAAAACAATGAAAAATACTTAAAATGGAAAATTATTTTACACACAACCAAACAACGGGAAACCTTCGTGATGAAAATGAATTTTCCAATGTAAAATGTTTTCCATAAAAATCTGTTTTCATTTAAAAATGTTTTACATCCTACCAAACGTCGTACCTTAGTGAATGGTGAATGCATAATCAATTAAGAAATTGAAGTTTTCTTCATTATATTCTTGGTATTAGATTAGATATTAGAAAAGAGGGCATGTATTATATGTAAATGTAAAAATAAAATAGTAGAAGTAAGAAAATGCAAGTAGCTAGCTAGCACATGGAGTGTTGCATAGAGTAAATGGTCCTTCCAATTCCAAATTAAATGCTACCACGTACACGACAATAGCCACCACCTCCCTTTTCCAATCGTTCAATTCGTTTGTTTGTGGCAACATCAATTTCTGTAATGCTGTCTTTTGATATGCTTCTCATTTTGTGCACCACTACCATCTCTTTATACTTTCTGATAAAATAAAATTAAAAAAAAAAAAAACAATTCAACCATGAGTTTATGAGATTTAGCAAGCTGATGCCGGTGCTCGTTCGGGGCTAGAAAACTTCTCTCTCTTCTGTTCTCTCTTCCTTCTGCCTAGCGCAAACCTTGCCACATGAGGGCATGTGGCCTGCGAAGAGGGGTGGTATGTTATGGTCCCATTTCATGGCCTGGTATGGGACTTGAGTCCCACATCGGTCATATGAGGGCTGATGTGGGATTTATATAGTTCAATGGGCTCTCCCCCTCATAGGCTAGCTTTTGAGGTGACTCTGATCTCCTATTGTCCTATATCACAAGCATGTTAATTATTAGCTTTATAATTTTGTTATGTATGAAATTTTTTATACGAGTCAAAAGGAAATTCAATCATAAAAGTATTTATTATATACGTATAAGAAAAATTATATTCAAATGTGATCTTGTCATCAGCTTTGTCTAAAAACGTAGTTTTTTTTTTTTTTTTTTTTTGTCGATATTTATTATTTTCATCAAGCATAATGGAAGATATATATGTTTAAACAAGAACGTTCAAAATTATAGAAAAAAAAAAAACAAATGTAACAAACTTTTTGTAACGGAGCTAGTTTTTGTTCGAAGTTGTTTAATGAAAAAATTATCAAAAAAAAAAGTACTTCGTACATGCATTGTTAAATATATATTGAATTTATTCAATGAATGTTGGAACCATGTTATAATTAAAAATTTAAAATATATTAACACACTACAAAAAATGTGTTCAAGAAAGACAATCAAAATTGTCCTATTTGATATAAAATTTGTCTTCTTAGGTTATAATGACAATTTTAGTATTGCCCTCATGTTGCCCTTGTAACCCCGTTGTATTAGGTTTCAAAGCCAATTTTAGATGTTTTGCCCTCTTTGATTCAATTCAAAAAGGGCAAACAAAATTGCCTTCATTGATCATCAACAAAGGCAATACATTTTGCTTTCCTTGATTTAAACACTTTATTTATTGTCAAATAGGGCAAAGTTTCAAAAGTCTAAGAGGGCAAAATAATCATATTGTCTTCATAATTAATATCAATGAGTGCAAAAATAATTGCCCTTGTAGGCATCATTAAGTAAAACAATACTCATATTGCCCTCTTTAATCATGATAAATTGCCCTCATTGTGTGAATTTCTTGTAGTGACAAGATATAAAGATATGAGAGAACTAAACGAAATAAAGATTATGTAATTATATTTATGGGTTTTGCTATTCATTTCCCTAAGGGCAATGCATAAGAATTAGCAAATGCATTAATTAATGTGAAAAACACATTGAAACTTGTTTTACACAATGATTATATGAAAATTTTCCATTGAAATGTGAAATTATTTTCATATATTAAATACATAATTCAATTTTCTATGTAATATTTTCATATAATAAATAAATAAAATATATTTATTTTACTTTTCAATGAATTTTTTACACATATTAAATGTAAATTTTAACTTTTAATGCATTTGTTAATTCTTATGCATTGCCCTTAGGGCAATGAATAGCAAAACCCTATATTTATTTACATATATAGTTATTATAATTAGTCATTATATTGCCCTACAAAGAATTGTTCTTTTTTCTATATATATATATATATATATATATATATATATATATATATATATATATATATATAAAATATGAAAAGGAATCCTATCTATTGAATATTAATAGATCTAAATACAAGCACAATATATATACTCCCTCCGTAACATAAAAATGGCAACGATTGTATTTGCACGCGTTTTAAGGTAGCGATTTGAGGGTGTAAACGATTGAATTAATTAAAATAATTTTGATGTTAGTAACTTATATTCATATTCTTACTTGTGTTAAAACCATTTTGATTAATTCATTCGTTTACACACTTAAATCGTTTCCTCAAAATACGTGGAAAAAAAAATATAATTGTTGCCATTTTTATGTTACAAAGGAAGGAGAGAGAGAGAGAGGAGAATTAATATGGTCAAATTGACCACCAACAAACACCAATGAGCATCCGATGAACATCTAGATCAAGTCTTAAATTTTCATTGAATCTAGTCCCTCCAAATATGGTCCCCACTCTATGAATCCTACTTAGCAAAAATACTATATAAATGCATATATATTTTTTAATTTAATTACCAATTAATCTTAACAAAGATCCAACACCCCATGTGTTATCATGACATATATTTGCTAATCATTACTCTCTAAATAGAATTTTTGTCAGTATTTGCCTAATTAGGTTTAGGGTTTAATTTAGCTACTTTTAATGACATGCCTTAATCATCCTCACTGTAATTAATTGGGTATTTTTTTTTTTTTTTTAATAATTTTCCTATATATATATATATTTTCTGACAATTTAGTTTGTTGGGCCTGGGTGTAACAGGAGTTTGATAAAGTATATGGGCCAGCATGGCATTGTATTGTGGGCTCAAGTTTTGGGTCCTTTGTTACTCATGCAACTGGCTGCTTCCTTTACTTTTCAATGGAGAAATTGTGCATTTTGCTCTTCAGAACCAAAGTTCAGAAAGCCTTGCAGTATTAACAAACCAACTACTTATTATATATGATCTGATGATGAGAATATTAAAACTACAGGCAATTATTTGACTTATACTTTTTAATAATTTATTTAATAATTTTCTGTGATGGCAGATGGATGGCCATCCATACAACAAATCTGTAAATGAAGACAATTAATATAATTAATGTAAGCTTGTGCATAATCATCAATACTATTTTCCTTTTTGGGTCTATTTACTTTGGTGTAAACTATTCTTGTCTTGTCTTGAACAACATGGAGACGGGACTTCTTTTCGCACTATTACGGATACGAATATAATGGGGAAATTTGGATTCAATTGTCAACTGCGTCAAGATGATACGGATCAACCCCTTCTTCTTGCGCCAAAGATCTTACCCTTTCCAAAGGAACTTCAGTTCCATCTCTTTTCCATTTCCATTCAAGAGTTCTTATGTGTTTCCACGCCTCCTTGAAACCCTGAAAAATGGACAAATTCCTTTTCTTAGGAACACATACCGCATTCGTCACTCCAAAAAGGATAATGATAACCCTGCCATTAATCACTTCATTTATGAATTTCATAGTAATAGAAATACATGTCCTACGGAGATAGAATTTGTAACTTGCTATCCTCTTGCCTAGCAGGCAAAGATTTACCTCCGTGGAAAGTATGATTTATTCCATTCGGATCGACATGAGAGTCCAACTACATTGCATTGCCAGAATTTGTGTTGTATATTTGAAAGAGGTTGACCTCCTTGCTTCTCTCATCGTACAACCGTATTCCCGACGAGCCCCCCTTCTCCTCGGTCCACAGAGACAAAATGTAGGACTGGTGCCAACAGTTCATCACGGAAGAAGGGACTCACTGAGCCTGGATCACTAACTAATACTAATCTAATAGAAAAGAACTATCTTTTCTGTATACTTTCCCCGGTTCTCTTGCTACCGCGGGCTTTACGCAATCGATCGGATCATATAGATATCCCTTCAACACAACATAGGTCATCGAAAGGATCTCGGAGACCCACCAAAGCACGAAAGCCAGGATCTTTCAGAAAATGGATTCCTATTCGATCTTATTTCAATGGGAACTTGATGAGTCGATCCGCCTACACGTCTTGCTTTTACTGCTATATCGGGAGTTACTCCACGTATTGCTTGACGTAAAACAGATAGGGGATTTGTTTCTGTCTTTTGTTGAATTTTTTTTACGACTCGATAGAGAATTTGATAAGCCAATGATTTTTTTCCGTGTTTCAGAATATGGTTAACCAACATGTTAACTAATCGATTACGATAAATTGGATCGGATTTTGAAGTTTTTTCTTCTACAGTACCTCGACGTGACATGAGCGTAAAAGGGGTTCAAGAATCAGTTTTCTTTTTATAAGGGCTAAAATCACTTATTTTGGCTTTTTGACCCCATATTGTAGGGTGGATCTCGAAAGATATGAAAGATCTCCATCCAAACCGTACATACGACTTTCGTCGAATACGGCTTTCCACAGAATTCGATATGTATCTATGAGATCGAGTATGGAATTCTGTTTACTCACTTTAAATTGAGTATCCATTTCCCTCCTTTTCCTGCTAGGATTGGAAATCCTGTATTTTCCATATCCATACGATTGAGTCCTTGGGTTTCCGAAATAAAAGAAGTGCTTCGAATCATTGCTATTTGACTCAAACGTGTTCTAAGAAAGTCGAGTCGAATTGTTTGTTGACACGAACAAAGTCAGGAAAAACCTCTAAAATTATTTCAATATTGGACCTTGGACATATAATAGTTCCGAATCGAATCTCTTTCGAAAGAAGATCTTTTGTCTCATGGTAGCCTGCTCGAGTCCCCTTACGAAAATTTCGTTATTGGGTTAGCCATACACTTTACATGTTTCTAGCAATTCACATGGCATCATCAAATGATACAAGTCTTGGATAAGAATCTACAACGCACTAGAACACCCTTGTTGACGATCCTTTACTCCGACAGCATCTAGGGTTCCTCGAACAATGTGATATCTCACACCGGGTAAATCCTTAACCCTTAACCCTCTTATTAAAACTACAGAATGCTCTTGTAAATTATGGCCAATACCCATAGAAGTTTTCCATTATTTACTTGCACGGAAAATAAGTTTTACTCCCAAATTTGGAGGAAAATGTTTCCAATAGGGTATAAAATGAGTTTTCACCCAAAATCTTACATTTTATTTTTTCACCCAAAGTAAACGATGTAAAATAGGAAAACTGTTTTCAGGAAAAACGTTTTTCGCTCTAGTAAACGGACCCTTTATGTAACATGTATGAGGTAGAACAGGACTATATATATATCCATTATATTATTAATTTTCTAGCTTTAACCTTTTTTATGATGTACTAGTTTGAGTGTATATATTAATATATATGTTTGTTTATGTTTATAAGAAGTTCAATAAGATGTTAAGAAGCAATGTCACTCTTTTTCAAGGCTTTTGTTACATTATTTATTTTCTTATTGTACTTTCCCGTTAACGAATGTATGTTACATTTGGAATTTGGGTATGGGGATTGGAGAGGGAAATTTTAATCATGAATAATTCTTTATTATACATAAGAGAAATCAAATTCATATATGATCTTATTATGGGATCTTGTTTGATTTGTCTAGATGTGTACGTAGTTTTTTAAAATATCAGCTTTTCTCATTTTTAATAAACCGCAGCGGAAAATATAGATGTTTAAACAAGTCCGTCTGTCCACAAACCACTCTTGGGTAATTAAAGACGGCGGAGAAGATGTGATCGGGTTGAGGGTCTTCGCCTCTTCCCTAATGCATCAAGAAGCATCAATAGTAGAGATGCAACTGTCATGAGTCTATCTTTCTCTAAAAGGAACCAACTTTATCTTTCATGAGCTTTCCGAGGAGTTGGAGGATGGCACGTGGCATGTGGTTTTAGCCAAGGTATAGGGCGGGATTGACTACCACAACATATTCTCACCGGTATGGTTTAGAGTAAGAGTAATCAGATGTGAAAATCGCTTTATTGCATAGAGAGCTTGAGGAGGAAATTTAATTACATGCGGCAACCAAATGGTTTTGTTGTTGAGGGGAAAAATGTAATGCCCCAGATTTTGGGCTATTTTCTTATTTGTAATTATTGTGTTTCTGTGCAGGGTCTAAATTTATTTGGACTATTTTTATTGCTTGAATGTGATTTTCTTATTTTATGGTTTATTATTTCTTTTATTTTATTTTATTTTAATTAATTAGAATTTTATTTCTTAATTTTCTAATTAATTAATTAAGTTTGGGCCAAGTAAGAATTTAAACATGATTAGTCATGCTTAAGTGCAATTAGCCCAAATGAACTTAGAAGCCCATTTGAGCAAGCCCATAGCCCCCCCCCCTATGTTAAGTGGCTTGGTTTTGCCACTTGCCTTGCATTCACACCTTAACTAACTTCTATAAATAGAAGTAGTAGTAAGGCTTGAGGATCTTTTGTCATTTCAATCATCCTTTGCCCACTTTTATGTTAGAAATTCTGTGGAAATTGTTGATGAATACCCTCCAAGGCGTGGAATCTACACTTTCCTTCTAAACTTATTCGCCCCAAAGATCACCGGGTTACCGCGAAATGTTTAGTGAGATACAATGGAGAATAACTTGTATACTCTATATGATCTTAGAGTATACTTTAAAAGGACTTAGTGTTTAGTTATGTGTTTAGAACACACTTAGTGTAAGTTTGCAAGAGAATACCAAGTGCAAGCAAGTTGTGAAAGTGTAGAGAATTTCTGAATATTTTTGGATACCCTAACCATGAACTAAACAAGCCTATTTATAGGCACATATGGCAAGAGAAATCAGCTCAAAAGAGCTGAACTATCACCTCCTTAAAGCTCAATAAAATCAGAATAATGGTGATTAATTTGGAGCAATTAACACTTTGGAAGATGCCATTCACTAAGCAACCTTTCAAAGTTCTGATTTTAATCACCTTAATCCTTGTTTAATACTGCAATGAAGTCATTAAACACATGCTTAATACGTACAAGCATCCTAGGCAAAAGCATACGAAAAGTCGAAAAACTGTTCGAATTTTCCAGAAGCAAATCGCGAGTCGCGACCAGGCTCGCGAGTCGCGAGACTCTTCTGTCTCGTGGCTCGTTATTTGTTTCTTTCCAGAAACTTTTCACGAGTCGCGACGGGTCCTCGCGATTCGCGAGATACCCGTTGGACTCGTAGTTTCTCTTTGCCTAATGTTCTCTTTCCTTAGTTCATGTCACCAAGCCCATTTAATCATAAATGTTCCAACAATCCTCCTCCCATTTATGATATAAATGTTGACAAGCTTAAAACCACAACATGCATAATCAAAACACAAAACTCATGTTTATGCATAAATAGAAATGTCTTAAAGATTGAATTCCTACTTAGTATATGCACACTTTACAATAATTCCATTTGGTATAATAGACTATGCTTTGAATTATACAAACACTACGAATTATTGAAGATACAATACACATAAACACAAACAAGTCAACTTTTAACCCCCTACACCTATGTCGCCATGGTGTACGTATCTATTCATGAACTTTTCAAGCAAAGCCTAGACTTGATGAAGCGGCCAAACTTCTCGCTCACATAGGTAGATCTTTTCGCACATGCTCTCGTGCAATTTGAGCCAATTACAAAGATCTATTAAGAATTGAACCAATTCAACCTCCTTTACATTGCAGTAAACTTAGCACTTACCTCGGGATGTAATATCTTCAAGTGCTCACAACCTCAAGTGAAAATCTATCCTCATTGAATTTGAGATCCAATGTCTTATTGGACGTCAAATTGAGTTTCATTTCATTAAGGTTGTTCAATAGGCTTTAAACCCATCCCTAAATTCATTTTGTTCAACAAGTCCCTTGGCAAAGGTTTTGTAAATGCATCCGCCAAATTACCTTGTGATCGAACAAAATCAATGGTTATACAACCATCTTTGATCATCTCACGTACATAGCTATGTCTAACTCCAATGTGCCTTGACTTGCCATTGTAGACCACGCTATAAGCTTTGGCAATTGTTGCCGCACTATCACAATGGATAGCTAAAGGTGACATCGGTTTTGCCCATAGGTCAACCTCACTTAAAACATTCCTAAGCCACTCCGCTTCTTGACAACATGAAGCAAGAGCAATGAACTCCGAAGCCATTGTGGAATCGGTGACACATGTTTGCTTCTTAGAGGCCCAAGAAATAGCACCTCCTCCGAGAAGAAACACCCATCCAGTTGTGGATGAAAAATCCTCCTTATTGGAGATCCAACTTGCATCCGTAAACCCTTCTAAAATAGATGGCTCACCAGTATATGTCAAACCAAAATCTTTGGTTTTCTTCAAATACCTCAACACTCTTCTCAAAGCTTGCCAATGTACCATACTAGGATTACTAGTAAATCGGCTCAACCTCCCTATAGCAAAAGCTATATCCGGTCGTGTGCTAGTCATAGCATACATCAAGCTTCCAACCAAGCTTGCATACTCCAATTGAGATATTGGAGTACCACTACTCGGAACCAATTTAATATTAGGATCCATCGGAGTAGCAAAAATGAGTAGAAACCGACTCATTAAACCTCTTTAGCACTTTCTCAATATAATGAGATTGTGTTAAAGAAATAGTGCTTTTACCTCTCACAATTCTTATACCAAGAATCACATCCGCTTGACCCAAATCTTTCATTGAGAAACTCCTTGAGAGAAATGCTTTGGTTTTATTCACTTCATCCAAATCAGTCCCAAAAATAAGCATATCGTCAACATATAAACAAATTATAACTCCTTTACCGTTGTTAAATTTGCTATATACACACTTATCGGATTGATTTATTTTAAATCCATTAGACAAGATTACATCATCAAATTTTTGATGCCATTGCTTAGGTGCTTGTTTTAGGCCATATAAAGATTTAACTAATTTACAAACTTTGTTTTCTTGTCCTTTGACAACAAAGCCTTCCGGTTGATTCATGTACACTTCCTCCTCCAATTCACCATATAGGAAAGCCGTTTTCACATCCATTTGGTGAATTTCAAGACCATGAATCGCCGATATAGCTATCAAGAGTCTAATAGTAGCTATTCTAGCTACCGGAGCATAAGTGTCAAAATAATCGATACCATATTTTTGCCTAAAACCTTGGGCCACTAACCAGGCCTTGTGTTTCAATATGGTTCCATCGACCCGTTTCTTCTTAACGAAGATCCATTTACAACCAAGAGGTTTACAACCCGGAGGTAAGTTCGATAAAACCCAAGTATTATTACCCATTATTGAATCCATTTCATCATTCACGGCCTCCTTCCAAAAAGCGGAATCATGAGACTTCATAGCCTCACCAAAGGTTTTCGGATCCTCCTCCATATGGTAAACATATGAATATTGAGTCTCAATAGACTCCCTTGACCCTTCAACCAAAAATAGTTGAAAATCCGGTCCAAAGTTTTTAACTTTTCTAGCTCTTTTACTTTTCCTAATTTCCGGAATTGTAGTATCATGATCTTTATTTAGATCATCTACATTCCCGGAACTAGTACTAGGTACCATGTCCTTTGATCTAGGAATCGATGAAAACCGAGTTTCATCAAAAATTGCATCCCTTGACTCTATCACGGTATGTATAGAGACAAAATCATTATGTTCAAGAACATAAAACCTATAAGCATTGCTATTCTCCGCATAGCCTATAAATATGCAATCAATCCCTTTTTCACCCAATGTTTTACGTTTGGGTTCCGTCAATTTGACAACCGCCCTACACCCCCACACCTTAAGGTATGTAAGATTAGGCTTCCTTTTGAACCAAAGTTCATATGGGGTATCCTTGTTCATATGGGGTATACCACATTGAGAGTTGTCAAAAGAAAATGAACCTTCTTTTGCCAACAACGGAACCCCACACCTTCAAACCTTTCCAACTTTTGAATGTTCATGGCAAGGTCTTTGAGAGTAGACATCTTTCTTCGAATAAGTTTAGAAGCTTGTTAGAAATTCTGTGGAAATTGTTGATGAATACCCTCCAAGGCGTGGAATCTACACTTTCCTTCTAAACTTATTCGCCCCAAAGATCACCGGGTTACCGCGAAATGTTTAGTGAGATACAATGGAGAATAACTTGTATACTCTATATGATCTTAGAGTATACTTTAAAAGGACTTAGTGTTTAGTTATGTGTTTAGAACACACTTAGTGTAAGTTTGCAAGAGAATACCAAGTGCAAGCAAGTTGTGAAAGTGTAGAGAATTTCTGAATATTTTTGGATACCCTAACCATGAACTAAACAAGCCTATTTATAGGCACATATGGCAAGAGAAATCAGCTCAAAAGAGCTGAACTATCACCTCCTTAAAGCTCAATAAAATCAGAATAATGGTGATTAATTTGGAGCAATTAACACTTTGGAAGATGCCATTCACTAAGCAACCTTTCAAAGTTCTGATTTTAATCACCTTAATCCTTGTTTAATACTGCAATGAAGTCATTAAACACATGCTTAATACGTACAAGCATCCTAGGCAAAAGCATACGAAAAGTCGAAAAATTGTTCGAATTTTCCAGAAGCAAATCGCGAGTCGCGAAGAAGAGCTCGTGAGTCGCAACCAGGCTCGCGAGTCGCGACCAGGCTCGCGAGTCGCGAGACTCTTCTGTCTCGTGGCTCGTTATTTGTTTCTTTCCAGAAACTTTTCACGAGTCGCGACGGGTCCTCGCGAGTCGCGAGATACCCGTTGGACTCGTAGTTTCTCTTTGCCTAATGTTCTCTTTCCTTAGTTCATGTCACCAAGCCCATTTAATCATAAATGTTCCAACATTTTAAACACAAACACTCCCTCCTCTTTAGCCTTGCTCCACACGCCTATTTTGACTTCCAAACACCAAACTTTGTTCATCAATCTTTGTAAATCCAAATTTAAAGATTCATCATCCACTGATCTTTAAGTTCTTAAAAACAAGTTAATCCTCATTAGTTTCAATCAAGATTAGTTGTTCGGGTTAGCTTTGGGTTTTGCTCGTGATGTTCGTATGGTGGTCGTGTTCGTGGGTTAAGGCCGTGCAGTTGGGCAGTGTACGTGTGTGTGGTTCGGGTGGTGCACGGTGGTTCGTGGTCTGGCCGTGTGGTGGTGCAAGTTGCTCGTGCCGTGTTCGTGTTGCTCGTGCCGTGTTCGTGTTGCTTGTGTCGTGTTCGTGTTGCTTGGGCCGTGTGGTTACTTTTCCGGGCAGCAAGTTTTGTGTGTTATTTGCTTAATCTTTAACAAGGTAACATACTATCCAAATCCTAGTTGGTATACTATGATTCATAGGGTAGATTAGATGATTAGATTAGACCGAAATTGATGTTTATGTACTCGTTTTATGCGTGAATTATAGTCTGATTTTGGTGATGATTTTTACTTGATTATATGTATTTCATGATTGATTATGTTAGTTTCATATTTTATGTTGGTCATGTTCAAGTTTCGTGAAGTTTTGATGTATTCAAGTTGATGAAAGTTGTTGAATTTTAGTCATGGTTATGCGTGAATTTTGATGATGAATTTATGGATGGTTTCTTGAATGAGTTCTTGAATTTTGATTGAGTTCTTGAATGAGTTCTTGAATCTTGGTTGAGTTCTTTATGAGTTCTTTATGAGTCTTGATAGTTCTTTATGAGTTCTTGATCGAGTCTTGAAAGTTAAAGAAGGTTAAAGATAATTAAAGAAAAGATAAGGAAAGTTAAAGATTGATGTTTGAGGTCCTAAGATTGGATGATTTACATGTTATTCTTAAGTCAAGGCGTAAGATGCAACTTAAGATTAACTAAGAATGTAAATTTCGGTTAAAGATTAGCTTGATTTTGCTACTAGACGCCTAAGACTTAGAGTAAGATTCTAAGAATTGGGTTAAGACGTTGCCCCTATCCTATCCGCGGTATTGGGATAGTTGGTGGTCTTACTATGTCGTCTTCGGATATGGATTTCCCGTAAGATGGGTTTCATGGGGTTGGGAGTAAGACTCTCAATCCTAGCATAGTAGAAAGTTCGATCGCGTAAGATGCGTTCGTACGTGCATAGTCCGGTCTAGTATGTGAATGATTGCGCCAAAGTTTAAAGATATGTTAATTATTGGTTAAAGTTAGTCGAGTCAAGCATGATTACTTGTTATGATTCGCGTGTTTTGATGTCTGATTTGATTGTTCGATTTATGCTATGTTCATGTGTATCCCCATTAGGGTGGGACAGTTATGTTGCTCGCCACTGATGGTGGACTGTTGATTATTTTTCAGGTAACTCTGATGATGAGGTTCTTGCTTAGCTTTGGGTTGGGCGAGTGCCGATGCTATTTAGTATTTGTTTTGTTGTTTTACGTTTCTAGTATAGACTGTAGTAGTGATATATGTAATTTTCTAACTCTGACATTTGTTTTGGAGTTAATACTGTTATTAGTAGTAGTAATATTTGGGATTTAGACATGTACAATCTTGTGGGTGTTGTACTTTCGGATTTAGTATATATACAATTTGAGGTTTGTTTTTAGTTTTAGGTATTTCAGTTTGTTAGAACTGACTATTCGACTCGTCGGTTTCTTCCGCGCCGGTTTAAGCGAGTCGGGTCTTCACACAAGAGGACTATGTATGTTTGTTGTAGAATTCCTTGTATGGTTTGAAAGTATTAAATTACTTTAACGAAGCGTCCAAAGAAGCTCAATTGCTTAGAGGTTTTGTTGGTGAGATGAAGTCGTTTAGATGAGTTCCTAACTTTATATATGGTATATAGTGATAGCTAAAGTCTTATTCACTTTGCAAGCAATCAAAATTCCTTTAGTAGGAGGATAAGACACAATGATGGGAACTATAACTACATTAGAGACACGGTTGCTAGTGGCAAAGTAGTTTTGGGAAATCTTCATAATTCAAAGAATCCGACATACATGTTCACAAAGAAATTGTTGGTTGGAAAGTTTGAGAATTGCTCAAACTTGAATGATTGTTATTAGTTATGGACTTATCGTTGTTTGACACCATTGTGAAGGTGGTTACATCTTTTGGTTTAGATGGTGTTACATCCCTTATTTTTGGATGATTTTTTGGTTTATTCGACTTAATTGATTATCTCATCAAGATAGAGAATTATTGGAATGTACTTGTAATCAATTGATTTATTGCATATTAGCTAAATGGGTTAGAAACTGGTGTTACACAAAGAACAACTGAATGAGATAGATTCAATTGATCATATCCCTCAAAATGCTTGTAATTTTGAGGTGATTCAAGTTGGAAATGAAAGTTCGTTTCAATACCTTTCCAATGAGTAGTCATATACTTGATTTCGTTAAGAAAAGATAAAGTTATGCCTGTTTTATGATGAGCTGTCTAAGCTAGCTCAAACAAGGGAATCTGCCTGTGTTATAAGTGACATACCCGTGCTTCCTATCATCTTGAATAGTTGCATGCTCGTGTCATATTTGATACGTTTGTGTCGACCTGCTACCTTAATCTTATTTGTGGGGGTTATAAATGTCAATTCAGATTATTTTGTTTATTATTCTCAAATCAATATACAATGCAAGAACATGAGAGCTAGGATCCTTACTTTGTAATCCTTGTGTGAGAGTGGATATTAGTCAGTGATTAATTTTTCCTTGTGAGTTTTATAGTCTTAAAGTGATTTGCTTAAAAGATTTTTCTACCGTCCAAAATTCTTGTCTCTTTACTAATTTGCTTCTTTTAAGTTTCAATTAATTTGATTTAACTTAACTATTCACTTCCATTATTATTTTTTTCAAGAATATAATTACTTTAAATTTAAACTTTAGTACATAAATGAAGGGTGGGAGTATTCTTTATTTCAAGTGGATAACACTCATCCATCTCTTGGCTTATTAGTTATTATAATAGTGAATGTCTCACGTGGAGAAAATTGAGATAATAAACTAATTAATTAGTTTATGAGTTACTCTTCCCATTATCAACTGTTTCTGGAAAGAAACTTCGGTGGGCTTGTCGGTGGATCAAAATCTCATCTCTCATATTGGTTTGACCATACCAATTTATAAGAATCAATGAAATTTAAAATGGTATCAGAGTCTAAATTGCGGGTCATTTCTAATAAGGATTATAATTGTGTACCTTATAATGTGCTATAATTGGGCTTGTAAGCCTAGGAGTTATTACTCCTCTTTCTAGTATTGAGAAGAAATCCCCTTCTGCTTCTATCCTCCGCCATATAAGATTGTTCATGCCTAGCCCATTTGTAATATTGGATCAAATTTAACAGATGATTTACTTTTTTGTTGCAAGTGCTATGGTTATATAGTATTTACCAAATCTTGCTAACGAGTGTCATGGGGTTTTAGAATTAAGTTAAATATTCTTAATTAAAAAAAATATAAAATTTAAAATACACAATTATTTTACGGTCAATTGGTGTATTTAATATCCCTAAAAATTAATGAAATTGACTTGATATCCTCAGGTTTTAAATGTTCCTTATGGGGAAAATATGTTACTTCAATTGGTGTAATTACAAGTATTATTTTCAATTGTAAATAAAGGTTAATGGTTAAACAGAGTGTATTAGGGATAAATGATATGGCTTGGTATTAAAAATTTAGAAATACAAACAAAACACCCAAAAAAATGATGCATTTTATAATCAATAAATCTTCTTTTTATCAAGACTCTACCTTAATTGAGGTCTCAACAACATTTGTTACCAGAATACATAGTGCTAAATAAAAGTGATATCATTTTTTTTGTTTTGATGCTAGTTTGATCGAATACTAGGTTAGCACCCGTGCGATGCACGGTTTTAACAAAGTAATTAGTAAATTTAATTTATATTGATAATTTTTTATTGTTATTTAAATGTATCATAATTCAATGTTAACTTTTAGTTATTCTATACTTTTATATAATGATTTTTTTGTTAGAATATAAGATTATAATTACAATTTCACATTATTTTTTTATTCTAACAAAAAAATCGTATACCCAAGAGGCCAAGAGTATTTTGTTAGAATAATTTTTTAAAATTCTATCAATATTGAGACAATAATAACGAAAATATTGGAAGTGTCGAATTGGGCAGATATTATATGAATTGTATACCCCTAAGAAGCCAATCGTTGGATTCTAAATTTCCACTACTTTATTTTCTATTAATGCAATATCAATCCATAAAATAAACATATAGAATGAACCTTGTGCGTTGCATTACAAATGTAAAGTTTCGAATAACTGTAAATTGAATAAAAAAAGTGTTTTTATTAACTACGACACTTTTCCATTTAATATTGTTTTTGAGATTTTTTTTTTTTTTTGTGTGGAAAAAAAATGTAATAACAATTCTTAGGAAATATTTATGAGATTTTGAAACTTGAGAGAGGTAATTAATTAATGATTCTTTTGGAGGGAAATTTTTTCATATGATGAGTACGTATGACATGTGGAAGTAGATGATGTCAGCATGTCCTGTTTCTTTTAACTGTAAATTGAAAAAAAAAGTTTTTTTATTAACCACGACACTTTTCCCTTTAATTTTTTTTTGAGTTTTTTTTTTTTTGTGTGGAAAACAAATGCAATTACAATTCTTAGGAAACATTTATGAGATTTTGAAACTTGAGAGAGGTAATTAATTAATGATGGCATCATCATTTCTTTTGGAGGGAAATTTTTTCATAAGAGTATGACATGTGGAAATAGATGATGTCAGCATATCCTGTTTTAGTATAGATTATAGATTATAGATTGCATGTCCCTGTTCTTTAGAACTGATCTGATCTGAACTGATCTGATTAGGTTGAGATATTATTTTCTGAGAGTATAAAATTAAAAAAAAGCTGAATTGATCTGATTACTGTAGCTTTTAAGTCCAAAAGAACAGGGTCTTAGTCAGGGTTTTGACTATTGACCAAATAAATACGATTTTAATAAGTTGGTAGTACACACTAATGTTGACTTGTTATAGGAGTTAAATACTCCGTCAAAAATGGGCACTAATATAGTAATATATACAAGTACTGTATTAAACTTACAATAGTGAATGCCCTGGCCTGTGGAAGTGTGAGGGTCTAGTTCGATTAAAAAGTCTATGTTGACTTAATTAGCAATCAAAATTGTAGAAAACTTTGTCTAACCACTGATTTGATTATCTACCACTAATAAACTTATAAGAGTGAAGGCACAATGTTAATGATATATTCCCTTCGTTTTTTAGATGTAACACTTTGGTTTTGGCACTATTCATCCAACCCATTTTGACCGTTAATTGTTGCTTATACTTAAAGGAAAAATATAGTTATGTGGGATCTTGTTGGATTCACATCGGAATACACTTTTCGAATATATAAATTTCATAAGTTTTACACTTATATATTTAGAGATATTATAAGTCCAAGTTGTGTCTCAAATCTCAATAAGTATGAAAAAAGACGTGTTACATCTAAAAAAAGGAGGGGTCAGGGTATATATAAATATTTGAATCAAAAATTAGTGAAGCGAGTGAACAACTTACAAGTTTTAGGAGTGAACGAATTTGGAATTCCCAACTCTTGATCAAAGAGTGGATGAATCTTGAACTTTAAGATTTAAATTGAGTCTCCTCCGATTGAACTCCGCGACAAAAAATTGCGCTTTTAATATGATCATGTGATGACCAACCTTGGATCTCATGACCAATTATAACCGGCTACCGAACGAGCCATTAAGGTAATTGTTTCAAATATTAAGGTAGTTGGACATTAAACTTAACCTTACCAATGAACCTTTTGAGTAAAGCTGTCAGTTTGGTTAGGAACTGTTGGTTCAACTGTTAACCTAACTGAACTGAACTGAACTTAACTGAAATAAAATGAACCAAGAATCAAATGACTGATAACTGAAATTCCAACTGAAACAAAATGAATGGAACTTAACTGAACTAAAACTGAACTGATTGATGAACTGAAATCAACTGAACTGAAAAGGTTTATTATATATAACTGTTTTTAACTGATCATAACTGAACCATAACTGAAATTAACTATAAATTGTTTGGTTTTGTTAGTTTATTATTTAATTTAACTGTTTTTAAATGTTGATCAACTGAACCGAAATTACCTATAAATTGTTTGGTTTTGTTATTTAACTAAACTGTTATTAATTGTTGATCAATTGAACCAAAATGGCTTGGTATTGTTATAATTTAAAGTTAATTGAATTGTTAATTTGTTATACTTCCTCCATAAATGAATTTTTGCAACAAATTAAATGTATTTTTGACACTATTCACAATTTTTACTTTGAGTCTTTGATCGTAATTTGTCACTTGTACATACAGAAGAAATATAGTCATGTGCGTGGGATCCCATTAGATTCGTCTTAACTTGTAATTTTTATTATTTAATGATTATAATTTTTTTAAAATACATAATTAGATATATTAAGTTTTTCAAAATTTTTCCGTGAAACGTCCTTTGTTGCAAGAATTCATTTACGGAGAAATAATTTAAAACTAACTAATAAAAATGTAATATTTTTATAATTTAGTATTGTTATAATTTAAAGTTAATTGATAAAAATTGTATTTAATCGACCCATTTCATAAGATAATCATTGTAATCCATATGAGTATATGACTTAGAAGTATTGAAAAAATTATGAAAACAATCGGAATCGATATATCAACCATTCACAATATAATGAATTAACATCAATTGAAATTGTACGGGTAAAGCCGAAGACCAACCATAACGTAAACTGAATACAATCGGAACTGTTATGTCAATCATTCACAATGAACTGACAACAACTGAAATCGTATGGGTAAAACCATAACTGAACTGATTTGAACTAAAAATAAAAATAACTGGACTGGTTTGGAACTGAAACTGAAAAGTTAAAACTGCATTGGTTAATTTAAAAAAAATTAACTGAAGTCAACCGAACTGAAGTCAACCAAACTATTTGAGTCCAACCATAACTGAACTGATTAACTGAATTGACACCTCTACTTTTGAGTCTCTTCTAGGCAATTCCTAGGATACCTCTATTATTAGTAACCAAGAGAGTAATAGAAGCAACAAGCACAAAACATGTACGAGCGGTCTTAGACTGAGGGTCTGTTTACTTCAGCTTAAATTCAGTTCAATTCAGTTCAGTTTTTAATTTCCTTCTCTTAGAAAATATTTCATCTGCTCCATATTAGTTACAATGTTCCCTTTTTCACGCTTGCCAATGTATAATTTGTATTCGTAATATCTTTAATTTCGTTTTTCAAAAAATTATAAAAATTAGCTTACAATAAAATACACATTGAAACGATTCAAAAGAGATCCCACATGACTATATTTATTTACATGTATATAACACAAAAATGAATTACTCCATGTGTTCCCTTTTGTTTGCAACATTTACTTTTTCACATTTCCCAACACACAACTTTAAATAAAAATATTTTTAGATATATATAGTAAAAAAAACTATAAAAATTGTATATTAAAAAAAATATAAAAATTGTATATTAAAAAAATATTTTTTCTTATATGTATAAAATTAGAGAGAGTCAAATTTGCACGATGAATAGTAAAAAAAAGTCAGAATGTGGCAAAAAAAAAGGGGACGAAGGGAGTATAAGAGTGATTATGAATAGTGCCTAAGTTGTCAATGTTGCAACTAATCTGGAGCGGGAGAAGTATTACTTTCAGCTGTATTCAGTTTAGTTCTATTCGGGATAATTTAGTTCAGTTCAGTTCTGAAGCTGATTGCCAAAGTCAGAGAAAAGTACCAAAGAATATTATTTGTTATTAATTGAATGAATTACAAATGAATATAATGAGTATATATAGAAAGACTTAGAATACACTAAGAGACTTGTACAAGGAGAGCTAGTAGACCAAAAACATATTAATAAAAATATCTAAATAAAAGGTATTTACCAATAAGTTCAATTCAATTCTGTTGTATTCAGTTGAGATAAACAGACCCTTAAAGTCCGGATATCAATCATTATAAAAATGCTAAAATCATTATCGGTTGACATTTTTGAATATTAGTAGGGCAATTAACCAAACATGTGTTAGAAACTTAGAACCATATAGGGATTATAGGGTAGGTGCATCCATCAACATATAAAAGGTTACCAACTTACCAATACCAATATACCATATACTCCCTTCGTAACTAAATACTAGCAACAATCGAACTAGCATGGACTCCTAGTTGAAATAAGCTAATTGTGGTATTAAGAGGTATAATAATGATAAAAGTGAGAGAGAGAAAAGTAGATCAAAAAAGGTGGGGAAAAAATGTGGGGCCTACTTGTGTTAGTATTGTATTAATTATTATGAATAAGGGCAATAATGTAAATTTGTTATTTAATATTGCCAAAAATAGAGTAGAATGAAATTAGGAAAAAATGTTGCTAGTATTATATTACAACCAAAAATAAAAAATATTGCTGGTAATATGTTACGAAGGGAGTACTCGTATGATTGATTAAAGGTGCCGTCAATTCGAGCATGGCTGCCAAATATGACAGCTATTTCAAATTTTCAATTGCATACATTGATACATATATTTGGGTCCCGTTTAGCATTTGGCCTTATTTAAGTACAGTGTATAATTTCTCCATAACATATTAATGACAATAATTTAACATTTTACTTCTCTATTTTATGTTAAATCGTTGCCATTAAATTAATATGTTACGGAGAAACTACAAATTATTTGGGGTTTGAAATCAGTGTGATAGTAAAACCAAATTATAAGGTTATACTATATAAAATAAAGTTAAAGAAAAACTTATAATTTTTTTAAAAAAAAAGTTAAATTTTTAATAAAAATTTATTTACGAGTAATTTTTTTTTATAAATATATCTCAATAATTTTACTTATTATTTTCTGATTTTATTTATTTATTAGACCTGATCTTATGCTAACAGTGTGACCTGATTTTTTTTTTTTTAAAAAAATTTGATACCACCTGATGGCAGACTTTTCAAGATAATTTAAATTTTGCAATGGTTTTGGAGCCACTGCCAAGTGCCCAAGGAAAAATTTTATCCATTCACTATTCTATTATTAGAGTAAAATTGATGTTTTACCCTACATACATGATCTACACTATGGTCTTGTTTTTTAGGACTGATCTGATCTAATTAGGTGGGGGTATTATTTTGTGAGAGTATAAAATTAAAACAAAGCTGAACTGATCTGATTTAATTACTGTAGCTTTTAAGTCCAAAAGAACAGGATCTATGTCTGGTGGTTAGAACCAATGAAGAATAATTTGATGAGGACTAAATTTTCCTTTTGATGTCTAAAATAATTACAATAAGTGTGGAGATATTTCAAAAATTATTTCATGTTTTTTTGACATGTATTTCATGTTTAATTAATTAACTTAACAACTAACAAGTTATTCAAATATCGATTTTTCTATTGTGTGTTTAAGAAAGTGCATGCTAAATAAATTACTGACAAGCTACTTATTCTAATTTGCTTTTGGCTCAAATTATTTTTTATTAGGTAAGAAAATCCGCTCTTTTTTATTGGAAAAATTCATATGAATAATCCCAACTATTGGAGGTCTTCAAATATTTTATTAGGTTATTACACTATAATCCAAACTAAGGGGGTAGTTTTATGATATTAGTCCATACTAACTTTTGATCGGCTCCGATTTCCTTCGTAGAAAGGGAGGAAGGTGTAGTCAACCCCCAAAGTTTGGATTATACTGTAATAACTAATAGTTGGGATTAATATTGGAAGACGTCCAATAATTGGGATTATTTATATGAATTTTTCATTTTTTATTTACACATATAGGGAAAAGGGAATATTGCCAATAAGGTTGAACCCCGTATTCCTTTGATACGAGGTGGGAGTGAACACCATTTTGTCACTCTTCTTGATGTTTTTGGCAGCAAGCTATATATGAACTTAAAAAGTAAAACTATGAAAAAATGTTTAAAAAAATATGGAAATAATGAATCCTAAAAAATAAGTATTTTTTAATATCTATTCACTCCGTTTCACATTTTGTTTTTTGTTACGTTTGAATTTTTTTGGGGAGAGAAATATGATCAAATTTTCATATACAAATAAAATAAAATGAATGGAGTATTAATGGCGCAAAATACTCATTTTCTTTTAAATAATTAAGTAGCTATTTATTTATCACAATATTTTTAAAATTTTATTCTCTGGCCGCCACTTATATATACATACTCGATCACTCCATTGTTTAAATATTTTCTAACTATAGAAATGGAAAGCAATTGGAGAGATTATTATTGATATTATACAAAATTACATCACCAATGTACAAAGGAAAGAAGCTATATATAGACAAAGTTAGTTGAGGAAATGACATCAGCATAACAAATTCAGTAACAAACTAAAATACATTAGTTAATTAATTCAATATTAATTATATTCACCTACACTCCCCCTGCAAGTTGGAACTAGGAACTAGGCCAAGCTTGGAGCAAATAGAGTTATGAGAAGCAGCAGCAAGAGGCTTAGTTAACATATCAGCAAGTTGCTATGCACTAGAGACATGAGTAGTATGAAGTGTCCCAGCTTGCATCTGCTCTCGCACATAATGCCAATCTCTCAAGAAATGTTTTGTCTTTTCGTGATAAACAGGATTATGTGCAATGGACTCAGCAGATTTATTGTCACAGTGAAGAATAACAGGTAGTGGAAATGAAACATGAAGGTCTGCCAATAACCCTTCAATCCATGTAAGCTCACTTGCAGTAGCAGACATGCTTCGATATTCTGCTTCTGCAGAAGATTTGCTAACCGTAGTTTGTTTTTTTATTTTCCATGAAATCAAACAACCACCAAGGAAAACACAATAGGTTGTCAAAGACCTACTACTGAACTTACATGCACTCCAATCAGCATCACAGTAGGCAGAGAGCTGTGCGTCTGAAGCTGTTGGGTAGTATAGGCCATAATCCATTGTGCTTTTGAGGTATTTAACAAGATGCATAGCAGCTCTAAGGTGGGTAATCCTTGGAGCACTCATAAACTGGCTCAAATGTTGGACAGAATATGAGATATCAGGTCTTGTAAGGCCAAGATATAACATTCTGCCCACCATCCTTCTGTAGACACCTGGATCAGTGAGTAAGTCACCTTCATCAATAGTCAGCTTCAATGATGTGGGGAAAGGGACAGTAACTAGGTTACAATTTTCTAGACCAGCATCCTTGACAATATCAAGAATGTATTTTCTTTGAGACATGAAAGTACCATCAGTAGTTCTTCTTACTTCAACTCCCAAGAAGTAGTGTAGCTCCCCTAAATCTTTGATGGTAAAGGCTGCATCTAAACCTTGCTTGATGAGAGTAATTTCTTGCTGATTTGGTCCAGTAAGGAGCATATCATCAACATAGACTAGAATTGCAACAAATGTAGCTCCATTTCCTTTAACAAACAGGGAGTAATCCTGTTTAGATTGAGTGAATCCAATCCCAAGTAGATGTTTGGTGAGTTCTTTATTCCATTGGCGCGATGCTTGTTTCAAGCCATAAATGGATCTTTTAAGTTTACAAACCTGTCCTGGCAATGCCTTTGTGTATCCAGCAGGGGGTTTCATGTATAAATCTTCATCCAAAAAACCATGCAAAAATGCATTATTCACATCAAGTTGGTGAATAGCCCATTGTTGTACAGTAGCCAATGCAATAATAATCCTCACAGTTGCAACTTTGGCAATAGGTGAAAAGGTATGAAAATAATCCTCTCCTTCAGTTTGCTGATAGCCTATGGCTACAAGTCTTGCTTTTAGCCTTTCCACAGTGCCATCAGGGTTTAGTTTGGTCTTGTAGACCCATTTAGCTCCAATTGCTTTCTTTCCCTTGGGTAAGTAGCAAAGTTCCCAAGTATCATTTCTCTCCATTGCTTCCAATTCCTTATTCATAGCTTGTATCCAACCAGGGTGCTGCTTAGCTTGAGAATAGGTTCTAGGTTCAGGGCTAGGTTCATGGTGCTGTATGAAGGTTGAAAAAGAAACTGACTCAGAAGGGGTATTGTGTTGTGGGATATAGGCACCAATACAGTCTTGGTATCTTGAGGAAGGCTTAATAGTTCTAGTGTCTCTAGGAGGTAAGGGTGGTGAGATGGTAGGGTTTGGATGAGAAATGGACTGATCTGAGGTGGAAGAAGAAAACAATTGTTCTGAGTCAGGAGTAATGGTGCTAGGTACAGGAGAACTTTGTTGGTCTAAAAGTGGTTCTGAATCAGGAATGATAGTGTTAGGTACTGAGACAGGGGTAGAAACAGAGGTATTAGGTTGGTTCTGATCAGAGGTATTAGGTGAAGCATGAGAATGAGCAGGTAAAATTGGTGGAGTTGTAGAGTGAATGAAAGAAGAAGCAGGAACGCCCTGGTGCATATTTTCTGCATAAGATTTGTCATTAAAGTAGGAAAAACTTTCATCACCAAAATTAACAATATTAGAAATATTGGTTTTATTATTTTTAAAAATTGCAGAATTATTTTGTTGAGATTTATATGGAAAAACATTTTCAAAGAAAGTAATATGTCTAGAAACAAAAGAAGTATGTGTTTCTAGATCATATATTTTATAGGCTTTTTGCCCAAAAGGATATCCAATAAACAAGCATTTTCTAGCTCTTGCATCCAATTTGTCCCTCCTTTGATCCATGTTGTGTGCAAAACACAAACTCCCAAACAACCCTTAATTCTGCATATTGTGGCTTTGTGCCAAAAAGAACCTCCACAGGAGTCTTCCAATCCAACACTTTAGTAGGCATCTTGTTTATGAGGTAGGTAGTCAATACACAATCTCCCCAAAATTTCTTAGGTAAATTGGCATGGATTCTCAATGATCTTGCAACTTCTAGCAAATGCCTGTGTTTTCTTTCAACACGGCCATTCTGTTGAGGTACACCTGCAGTACTCCTTTGATGAATGACACCCTTGGCAGCAAAAAAACTCTTGCAAGCAGTGTTAATTACCTCAGTTCCATTGTCAGTTCTAATGGTTTTAATCATAACTCCAAATTGAGTATGAACTAAGGCAAAGAAATCTTTTATTAAACCCTGAACTTGCATCTTGTTATGAAGAAGAAAAGTTCAAGTCAGCCTACTACAATCATCCAAGATAGGAAAGAAATAGCTAGCTCCATTAAGAGCTCTTACCTTGTAAGGGCCCCATAAATCCATATGTATCAAGTCAAAACAATTTACAGTCTTATTTTCACTACAAGTAAATGGTAACTTGTGATGTTTAGACAATTGAAAAATCTCACAATCATAATGATTCAAACCAGTACAATTAAAACCATCTATATATCTCATTTTGGATAAGGACACATGTCCCATTCTACCATGTAACAAGCCTATATCATTGCTAATACAATTATTTGCATTCTCATTTCTACAGAAATCTACTAATGAAGGTTTTGGGTCACAGCTTGATGCATTCTCCAAGAAATATAATCCATCCTGTTTGCTTCCACATGCTAAGATCTTTTTAGTAGAAAGATCCTGAAAAGTGCAGCCATTATTAGTAAAGAAAACACTAATTCCACAGTCAGCAGCCAACCTTCCAACAGAAATTAGATTATGTCTGAAGCCAGGAACTAGCAACACATTCACCAGAGTAATATGTTCATTCAATACTACAGAACCTACTTCCTTAACCAACTTGGAAGTACCATCAGGTAGTCCAACTCTAATAGGCACATTTATAAAACGCCTATTATGCAATAAGCTAGGTTCAAAAACCATGTGATCACTTGCACCAGAATCAACAATCCAACAAACTTTATTTGACACACATGATCTATTGCAATTAAAAGAACATGACAAATTACCTGCACAATTAGCAAAGGTCTTACCAACACCACCAGATTCAGACTGTTTCTTCTTAGTCATTTCTTGATAAATTGCATTGATCATGTCAACATCCACTTTAGGTTCATCCAAAGGAGAATCTGAAGTTCCAGAACACTCTCCAGCTTCAATCTGAACATGAGCAGCCATCTTGCCAGGTCTTACAGTCGCCTTGGAGTTCTTCATACTAGTATACCACTCAGGATAACCAATCAGCTTGAAACACTGATCTACAGTATGTCCCTTGCCCTTGCAGTGCTCACAGGTTCTTTCATACTTCTCTTTCTTTAGATCTTTCTTCCAATCTTTCTTTACTTCAGTAATACCAACAATTCTGCTGCTAATAGGCCTAGAAGATCGACTAGCCACTAGAGCAGTACTTTCTACAATAGCATTCTAATCATTCACTTCCTTTTGTTTCTCTATCTGCTGAACAATTGAATATGCCTTGTTCACACCAGGTAGAGGATCCATAGTAAGAATGTTAGTAGTAGCATTATCAAAACCTGAGTTCAGTCCAAGCATAAACTGCATCAACTTCTCATCATCCTCATACATCTGTAATTTCTTGGCCAAATCACAGGTGCATTTCAGCATTGCTCCACAACTGCAAGAAGACATTCTACGCAAATCTTGCAGTTCATCCCATAACCTCTTAATCTTTCCATAGTATGACATGATTGTCATATTTTCCTGCTTGAGATTAGCAATCTCCTTCTTCAGCTGATAGACTTGAGGACCATTACATTGACAAAATCTTTCAGCTATTTCTGTCCATAACTGATGTGCAGTGTTAGCATATGTGAAGTCATCAGCCACCTCACTCGACATGGAGCTCATCAGCCAGCAAGCCACCATGTAATAACATCTCTTCCATTGTAGCAGATCAGCATGATCTTCATCTGGTTCCTTCATCGATCCATCAATAAAACCAATCTTATTCTTCGCACCTAAGGCACACTTCACATTTTTGCTCCATCTTAAGTAGTTATTACCATTAAAAACAGTAGTAACTAAAGAAGTATTAGGATTATCAGAATTTGATAAGAAAAGAGGATTAGAATTGAAAGACTCAGAGGTCTTAGAGTAGGAAACTGAAGAATCAGCCATTGATGAACGAAAAAAAACTCAACTAATTTGAGCAGAGCTCTGATACCATATAGAAATGGAAAGCAATTGGAGAGATTATTATTGATATTATACAAAATTACATCAGCAATGTACAAAGGAAAGGAGCTATATATAGACAAAGTTAGTTGAGGAAATGACATCAGCATAACAAATTCAGTAACAAACTAAAATACATTAGTTAATTAATTCAATATTAATTATATTCACCTACACTAACGTTTAATATTATTAAATATTAATACTCATTTTGAATGTTGTCATTTAATCTGATGGATAAAATCAATGTGATACTCACTTCTAAAATAAATTTATCTTAATCCAATAAAACATGACATGGATGAGTAATACTTAAAATTATAATTAACCATACAAAGTAAAAGGCAATTGATATTGGCACTCCCTAAATTGATTTTGGCACTCTTCATGTGAGAGGAGGAGGAGTGCCAAAATTAATTTTGGGAGTGCCAAAATCATCCCCCGAAGTAAAAGCCTCAACATTATGATGATGATTACTACTACTAGTCTACTACTACTACTACTTTGATTATCATTAATTATTATTATTATTGTTATTATTATTATTATTGTTATTATTATTATTATTATTATTATATTAATATGATTATAATTATAAGGAAAATTTGCTTTTAAAGGTATAAATTATGTTTTGTTCCTCATATGTATCAATTTAAAAGAGCCTTTATTTTATAGGAATTTGACCAAAATTAACCTTGAAATTTAATTGCAAAGCATGTACGTAGAATACTAGAATTGAATTCAAGTTTAATAAGATATGAAAATATATTGATTGAACTAATTTCACATACTTTATACAATAATCAATTTTAAAAAGAAACCTCACAAATGCGTGCTGTGAGGTTCAAACCAAGAGTTAATGTTTAGCGTCTGCAAGAGTTAACTAGTAGACCAAAACTCGTACTTCATAAAATTGTTACTAGTAGTAACAAAAATGGTAACGAAATATTGTCTCCGTCTTTAATTAGTTGCTTTAGCAGAAATACGTGGAGTGGTAGGGATCATAAAAAATTAAGATATTTATTAGGAATATGACAAAATTAGGGTAAAATAGATATAATAAAATGAGTCAATGATAAAATTAAAGGTAGAATGACTACAAATTTAAGTGAGCCTCACATACCAAAAAAAAAAATTATAGCAAGTAAATAAAAAAATTCAGATTAGATAAAAAATGTAGCAAGTAAAAAAGACGAAAAAGAAGAAAGTGATAAGAATACCACAAGCCAAATTTGTATGCTTGGATTGGTTAGACATGGCTACAAGGCCACAATGAATATTAAAAAAAAGGAAGAAAGAAAGAAAGAAAAAAAAGTAAAAAAATAAAAAAAAAGTAGGCACTCAAAATTGAATTGTCAACCAAAAATAATAATTGAAACAAATGGATGGTGATGATGGCACTTTCTATGATAGTGGTGGATGATTTAGACCAAATATTAGTAGCCGTCAGAAATTTGTTCATGAAATGTATGTCGTATTATATATATATATATATATATTGTTGATGGTTACATATGTGGTTCGTGATCGATCACAATTAAATTAAAGACGATAAAATTAATTAGCTAATTAAGCTAGCTTTGATGTGTTTACATTCTCATCAAATTAAACTTGTACACCTAAATACCTAATGCTTCTTAGGACGTGCAAAGAGAATAATCATATAGAATCAGAAATTTTCATTTTTTATCGAAAAAATATTTATTCATCATCATTTAAAAAATAAATCTATAGCATGTATTTTAAAATACTTGATTATTAAAATTGTATATTAATCAAATAATAAAATAGTGGTTGGATATTATTATCTATATATATATATATATATATATATATATATATATATAATGTATTAATTTCAATAGTTAATGATTTTATTTTTATTTTAAAAATTGAGCTCTAAATTTTCGACACGACTCTGGTTGTCACAATCTTATTCTTTGTACACGCACCTTGACTAGTTGTGCTTGTGCCTTGATAGCTAGATGAGTACTTGTATCCGAACTGAATCCCCCAGGGAAAAAAAAAAGAAAAAAAGAAGTATATGATAGGATGAAAAAAATGAAGTTATATATAATTGAAACGTAACATTGGAAAACGATATTAAGCATCCTGTGTGATGCGAGTGGGAAGCATATCCATACTTCCTAATTAGATGGACATTTTAATAAGGGATAATAAGGAATCCTCGCAAATGCGTACAGTGAGAATCGAACCCAGGACCTCTGCCTGAAAATCTGAAGCCCTAACCACTACTCCACTAGGCTATGACTTCATCCTCTCTTTTTATTGATACGTATATAGTCTCACCATTTTTTATTTAGTTTACATAGTTTGACTTTCGACATTGTTAATAAAATTGATTTTGACCATGTTTTGTGATTTATACAACGAAAATTTTGGTCATGTGAATGTCTCGTTTGATTCATCTTGACGAGTAGTATTTTAAAATTTAGGTTTTTCAAATATATAATCAGAGATATTGGTCTGATATTTGAAGTTTTGTCTCAACAAATGCAAAAAGATAAAATGTATAAATTAATAAAAAACAGGCTATAAGTATTAGTCAAAATGAAACATGTACTACATTAATTAGATTATTTGTTAGTTTTGGACTGGCTAGAAAAACTAGTGATTCACATTTAGAGACACATGTAACTATGAAATAAATAAACGGTAGTGTTAAATACAACCCTAACCTTAATGGTCCGTTTGATATTCAGCCATAAATGGTAGTTTGAT
Source organism: Salicornia ramosissima (assembly GCA_951394345.1). Lineage (NCBI taxonomy): Eukaryota > Viridiplantae > Streptophyta > Magnoliopsida > Caryophyllales > Amaranthaceae > Salicornia > Salicornia ramosissima. The sequence goes on along the minus strand of OX596240.1, from coordinate 1,227,864 downwards.
ATTCAGCCATAAATGGTAGTATTGGGAATGATTTTATAATCAAATTTGGAATGAAAATAAAAATTCATTTCTCTCATGGTGCTAGTTTAACTATAATTTATATAATTTTATTCACAAATATTCATTCCCATCAAATATCACCTTCCCAGATAATAATAGATGGTATTAGAAAACAAGAAAAAAAAATCAAAATTGGAAATGAAAATATGTTTTTCATCGGGATTATAAGGTTTTGATATCTATATGCTGAAATAGGCATGAAAGTAAGACGCTGTTTGGAAACTGGCTTTTTGGTTGGCTTCTGGCTTTTTAATATGGTCAAACAAAAAAAAAAAATGTTTAGTTATTGACTTTTTGGTTGGCTGAAAAGCCATCTTTTAAGCCAAAATAAAAAAAAAGCTATCTGTAACAGTTTTTTTGTTGACTTTTGGCTTGTTGGCCCACAAACCTTTTAATAAACAGCCAACAACCACAATTAATTTTACCAAATATTATTTCAAACAGTTGGTTTAAACAACCAACTTAAAAAGCCAATACATACAACTAATACTTCAAGCCAGTCAAACAAGTCAATTAAATCAACCAAAAGCCAACAATCAATTGTCAAACATGGCCTAAATCTAATAAAATTTTACTCCCTCTATTTTGAAATTTTGGTTATATTTGCTTTATTTTTGTACAGTTTTGAATACATATGTTTAAATATAAATATTTACTGATTTGCTTTACCAAAAAATATTTTAGTTGATATAAAAAAAAACTACCACCTCTGTAACATATTAATGACAACGATTTAACATTTTTTCTCTCCACTTTATGTCAAATCGTTGCCATTAATATGTTACGAAGGGAGTATATAGTGTGACGAATCTAATAGGAATTTTTTTTAATACCTGCAGGCTCTACTCAAGGTATGAACAAGAGTAGTGATATTTAATACATTAGCGGTTTAAGAAAGTCAAAGGGCCAATCTATGAAAACGTTGAAGGTTTCAATTAAAGATGAACTAAAAAGTGAGGAGGGTAGTTTAGTAATAATATATATCTGAAATTGTGAATGACAGAAGAGCAACCAATACATGTTGAAATCATTTGCCATGATAATCAATGTCTAATGACAACTCAATTTGCACTATATTTCTATTCCCTTCAAAAATCGATTATTAACATGAAATTAATAAATAAAAATCAATAAAGAAGCTAATTAAGAGGAGGCAACAAACCTAAACATGAAGGAAACAATTAATCATAGATTCCATGTGAATATATATGTGAATTGAAACAACCCATAAATTTAAATCTTATGTACTCATCACTTTGTATATAAACAATATCAATCAAATACCATAATCACATGCTTACTCCAAATCTTTTACTATCTCCGGCCGACGATCCAATTTATTTATTTGCAACAATCTGACATAAATTGGTCTGGACCGAATAATTTCAAAAAAAAAAAAACCTCCAATTTAAGTATGAAAGTAATAAAAGTGAAATACTAATAAAGTGCAACAAGATTATTGAGTAAAATTTGTACATACATTGGACACTCAAAATCATTCATATACACAACTACAAAAGATTTGGACAAAATTACATCCTTAACTCTATCATATGATTTTTCCTAAGGAAAGATAAATAAAAAAAAAGAGAGACAAATTAAAAGGAAAATAAAAACCTCATAAACATTAAACCATAAATAATCCATAATAACCCCTGTTTTTTTTTTTCTTTTTTTTTTTTTGGGGATAATTAAGATGTAAAAAAACAAGAAAAAAAAAGAAGAATTAACACTAGCCGGCCTAAAACTAAATGACATATTGAATTTTGATGTATGCTATTTTCTTTAATTTTCATAATACGTGTAGTGGTATGTATAAAGCATTTAATTTAAACCCCATCAAAATTCAACATCCAAAGCAAATTATATATAAAAAAAAAAAAAAAAAAAGACTCAATCTTTTTTTTTTTTATTTAAAAAATTTAATTATCTATGCTTTGGTTTAGCAGATTTGTTGTTATTATTGTTCTTGTTGTTATGAGCAGCAGGCTTACCAAAAACACTGCAAAAGCCACAACCAGAAAGCCTAGGGGAGGGGGGATCCTCTGCTTGCTGGACCTTGACAGGTTTATATGCACGCGTTGCTCCTCCACCGTCTGATTTAGTTCTCCTTAAATCAGGTTTATGATGATGATCCTGTACAACAACACCATCTTTTTCAGCAGCAGCAGCTTGATTTAACTCTTGTATCAACTTATCATCCCAAACTAAACCAGAGGATCCTTGCCTTCTGAATGATATTCCTGACCTTTGTAATCCTTCCATTTATTATTATTACCTAAAATTCTCTCTCTAACACACACAATTGTAATATATATATATATATATATATATATTGGGATAGATAGATAGATAGATAGATAGATGAATGATTTATTGTGTTTAATTGAAGGCTAAATATTGAGATGAGATGGGGGGTCTTATTGGGGTGGTGGGGGGGAAGTTGAAATAATATGAATTGAATGGGGGAAGATACATCATATACTCATCTGTTCTGTGGGAAAGCTATGTTTCCTTGTTTTATATCCTTTATTTTATTTTGGTGTCCAATAATGACCATATTATAATATACATTTATTATTTATCTATATATATATATAATATATGCTCTCTATGACTATGAGTGGATTGAGTGCTAACATTTTTCAGTGGTAGGAGCAACGTTTTCCTGAGTGGCCTGGTGATTCAGGTTCGACTATTCGAGTATGAAATTTGGATCGCACAATGCACCTTATATGTAATGTATATGTTTTGCAAAAGCAACGTTTTCCGGAGTGATGACTCGGGTTCGACTGTTCGAGTATGAAATTTGGATCGCACAGTGCACCTTATATGTAATGTATATGTTTTACAAAAGCAACGTTTTCCAGAGTGATGACTCGGGTTCGACTGTTCGAGTATGAAATTTGGATCGCACAGTGCACCTTATATGTAATGTATATGTTTTGCAAAGTTTTCACTATTAAGTATGGATCATAATCAGATTGATTTTCCTTTATATTCTTTCTTTATGTGGAGTCCCATCTGATTCATCTTAATAACTATTTTAATGATTTTATATTAGTATATAAAGTTTACTTATACTTTATTAAAGATACTATTACTGTATATAATTTACATTGATAAATATTTTGTTAGTTTGTGCCTTGAATGAACCTGGTACCTGGTTTGGGGGTTCAGGGCATTGCCCTCGACTTTCACGATATCTGTTATATATGTTTAGGTTTTCTCTTTTGGGTTTATTTTTCAGACCTTTTATGTTTCTTTATTATGAGGCCTATATATACCCCTAATCTCTGTAACCCTAAATTATCACTATTACAATTACAACACATTTTTCTAAGCATGAGAAAAAAAATTAGGAAGGGATCGGAGAGTTCAGACTGCGAATAGTTCGTCAGTTGTTTTCTTTAATTTTCAATGTATTTTAAACTAATTTCTTTCATTATTCATTAGTAGAGTTTTTATCTAGTAACGAATCAATTAAGATTCAGGTGGCTATATTTTTAATTACATACAAATTATAAAAATGGCTAAAATTAAATAAGGGTGCATGACCTAACCTGATCTAACATGATGACATGACCTGATTAAATCTATTAAAGATGACTTTATTATAACTTATTCGACCTGATCTGATCTGAATTGATTAAAAAAGTTGAAGAGAACGCACCCTGAATAAATAAATAAATAAAATGAGGGAGAAATAGTGAGTCAAAGGGAGGAGGGTGGGGATAGAGAAATTATTTTACTCGAATAATATAATATAATAATGTAAAGAATGACAACTAGTAGAGGGGATGGCAATATACTTACTCCCACTTTCTATTTGTAATATGGACACCAAATGGAAAAATGAGTGAAAGGCAGCAAGGTTCGTTTCAATCATTGTGTATATGATGCTACTCGTGAAGAAACAGGAAATTCTTAGAATTTATTTTGCAAAGGCATTTACCATTTCTTGCCAAGGAGCAATGATAGATGTGTGGAAATTTAATTTTATATTTGGGTGGTCTTCTTTTTTTCCTCTCCTTGTGCTGCACCTTAATATCAAAGCGATGACACGGGAACTTCGTAAGAGGTCACCTACCTTAGTGCTATTCTTGGCCAATTATGGGGTTGGTGGGGTCGGCAACATGACTACACCATGATTTCCCAGCAAGTCACCAATCCTAGTACTATTCTCGTCCAACCATGCGCTTGGATGTGACATATTTTTATGCTGGATGTCAAATGCCTACCACAACTATTATCAGGAAGTTTGTTACATTTAAAATTTTAGGTGCAAGAATATATATACTTAAATATGAAAAATCTTTATTATATACTCCCTTGTTTCAATTATTTTTTACATTTGCTTTTTGTATGATCTTCAGTACTTGGTAGCAAACTATTAGCTATAAGTACATTAATTAACAATTATAGATGCATTGAATGTAATTAACTATAATGAATACATTGACTTTAGATTATAGATAATAAATTCTGAGTAAAGAGGAAGCAACTTAATTTAATCTACACCCATATATAATAGGTTCACGTGAGAAGACTAATTAATCGTGGTGAGAATGGTGGGAAAAGATAATCATTCTTGGATCAACAAATGAATATAGTTGAGATTAAATTAGGATGTTTCCTCTTTACTCTACTTGAAATTTGTAAATTAAACAACATAGCTATAGTATTAAATCAATATATCTATAGCAATACATCAAGTAATACAAAAATACAAGTACTCCGGATTCATTCTCACAGACTCAAATGCTCAATGTGTTACTATGTTATTCACGAATCTATTGGATTTGGTCAATGAGTACGTACATAATCGGTTAAAAGTTTTAAAGAAGAGGGTGCCAAAAATACAGAGCTTTATATGGAAAATTAATTTGTGTACTTGCTCTTCCATCTAAGGGAATACCGAATACTTCATATAATATATAGATGTAATGTATGTTGGAGTGCCCTAACAATTTCAATTTTGTAATGGTTTTTCATAATTAAAATAAATAAATATATTATATTTGACCATCTGTAAGGCTGTAACGATGAATTAGCGTATTACTAAATATGCCAAACAATTCTACAATTACTTATAACCCACAACTTACTTTCTCTCGTGGATAATTTATGACAAATGGCTCATTAAAAAACAAGATAATTACCTAAAGGAATTGCCCCCCTCCCCACCCCGCCACGAAGGTTGTCATAACTCATAAACTAAATTTTGACGGCTCTAAATATGTCAGGCAAAACACTTCCATCGTTTTTATAATTCAAGAATGATGGTAAATTTATTATTTAATTTTAGACACAAAACAACTTGATCCGTCTAGTAAAAAAAAGAATTACTTGCCCTTTGAGAATGAGTCAAAAAGCCTATTTCTTTGGATATTGATAATCTGATATTCAAGGACATAATCTTGTAGTGATGATTAAGTATATCCGACAAATCATGAAAATCCTAACTCATAACTTAATACAAGACACTATTATGTATTTTATTGCGGTCGATCTCCCATTATACCATCAACCACATTTATTGGGAAATAAATCAAGCGGCTGATCATTTAGTTAATTTAGGATATTACTTGCATACAATGACCTGCTAAGCTAGTTCCACCCTTGTGACCATAAACTTTCCCTAATCATCCAAAAAAGAATGTTGGTGGTTGGCCCTATAAAGAGGATTAGCTGTTTTTTTTTTCTTATATGTTTGCAATTTTACGCTTGCCGATGTATAATTTTAATATCTTTAATTACATTTTGTCAAAAATTGTAAAAATTAAATTTTAATAAAGTATACATTAAGGTAAATCTAATAAAGTCTCACATAAATATATTTTTTAACACATAGCTAGAAAGCACAAAAATCAATAATGTGAGTAACCACGAATAATTACAAATTAAAAAAGTTTGCAATAATTATATATATATAGGTTAGCAAGTAGTGTATATGGCTTACCAAGAGTGATATAGATATTCTAATCTTCTATTTCAGCTTTAGTCAGAAGTAATCAACCCCAAATACTCAATAGAAGGAGTTAGTTAAGTTTGGGACAGGTGGTCAAATTCCTTTGTTCCGTTGGCCTAACCAGATTCGTTGCTGGAACTTTGACTGCAAAATAGTACTCTAAATAATTTAACCTACCCTGAATTTATTTAATTCTTGTTCACTACTCATTTATTGTTTTTATGGGAAAATATTTGGTTTACCTATTAGCTAATTTCCCCACCTCTAATAGAATGTAATGATAAGTGGAATCCAACTCACATATATAATTACGGAATATTAGTTTTATATGCACGCGATGCGTGCGATAACTTTTATTACCGTTTATTTGTTAACTTTGACTTTCTATAATCTCTATTACACTCTTCGTCTCATTTTAGATGCTACATTCTATTTTGGCACAATATTTTATGCAAACCAATTTTCATATGGGACCCACTCATTGGTAAAGGTATTTAGAAGAAAAAGATGGCTTTAAAAGGGTAAAAATGACAAAGAAATGGATAAAAATGTAAAAAATATATGGGTCCATAAACTATAAAAGGAAATGAAATAAGTATTTTGAGACATTCAAATAAAGAAATTGTAGCAACTAATTTGGCACAGGGGGAGGATATAAAGAAAAATATAGTCAAATGAGATGACTCGGCTCAATGTGTACTTTTTAATACGTAATTGTTATATTTTTTTATTAAACATATCCAAAGATATTTTCACTTAAGTGAATAGACATTCTTTGAAGGAAGCAGGGTATTTAGGTTTTGTTGTTATTTAGTTAAGCGAGAGGTAAAATAGTAATCCATTTGGACATCGCCGCGGCTCACCCCTTCTCTTATATAATAGAAATTTTTTAATGGTACTATTAGTAGTGGATGAAATACTCACCGAATAAATGTATCAAGAGAAGGTATTGTGTCAGACCGGTCTGACAGTAACGTTTCTGTCAGACCAGTCCACTGGACCTGGACACATGCTGTTAAACCTGGACATGTATTGGTAGACCTGGACACATTTGTAAATCTGGAAACAGAACTGGACACATTTGTAAACCTGGAAACAGAACTGGATACATTTGAAACCTGGACACAATTTGTAAACCTAGACATGCAAACCTGGACAAATGTGGACAAACTTGGACAAACCTGGACAAATATGAACAAACCTGGACAAATCTAGACAAACATGGACAAATCTGGATAAATCTAGATACACCTGGACATGCAAACCTGGACTAATGTTGACAAACCTGGACAAATGTGGACAAATATGAGCAAATCTGGACAAATATGAGCAAACCTGGACAAATATGAACAAATTTGAACATACCTGGACAAACCTGGATACATATTGTTAACCCTGGATACCTATTTGTAAACCTGGACACCTATTTGTAAATCTGGACACATATTGTTTAAACATGGACACATATTGTAAAACATGGAGACATTTTGTAACTAATTTGGACAAAATACGTTTTTTTTGCATTTTGAGGCCTTTAGAGGCCTCGTTTGGCGATTTTCGGTGGCCGAATTTCCTTTGGGTATTTGCAACTGCGTTCGTCTTGAAAAATTAATCAATTTCGACATATCATATGCCCTGATCTGACACCCGAGCGCAAAGTTATAGCCTACCGAAGTTTTTCACTATTATAAGTGGGTATATGGGTCAGCCGTCTTACCTAATACTTTCACGTGTATCAATATCTATTCTTATGATATGCTGTTGTGTCTTTTTTATTCATTGCTGTAAAACAAAAACAAAAACAAATAAATAAATAGAAATGTATGGTTCATAAAGAAAAGAGTGTAGAAAATCCTGCATTAAATCAATCGGGAGCAATGGGACAATCATAAAATATTGAAATCCTACCAGATAGATCACACAAGAATACACCAGTGGGTGGGTATTGGGTAATATGGCATGGCCTGGTGACTGGTGAGCATGATATATGCTTTCAAAATGGGAATAACGACATTTGGAAATTTAATTTGGAGGGGAACATTTTGAATTGTGACATAATACCATAATAAGTTTTTCGCCTTGTTTGATGATTAGAGTTTAGAGGTTATAATTTAGAGTTTAGAGTTTAGAGGAGAGTTTGTGATTAGATGATTACTATTTATTCAGAGGATTTGACTGCTGATTTAAATAGTTGATTGTTTAAAGGTGTTTGGTAACACATAGCTGATTGCTTAGAGTTTTGTTTTGTAAAATGACATTTATGGACATTTAAAAATAACTTGTTATGTTTTAATAGGTTTAAATATGTGGACAAATTAGTCAATTAATATTTCTCTCACCAAAACTATGAAGAAAAAGCTGCCTAACCCATCTTTTTTCTAAAGAGAGTTTTAATTAGAGATTTTGGTACAAAGCTCTATTTTACCAAACACCCAAATTAGAGTTTTGATTGGTCAAAACTCTAAACTCTCATCTAAACCCTCTCAACCAAACCAGGCCTTTGACTTTTTCCAAATTATGCCCCGGAACACATTTGAGTTTCTAATATATACTTATGTTTTTTCAAACTTTTAAACTGGGCCTTTAAGCTCTATTTTTTTTATAATAAGAAATGTACTCTAATAGGAGGAATTGATTGTTCATACCATAACTTGAAACCATGATCTATGTGGTAGAGAATTGTAACATTAATTTATTTTTAATATTTGGATTTATCTAAATGAATTTCAATGGGCGCCTCCAAATGGTCAATTTCTTCTCTCACCCTCTCTTCTCTCCTCTCTTTACCAGGAATTCTCCCCTCGATTTTTCTCTTTTATGTATCCACTATTTTAATAAATTACTTCAATATTAATCTTTCCTATACTCTTGTTTTCCCCAATTTTTACCAGACCCCAACGACTCTATACAATCAACTGCAACCCATATATAACAAATACCCAGAACATGGATGCCATTCTTTCTCCACAAAGTCGACAGGACACTGAAGGAGACTGGCCTGGTGATGAAGATATACATTTAAAAATTGTTTTTTCATCTAATATTAATTCATTTTTAATATTTTTGGATTTACCTAAATTAATTTTAGATTTTGATAATTTAAAAATCTGAAATTAATTTAGATAAATCCAAAATATTAAATATGAATTAATATTACAAAAAAAATAAATTAAATCTTTATTTTTATTTAAAAAGTCAAATCTAATTACCAAAATCGACGGTCTAGATTATTTTGACTTCGACAGTCGTTTTTTTCGACGACCATAGAAGAAACATCCCCAACGTGGCAACATAACAAGCCATGGCATGCAGCCAGCGGGTAGGGCATACTCGACGTAGCATAGCTAGTAGTCCCAAAACATGGCGAAACATTTTATATGAGCTTAGGGTTCATTTGCTTGGGTGTAAAAAGTTTTTAATGTAAAATGATTTTCAATGAAAAACATTTTACGGTGAAAAACTCATTTTCATAGAAATTTCCAATGTTTACTTGAACGGCAAATTCATTTTACTCCCAAATTTGGAAGGAAAATATTTTTAATAGGGTGTAAAATAAGTTTTCAGCCAAACTTTTACATTTTAATTTTTCACCTAAAGTAAACGATATAAAATGAGGAAAAGTATTTTCAGGGAAAACATTTTTCGCTCCAGTAAACGGAGCCTTAACGTAAAACGAAGGCGGTGTCAAACGTGTAAATTTTATATAGTATCAGTGTATCACCTTCACCACACCCGGCCATAATGGGACAGACAGGGTACACTTGCCCTGATGCAAATCAAACAGGGCCAAGGCCAACCACCACTGCATATAGATAACATTAGATAATATATGCATTTGATATCTCAACAGAAACACAGTATTTTTTTATGTTCCTTATAGTTCCACACATAATGTGTGGGCTTTTCTGGCATTTCAGCTCAAAAATAAGATCGCTCCATCACTTTTGACAACATTGGTTTGTGCCGCAGGGTACAGCACCGTACATTATTAAACATCATACTTTCTTTCAATCTCAAATTGCACTCTTATTTATGTTGAGAGTGGAAGTTGAGGGTGGGCCTAACATTCCTCAACATCAAAGACACAACAGACTAGAAAATAATCTGATATAGCACAATCAGCTGATTTACCAACTCCTCCCATAAAATGCACTAAAGGGGAAAAAAAAATCATGATTAGTTTATTTACAAGACTATACCTTATAAGCAAACCAAGCAGCCCCACAAAACAGTATAATGAGACCACCATGCTGTTCAAGGATCTAAACAGAGTATGGGATATTCAGAAATCTGGACCTGTGGAAAAAGAGGTGAAAAGATGCTGCCAGATATAGAACATAAAAGGCAAACATAAACACATCCAGACCTCCAAAATCTCCTCCCAAAAAAAGAAAAAAGAAAAAAGAGAGGATGTTGCAAGGCTATTTGCTAGACTTAGCTAGCACCTAGCATTACAACGAGTAATGTATCTGTCATATAACAGGTCAATTGCGACTGCTCAGGAAGTCATCACCAGAAGATGATGTCTTCTTCTTGTCTTTGAGGATTTCGCTCAAAGGTTTAGGTCCTTCAAAGTCTACAGACTCAATTTTGTTGAAATGTCTCACTTTCCTATCTTCTTTGGTCACAGCAAGGCTCTTCGGGCCATAAAATTTGGACTCCTGAGCATATCCTTCACTCTTCAAGTACGGCCTTCGTTCGGTCAAAGATTGCTGCAACTTCATCCCATTATACCGCCTAAAGCCACTATGGTGTGATTGTGAGTTCCTAGGTCTGCTTCTCTGTTCTGTATCCACTGCTGAATACTTCCTTCTAGGAAATCTAGCACCATTTTTTTCCACTTTTGATGCCATTCTTCCATGTGTTCGTCGAACTGAAGTATACCTCTGAACCCTTTCCTGCCTGTCATCTCTTGCTCGATGCAACAAGTTATGCCTCAAGTCATGTGTCTCCAGATAACCATCGACCATCCTCCTTCTCCTCAGATAATCTCGAAGATCCACATCATGACAATCAGAAACTGGTGATTCCTCACAAAAAAACTTTCTCTTGCTTGCCACCACACGCCTTGCTTTTCTGTCCTGTGTGCGTCTTGAAAAATGTTCTCGGTAACGGGCTCTTAGCTCATCATCAAAATGTTCAAATGACTCATATAGGCCATTGTCAAAGAAAGTTCTTTCACCATGTTCACCCTTATGAGAAAAACCACAGGGCATATATAAGCGCTCATCATCCCTATCAAGAGGGTGCAAGTACTCTGGATCATCTTCACACACAATATCTTCAGTCTTTCCCTCCACAAGAACATCAAAACCAGGGGATGATTCCAACCACTCATCCCGTATGATGTTGCCATCAATTAACTCCTCTGAACTTCTTTCAGAATCCAAGCTAACCACACTCTCACTTTTAATTGAGGCTTCAGCAACCAAGGACGCTGTTTTACCAGCGACTGTTTCTTCACATTGAGGAATATCAAAATTTTCAGATGTATTTGGTTGCGTGAATATAGCAGTAACTGGCTGTTGAGCCAGCTGGTTTCGCTCACCCTGTAATTCGTTGACAGTTTTCATTACCGTTTCTGACAGATTTGAATGTTTTCCAGCAAGTCTAGACCCTGAATCAGCCCCTCCAGATGTTTCTTTATCCGAGGGAAGCACTGGTGCATCAGCACATGAACCAACGATCTTTTGTTTCAAATTAAAAGTATCACCATGTTCATGCAAATAAGGGCATAGGTCACCTTTGATGCAAAATCCATTGTAATAATAGTAGCATGGGACTTTAGTTTTTATGGCAGACACAGAAGACTGGTTCAGCAGAGGTGGAGCGGCTTCCACTGATGCTTCGTTATGCAAATCCAAAGGCTGCACATCAACGAATAAAACAATGAGCAGTCTTCCTTTCACAGTATTAGTTATGATTTATGAACTACCCTTGGCTTCCTACCCAATTGTTAATATTTTACGAAGTATTTTTTAATTTTGTGTTTCTGCTATGAAATAGTACAAATTAGAAGGTAAACACATGTGTACCAATAGGATGGTACTCATGTTATGAACATTAGGTCAATTTGAATGAACATTAGTGCAAGGTTTAATGAACATTATTCAAATTTCAAAATTGAACCAAATGAACATTAATTCATTGTAAGTTGCATTCGTATGGGGGAGTATCTTCCTCTGGGTACTCATGAGTGTACCTTCTACTGATTATGATCTAGCATAGCTGACATATTTTAATGACGTTGAATAACCAAAGAAAACAGAAATTGAATCGATAATGTTAAAACTACAGTAAAATAGATAGATGTCAAGCATTCAAATTGCTTGATCACTCCTAAGTCCTAATATATAAATATCAAAAACTCAATTAATATTCAACATATTCTCTCCCTCTTTAGCTTGCTCTTATTTGCAGAAAATAACTAATTCTACTCTAATCTTCTCCAAGTTACAATTCCTAATATGTCCTTACCCTAAATATCTGTTCTTAGTAGTGTACAGTTTATCTAGCCCATCTCACCAACTGATTGTAAATAACTCAATAATAAAGTATTAGGAGTAACCAGGACCACGTGCAATCAAAATCCTTGATATGGACTCGGACAAAATTTGTCGGTGAATGTTAAATGAAACGAGAGAGATTAAGACAATATTAAAACTTGAAAATAATATGAAATTTCCTAAAATGAAAATTTTTGTAACTAAATAAGTAAACTAACTTTGTGCATGCATATCCTTCCAGAAAATAGTAACTTGTTGAAGGCCAAAGAAGCATCCAACCTTACCAACATGGATCATGGATCATAAAAGTCATGTTATAATAGCAAATTGGTGACTTTTGGACGAATTAAACAGATTACAAATCAAATTGCGACCCCAAACCGAATATCAAACTAAAATTGAACATTTGAACCTTAACCCTAAAGAAGTAACCCGTTTTCCAAAGACCTCCTGAGAGCCAGAACTCCAGAAGACAGTAAGTATTAACTATATTTTGGAAAGGGCCACAAAATGCTTTATCTTTATAGATGCTTCATCCTTCAAAAAATATAACGAGTAAAAATGATGGTAAATGTTGTCGAGATGAATCTAACAAGATCTCAAATGACCATATTATTTCTTATTTCTGATGTATAAAATGATGGTCAAATTGACATAGAACAATGCCAAATCTATAACTATTAAAACACTTGCAATGGTGGGTTGAGGGTTGCCCATTTGTTCTCTCCTCCAATTGAGGAACCTCACCAATGCAAAGAAAAAAATATTGTGACTTAAACAATGAGGCTCAATGCACTGTCAACTGTCAAGCAACCTGATGAAACACGAAGATAGGAGAAAAGCTTTCTCACATGGGTCCCATGAGTTTACCCAACAAATGTAACTTTGACACATGTGAATCAAAAAAGGAGAGAAAAAGTGATGGGGAGGTTCACCATTGTGAATCAAAATAAGGGGATGAATTAAGTTAGTGACTCAAATAAGTAGAAAAAAAGGTGGAACGGGGAAAGGAGACAGAAATAGGGTCCCACAATGAGCCTCCCCACCATTGCAAATGCTCTTATAAAACAAAAGCCGCTAACATCATTATTGAACACATGTCAACTTCTAATTCACTAATCAAATTTATTCCCTCCAAAACTCCATTTGACATTTTTTTTTCCTCTTTTTTAAAAAACTCTCTATTTATTTGTTAGTTTTTTTTTTTTTAAACAATATTTCAACCTTTAAAAAAAGAAAGAGAAAGTTGATTACTAGTTCCCCTATTCTAAGGAATAAGGAGAGGGAAAGTTAATTTATGTTTCGACGTGAATGCCTTCTCCCTCAATCTCTCATTCATGCATCGACAACTCCAAGGTAAACCAGCAAGTATATTAGTAGATTCGAAGCAGACACACACAATGAACATAATATGATCTATTCCAATATTCCCCACTTACATATAAACTACTCCCAGTTCTGGTACTTACTCTCTTCCAACATAATCTGCAACATAACAGTGAACACTCCAATTACACAGCACACTAAATGCACATCCCTCACTAACATCATAACAAATTCACACTGCATATCCTATTTTGCCCTTGACTTGGCGCATAATATATATTTCCTCTGTTCTTTTTTAATTGCTAACACACTTTCTAAGGAGATGAGAGAGATAGAAAGAGAAAAAAGAGTTTACCCGTAACCCGTGTGATAAAGAGAGAGAGAACAACCAAATTTAGTAATATATCACTTAATATGAATCTTCCAAATATGGGAAATGTTGCTGCTAATTTGTGAAGAATGTTAACCAAAATGTTTTGATTGAAGATAGAGAAAAAGGAAAGGCGAAGATTCAAAAGGGATAAGTCAAAAGGGCCTTGAAAATGATGAGATCGAAAAAGGCGGTCAAATGATGGTGTTGCTATTGAGATTTGTATAATGCTTAGTGAAAGGTAATAGAGTGGCTGATAACTTTCTTCAACAAGATTTAGAGAAGTAATACGATTTTTTTTCAGTGGAGAAAAAGTATCATAATAGTGTAGAAAAAAAAAGGTGATGGCTAACATTGTGCAATTTTCAAACTACTAAGCCACACTATGAAGCTTTGGAATAAGTGACTGACTTAAGGTTAAGAGAGTGTAAAAACAATTTAGCTTTATTGCTCGGAGGTCAACAATGGAGGCAATTCACCTTATGGAATAGCTTATAGAAAATTATAAGGATAAGAGAAATGATCTATATGCAATTTCATTGATTTGGAAAAGGCTTATAATAAGGTTTGGAGGGAAGTATTTTGGTGGGTTTTCATCGAGGAAGGTATTTCACAGAAATATATTTCATTAGGAACAAATCCCAATATATTTCATTAGGAACAAATCCCAATCAAAATTGAAAAAAAATCAGAGGTGGCCTATTTTTCAGGGTAAGAAAAGAAAATGCCTCAGACCATCATTCGAGTACTAGGCACTACGGCACTGAAGTAACCCATACCATACTCCCCAAAAAAGATTGAACAACCTTCAATGAAAGGGCACTTGTAGTTGAAACCAACACGTGTATAGGTAGAGAGTACCTAGGGGCATTGAGTCCTTTTCTTTACTTATTTTTATTATAGTTATGGACAAATTGACAAGACAAACCCAAGACAATATACCATGTTGTGTGATGGATAATATTGGATTGAAAAGTGTGAAAAGTCAAAATCAGCAAAAGTACAACAAAATTTTTAGGGAGCAAATTTAGTGGGACATGAAAGAATAAGACGAGTGCAACAATTTGGATGGGAAGGGGATTCAAAGTTCAGATTTTTTTTTTACAAATTACAATATTTAGGATGAATTCTCCAAAAGGGGGTGAATTGGATGAAAAATGCTGATCACAGGATTAAATCGGATTAGGTGAAGTGGAAGGATCTGGCATCTATTTTCATGTTCACAAAATTGACGTGGCAGAAATGCACATGCTCTGTTGCCGTGTTGGATGTATAAATATATAATAAAGGATAGAAAATAAGGAATGAAATTTTAGAAAGAAGTTAAGCATTACAACCATATAGTATAGGATAAAATGAGGGAGAATTAACTAACACGGTTTAGTCATGTAAGAGAGCTACAGTAATGTAAGGAGGCTTAAAAAGTGGCAAAAAGTAGACAAGGTGAGGGATAAGGGAGCACCAAAGCAAACCTCAACCAGGGTGGTTTAAAATGATACAGGTTATTGCAATTTGAGGAAATTTTGGCTGTCAAAATTTTTTGTAGAAGAATGATATAAGTGACTGATTTCCATGATTGCTCACATTACATTCATGCACAACCAAACTTATAATTTTGGGAACCATTTTAGGGGATAAGGCTTTGATCATGTTGTTGTAGGTTGTATATTGAATTGTATGGTGAAGATTATAATAAGTTATAACTTTCTACTCCAAATGTTTCTCCCTACCACATACTTTTACCAAATTTGTTACACTACGGATTGTATGCTACCATTTCCCAAGCACAAAAAAAGATGCATATGGTAATAAACACCCACTTCATCATCAATTAATGTGTTCCTAACAAAAAATATACTCCCTCCGTTTTTTTTTTTTTAAATTTACTCACTTTTTTTTTGGGATGTTTTTTTTAATTTACTCAATTCTCACATTTATTCTCCTAACATTTATTAATTTATGATTCCCAAGTGCTTTTTCCATACCCTCTCTCTTATTTTTGACTAACTTCAATAAAATTACTCTCTTTTCTCTCTTTTTCATATACTCTCTCTCTTACTTTCTATACAACTTTTAATCATCATTTATTTGTTTCTCCTATTCCCAATTGCTTTCTTGGTTTTAATGAAAACACAAATGAGTAAACTAAAAAAACAGAGGGAGTACAACTCTAATGTGAAAAGTACCGAAAGTAGTTGGACCTTAATTTCTTCAACAAAATCTCAAAAATGTATCTATATGAATATATTTGCGTAATGATTGATATAATTGTGTCATATGCATCACTAATGTATGAAATTTCTATTGAAACATGCTTTTGAACTTATATATTTTAAAATCTAAAAAATATATATAAAAAAACCTTCACCAATTCATTTGTGAAGCCACTGTTAACAATTGAAGGGGCCACAACCTAACGACTTAAATTGTAACAACAATTGCTTCTAAGCAAATCAAATTACTAGATTAACAAGTTATATGCATTGAATCATGGCACATATAGAAAGACCCATTTACAACACTTCTATAGCTAGGCCACTATTAACAATTGAAGGAGACTATAATGTTTGTGAATTGTTCATTAAATTGAATCAATTGACAATCCATGCAATATGCAACAAGTGTAGTGCCACAAGATTTTATTGACAATTGATTCAATTTAATGCACAATTCACATACATTATAGTCTCCCAAAAAACAAACTTCGACCAACTAAAAACAATCAGAATAATCATTAATCAGATGCAAAACTCACCGGATGACGAAATGCACAAGTCGGATTAAGACAATTAGCAGATAACCAATACCAACAATCCCGTGGATTCAGCCTCGCCATTTCACTGTGCCGATACTCACATTCTGCACCCTGTAGCAGTAAATAGACACACAAAAAAAATTCAATACTCACTAACATGGAACAGCGAAACAATAATTCAACACAGTGGCAAGCAAGCAGCTATTATCTCAACTCACAAGAATTTGGTTAATCAAATACACTACACAATAAATAACATAAGAAATCTATTTTACACCCAAAAAAAAGAATGTAGAATCACGAAATAATGTAGTAAAACACCAATTTAAATTCACAAGCCCATATGTTATCTACCAACTTCAAGCAATCTGTAAATTAAACCACATTGTACGAGTAAACAACACAAAAGGCTTCAATCAACAGAATCAACACCGAATCCCTAACCCTATAGAGCATAGGAAAACGAAAAAATCGCGAATTACAGGGTGGACTGGCACGAAGAAAATTTCGAGGACAAAATCAAAGTTCATAAACCAAAGAAACATATATGAAGTGAAAAAAACTATAAAGAGACGAATAATTGACAACAAAAACAAAAATCGGAAAAAGGGGGGAGATGATGTACGAAACGACCTTCTTGCATGTGAAAGGAGAAGCCAAAAAATAAACACAATCAGTATTGCGTTTAACAAATTCATCCTCCATTGTTGTTGAATATGTTGAGGACAATTTCAACGTACAATGTTCAATTTTTCGACAGAATTTTGAATGTGGAGAGTGAGGAGTGTAACAAAAAGAAAAGGGACTAATTGATGTTGATCGGGTTCAGGACATTTTCAAGGGAGGGAGACGGACGACAGAAAGCCCACATAACTGTGGAAGTTCAAGTTGGTGCCTTTTGGAGGTATTTTGGTTACACCACACAAGTCTACAATAGATATATACCGAACAATACTGAATTTGTTTTTGACCGAATATGAGTGACTCGTTAATCGTTATTCACCTCTTTTACGCATATCGAATTTGGCCGATAACAAACCTTTTTACAACCCTAAATTTCTAACCTGTTTTTATTAACCCGAATTCAACCGGCACTGAGATTGTTTTCAAATTGAACCTTTTTTCAACTTGTTAAAAATCTATTTTTGGTCAAACCTGTTTGGGACGATTTGTATTGTATGAAACCTATTTTGAAACCGACTTGTTTTAAACTGGTCTGATTACCTGTTATCCGACTTACAAAAAAATAAGTTTTACCCGATTGGATTCTACCCAAATCTATTTATATCATGCCAAATCATCTATCTATGATCTATCATCATCGTCATAGTCATCACCCCACCACCAATCATCATGCCCAATAATGACCTACTGATTAAAACATGTTAAAACCCGTTTAAGACCCATTGTGAACGACTGCTTACAACCTACATACCGATTGTTACCTACCGATTATAATTTGCATACCAATTTTGACGGACTGATTAGACCTGTATACAAATTATGGCCTGCGAAATACCATTTGAGACCGACTGTGTATGACCTAGTTCCGAAAACACTTTGACCGATAACGGAACCGAAATTGACGGACATCTACCAAGGAACATGCCAAATTTGATTGGATACGGAATAAGATCAACCTGGTACCTATCGGTATTGTAGGGCTCATATGACCTATCTTTTATCGAATATATTTTTACCGAACCCATTTTTTATCGACCTATTATCGAAGGTTTGATTCGTTTTTACATCCCTAGACATACACAATATCGTTCATTTACAAACGTCTATTATCAATTATCATAAACTTTTTATTCGGTCTCCTTTTTTAACAGACTACATTTCCCTTCATTATTCCCTGGACATGCCTTCATCATCATTCCCCAATTCATCAACTGATTAAAGAATATTTCATCCAATTCATTTCCCTTTAATTCCAAAAATACTTGTTCAACAAATTTGGCCACATTTGTTAACGCTCCATCTTTTCATTCTACTAGTTTGAATGAACTTGCGATATGCACTTTTAAACTTCATTCATTCAACATAAGACTAGTTTTTTCTTTCTCTTTTCGCACAACTAATACATATCTATCATCTTACATCAAATAATTATTTCGTAGCATTCAGAGCAACTCATGAATTTTCTGTATAACATCATCTCATTTGAACAACAGAGCTCTAAAAACGCCCATTAAATGCTTGTTGAGTATGGCAAATGCGCCGAAAAAGGAACTGTCCACTTCTCTAAGGAGTGTCCCATAAAAAAGTGTTCACTGAACAAATTATTTGTAACAACACTCTTGTGCACTTCATGCTACAAGACGCTATTGAATTATCTGAAATCTTTTCTTAGTTCTGTATCCCTCAAAATTTGTAGACCATTTCTTCTGTATATCCAAGTTCCTTGAGTATTCCAGTTAGCTGCAAAACAACAAAACGTGACTCCCGCAAAAATCAAGTTGACACCAAATAGAAGTACAAATTAAGACAACCGCAACCGATCAACAAGCACATGCATTCAAGAACAAATCTTTCAGGCAATTCAAGCAAATATATACTCTGTAACCCCAATAATAGGCCACACACCCATAGATTGGCCGTCCCAAGTTAAAAAGGTCACCTTCTAAATTTAGCAAATTAAATGTTACTATCCCGTTTCCGTTTCCGTTTCCATCCCCTTACCCGTATATTTACACATCCCTGTTTCATTGCAACTTAGGTATTAGGGATGGAGTACTTACATGTAAATTTCAATTAGCGATGGATACTTATGTTATTATAACTCATTTTATTAACGAAAATGTACCCTAGCATAAAGGGATGGAGTAGAAAACTAAAACATCACCATAGTTTAGGGCCCGTTCAGTGTCACTAACATGTTCAATATCATTGTGGTTTTAAGCCATATGATATGTCATGTAAGGAACCAAAAACTAGTTAAATATATTAACATCATTAATTTTGATAACTGATAACAAAAACGTGCAAACCACTTTTTCTGGTTTACTGTTTTTGGTATTTTATTTTCAGAAAAACAAAGAAACAATTAAAAAAAAACTAAAAAAAAAGTCAGATCATATATGTAACATAAATAATAAAAAAATTAGCAAAACCTTCTAAAGCATTACAATTTTGAATACTGAAAAAATAAAGTGTAACCTATTTTTATTAGGTCCCCACTGGTTTTTTGTTTTTTTTTTTAACAAAAAAAATCACTAAAAATTGAAAACAAAAAAAATGACGGACAAGCCCAATTCTACAAATGTGAAGACAACTTAGTAATGAAGGGTTTTTTGTTACCTCTCCTTGTGAGCGGTCTTTAGCCTTATCACCGGATATGTGGCTCATCATTCCAGGAGGTCCACATACCTGGATTATAAGAATGGATAAAGTCAAAATTTAAAAGAACGTAAAGTAATATCATGCCTTAGCATAAATGCTTCAATGAAATGATTTAATTCATCTGTCATAGACTAAAGTGATAAGTCAAAAAATATTAGTAGTAGAAATAGATGTTTATCTTACCAAGATGAGAGTATCGTCCCCGGGACCAGGTAAGCCTTTAGTGACCATATCCTTTGAAATATAGCCTACTCCGCCTCTCCAGTCCTTTGATGGATTGTCAACGGTGTAGAAAACCTGTACATAATTCACTGATAGCTTCAGCATCCCCCATTTTATCCAACTGGTAACAGAATTTGATCAGGTGTGAACAATACCTTGAAATTAGGGTGGCTTGTTGCAAGTAAGTCAAGCTTTTGCTTTAGTAAAATATCATCGGGAGAGACATTTGCATAGACCAGTGACACCTGTCACAACAAGTCAGATTCATGATGGTGTTGAAATCGACAAATAATTTTGGATGATGGTCAAAACTAATCCTGCCCGTTTGGTTATTAGCAATAAATAGTGGTAATTGGAATGAACTTAAAGCATAATTCAGCAAGGAAAACAAGGTTATAATCTCCATTGAAACATATTCTCGTTCCCAAGCTTAATTTTGTTCATATTTTCCATTATAATCCATTACTATTGGAAAGGGTGGTATTGGACAGGAAATGATATTTGTGCACTTAATTAGATAAATTTGAGGTAAGCTAGCATTACCATTACCATGTGAATGGAAATTTATTTTCCTACCAAATTTACATATAAATCCATTCTCATTACCATCATTTAGAACGGGTTACCAAACGGGACATTAGTCCTTTTCTTTTTAGCATTGGCATTAATGTGAAATGATGGGCAGTGCTAAAAAAATTATACACCTCAAATCTAAGCAAAAGGGCAGTTAACCTGGGTTTTATCATCTGCATTCTTCAGTATAGCCTCAACTACTTGGAGCATTGGAGTTACACCTGTTCCACCAGCAATCTAGACACCAATAGGAGTAATGAATTATGAAACAACACATCTCATGATACTGTTTAGCAAAGACTTTTAATTAACAACTATTTCTACTCCATCAAATCAAATGGTAAACTACTGATTCCTCTAAATCCTCCCGGTAAAAAGCAAGTGACTAAATTTTCCAAAGAAGAAAAGACGTTAACTAAATCATCATCGTCTTGCATATAAACTCAAGTACTCAACCCTCCCTTCCCAGCAGGGGAAAAAAAAAGGAAAATGAAGAAAAATAATCCTCCTTTTCAGATGCTAAAGTCATACACGTAGCAAGAAAGGACGTAACATCTATTCATTTCATATTCAAAAAATTCTCAAATAGTCATTTGAAGAATTAGGTACAAGTCAACAAGTCATAGATTGCTATCTAATTAAAAACAACCATTCTTACCATGCCGATGTGTTTCTTCATATTGGGAGTATACCTAAGTTTCTCAATGGGCCTGCACGAAATTTAAAAAGGCAAAATGATGACAAACTGCAGTGAAAGTCTAATTGACACCATATGTGGTAAACAGCTTACCCTTTGACTTCCACAACATCACCTGGGTTGAGTTTTGCAAAATGCTGGCTCATTTTACCTTCTGGATATACCTATATTTGGACAAACGTGAGTTTTACTTGACATTAACAGAAACTCACATAGCTAACAATGACAGAGAAAAATGCGCAATATATGTCTACACTTGAAGTTGTAGACATACCTTGATCATCAAATCAAAAAACCCTTTAGCATGTGGATCAGAAATGGGAGTGTACCTGAAAACAATTTGCATGAAAATCAAGAATGTAAAGTCAGACCAAAGAAACTTCTTTTTTTTTTTTTTATAACAAAAAATTTCCAAAAATTTAACACCTGGATATTCTTAACAGAAAGCTATTCATAATGTATGCTCGTGTTAAGAAAATCCGGGAGATATAGGGCATTTCACCAAAGGAACAATATTTCTACTGACCACTGGTCTAGTTTCTCGAGTAGCCTCTAATATAAATATATTGACAAGAATTCAGAACTAAGTTTCAAGTAGTAAGAGCAACATGCAAATAAAAAAAGACGTAGAAATACAGGATATCACCAAGTGTTCAAACAAACAATTATGCTATTGTGCATTGTAACCAACCGAAGACGATTAGCAGTGTTTGAATTCCCAAACCACAAATAATACTAGCATGTGAGCCTTCTCCAATTTACTGGAAATGTAACTCAATAATCAAGTTCTCCATGTAAAACGAAGGGATTCAGAGTCCATAACAACTAAAACTGCTCAGAATATCTAATAATGAAGACCTTGAAAGGTTTCTACAATACTGAACCCAAAATCTGGTAATCCAGTAAGCTTATAGTTTTCTACAAAGCATTCTAGATGGGCTGGCATGCTGCAATTGAAGATAGTAGTATCAAAGTGCTCCACCTTCCATTCTCTTCACTGCTAAAACCCCAAGAGGCCAAGACTATTGAAGAAATTTTTGTTTTCAAACTATTTAAATCTTTTTTTTTTTGGCAATGTATTTCAATCTTTTGTTTTACCATCAATTACAAAATCATTTTAGTTTAGCTATCCGTTATTTCTACTTGGACTTTCATTCGCTATTATTTTTGTAGTTCATAGTTCCTAATTATTAGGAACAAACCCTTAACTTTACTTTTAGGGCCTCATTGACAACGTTCAAGTTGGGTCTTTTGGAATAACAGAATCTAATTTGTTCCACTTTCTGAGCCACTTACACCAGCAGTTTTCCTTGATTTAAATTTATACATAAGCTAGCTGTTACATGTAAAGGAGATGTTCATTATTCTATTACTACGACACTTCTCCACATCCTTCATGATATTACTCAAAAGCCTCTTGAGGAACAACTTCCCTAAGTTCGTATTTCTTTGAAACATATATAACAGTTGATTTTATGGGTTGTATACTTGTATCGTGGAAGCGGTGCACATTAATTCTTAAATAAGTACACGGGGGAATTTCTCTCTAGAATATCACTTTCTTTGGTACAACCTAGACTACTAACTCATTCTAATATTATCATTGTTAATACATTTCCTTGTAGTTCTCGTTATTAGACTATTGCTTGTAGCTATTGCAAACTACAGGCATCATTTCTTTTTTTTCTTTTTTAAAACAATATTTTCTCTCTACATCTCTCCTATCACACGTGTCCCTCCTTTTTGTTTTTCTGTCTCTCTTATTCACATGGGCTCCTAAATGTTGTGCAGAAGCTAAGTGATACAGGTAATAAAAGGCAAAGAAAGTATCATTGGAATTTTTGTTATCTAATTTTTCAAGCAAGACAAGAAATAAGAATTCTCTAAAAGAAAGAAGCTTCCTTATTCCAAATTCCCAATATACAATAGTAACAAGTGAAAATTCAACATTACAACTTTACAAGATTCCAATAGCAGCTTTGGCATATGTTTAATTTAATTGCAGAATGAGGATAATCAACATGAATGACAATGATGGTTATGATGCGTAGAAGCTGATGAAGAGCCATTATAGGAGTGTTGAAATGTAATTATATTTTGAATCATTGCAGTAACAAATGAAAGGTACTAGCATCTTAAGCTGTATATATAGTAAATACAAGATTTTTCAATCAAGGATGCACAACAAAAGGCATTACTCAAGTTCAAGTCCTTGATAATGGGAATATGAAATGTGTACAAGCAGTATAGTCTGCTGCATACTTTAATAGAATAATTTAGTTCATATATCCAGGTTCATTTAGAAAATATATTCCATTTAGAATCTGATGCAAAAGTACGAAGGAAGAAGAACTTGAATAATTAAAAAAAATAGTAATGTTTAGATTAACACGATACTTACGGTCTAATAACATATTTTGTTTTCCCTTCATCATTTTGCCCTGTGGGAGCTCTGCGCAAAAAAAAGAAAATGCATTAAATGTCTAGAAGGAAAATTGAATGACAATATATGCAGAGCAAGAACTTTTTCTTATGCACTATAGGGCATTTTGTTGCTCCTACACTGAATTCGGATGTACCTTGTGAGGATGCAAGAAGCAATGTCGAGACCCAACTCTGCATCGGGATCAAATGAGAACCTACAATTTCAAAACATCAGATATGAATTAACAACTGTATTAAATATTTAGGTATGTGGTAGCAATCCTCCAACGTTAGTGTCATGCATGAATGCAAGCATGATGCAACATTGAACATTTCATGTCATACTTCTAGGTTATGAAAGAAATTGATGAACTCTTCTGATGTTTCAGGAATCAGGAGTAAAGAAAATTGATTAAGCACAAAGCAAGAGTATAACCTGTAGAGCTTAGTATTATGGCTGACGTTTGCCGTCTCATGAAGCTTGAACTCTAGCCACTTATCTGAATTCAGTGCTGTAAAATACACAAGTTTTCAGTCTAAAATCTGATTACAGCTAATAGCAACAATCAAAGAAAAACTAAAATCTCATCCCTAAATTTAATTTTCATTTTCCTTAAAAAATTGAGGCAATATTTCGTAGAGATCTATGATTACCAGAATAAAGAATTTTTAAGATATAAATGTAAGCCAGAATAAAGATGACCACTTGCTATATTCTCAACAACATTAATTCTAAAAAGAAAACGGACATATACTTGCTGTGTCCTTTCATTGCCAAAATAAAAATTGGGAAGGTATGGGCATTTAAAAGAAATTAACTTGGCAAAACAATATTCAATACTGAAACAGAGAAAAAGGGAAGGAGAGGTAGAAGGAACCACTAGAAGTAAGGCCCCATATAATGCATATATAACTAAAGCAATCTAAGTGACTGAGCGTCTGAGCTACGTCTTTGGAAACATTTATGAGTTCCTTGTGAAAAAAATTTAACTACAGATTGCAAGCAAATAAAGACTGAAACATGATGGACAAACCGACAAAACAATTCATAGAATAGTGGAAGCCGGGAATTAGACTGACTAAGCGATAGAATTTTAAAAAAACACTCACCCACTTTCTTCTGTGTTTCTTCATTGTTTGAATCTAGATAAGCCTGGAGAGACATAATGGTAAACACATGAAAACCATTTTATAACTTAATCAAGAACAACAAAAAGACATCAAGCAAATATAATCTTGATTTGTTTCCCAAAATTAATAAAGTTTTTAATGTGGATAGATGGATGAGCTTATAAATAAGGAAGCAACCAATGTATTTCACTTAATAATCAAAAACCTTCATGCCAAAAAGCTCCATATATAACCAAAGAAAAGAAAACCAGATACAGCAAGTCAAAGAAAATCATCCTGTTATGACCCCTATCCAAAGTTATTACAAAGAAAAGAGAGAGTGGGGGGAAGAGGGGGATTATCCAATGCTGAGGAGGATATGTAGGACCAGCATAGATAACAATTGACAATGTAAGCACTGGTACACAATTAACTATCCAAACCTAGAAAAAATCAATCCTCAAATCTATCTTCTGTCTATATAGAGTATCTAATAAAACAATAACCACTTAACCACTCTTTAATATTTTCCCTCCTAAACTCGACTTTTAACTTCTCAAACCTACCATGTGAATTGTGAAGTAATCATTTTTTTAACTCTTGAAGTCGCGATAGTAGAATTGGAAATCCAAATATGATTAACTATTAAGTATTAATTGTTATTCTTTCTTTGATTTATATTAGTTAAAACAATCGAGCATAGCTCGGGGATTAAACTAGTTAATGCTACAATCATTTGACCAACAACCATTTTCATATCAAGTGGCGTAAAAAAAGAGAGAAACATTTTCACCTTGATGCTCCCCACAAACAAATTAGAACCTCATTCAAGGAAGATAGCAATCGCTTCATCATTAAGTATTTACGAATATCATACCATTATCCCAGGCAAACATTAATATTAAATTTATTTTTAAAAAAATTGATATTACTCTAAAAATATGAATAACATCCAATTGAAAACAAAAATAGCAGTAACAAATCAAAATGGTTAGCATATATCATGAATCGAAGACCAAATTTTACAAAACAATCAATAGGCTACCATTCCATTTTAGCATTCAATGACAGAAACATAATCAAAATCAATAACCATGATGTAAAATCCTCCACAATTTAGTCTAACGTACAACAATCAACAAAGGGGTATTGTCACATTATGATGAGGAATTAAAACAAAAGCAAACCAAATATGATATAAATAAAGTCGAAAAAAGTACCAAATTTGGGGACGAAGTGAAGTAGTAAAGTGAGATTCCACCAGAAAGTGTTGCGGCAATTACTCCAAAAGGAGTTCGAGAGGTGTAAGAACTGGAGTTTTGTGAGCCCTTAAATGCATTTGATAATGTTGAAGGTGCTGCTTTTGCTAGCCTTCTGAAGAACAACGCCATTTTCAGGGATCACAAAAGAGAGAAACGAGGGTTTAAGAGCTCAATAATCAGGAAGACGAGAAGAAACAAAGAAAAAGAATCAATCAGAATTAACATTAAAAAAAAAACCGAGTTATGTATTTGGAAACGATCCAAATGCGTACGGTGAGGTTCGAATTAATATTTAAGCCTGACATTTGTAACATTTGACCATTAGACTAAAAATCTTGCACAACCAATAATCACATGTGGAAATGCACAACTAATATTAATTTGAGCACATTTTTTGTGAGAGCACAATTTTTTGAGTTCTTCTCACACAGGGATGTGCTTATATCAATATTGGCTGAGAGTGAAAGATAGCTCATGTGATAAAAACTTCTCTCCCGATTTCAGAAAATAATGTGATCGATTATTATCATTGACATAGTAGCTCTCTAAACAAAACAAAAAAAAAATCAATATTGGTCATTGACTCTTTGGGTGTGGGCAATATCACTCTCATGTTATTTTCATATTCCAGGGCGACATTTTATATACTTGTATTTACGTAATAAGACAAATGTGCACCCAAGTGAGTAAGTGACTTTTCTTGAATCCAAAATTTGCCCCAATATTCTTTTTGTTCTATGTCGTTTTATTTTTAATGGATATTTTATTTCATTTTCCAATTGTGTGAAAACAATTACCATATTTGATAGATTATACATGTTTGGTTTGGTTTGGTGCAATATGAGTATTAAACAAAAAAAAAAACCCCACATAATACGGTTTGGTGATTTTGGAAACCAAACTATATTGAGTAGTACTCAAATCAAAATAAATCATAATAAAACAGTCTGAATATCACTTCTTGAAAAACAGGGTTGAATCCATGAGGAGGTTTAGGTTTTCTTCTAATACTAAAAGCTTGAACTATAAAAAGGGCATTTGAATATTGATTAATTAATCAAACTAACAAAATACCCAAATACATAAAGCAAAAAATGAATCCAAGAAAATAATTAAAAATAGATCTAAAAGGATTTATCATATGATCTCTCTAATACCCCAGTGCTTAGTTTTTTTGAATTAATATATGCGAAAATAAAATAGATATCTATGTATATTCGGTGTATCACTATTAATTATGCCTTGCGACTCTTGTATTTTCAAAATATTTTAGAGACAAGGTTCTAGTGTACTCTAAGTAAATCCTAGTCTAAGGTGTGAGTCTTAACTTAGTGGTTAAGTTTTGCGGATATTGAACCTGAGCTCTTGAGTTCATACTTCACCGCATGCATTTGTGAGGATCAACTAAAAACACGTCAATCGTTGTATTCGTGCGGTGCTGGTAAGGTAGCTCAGATAATTTCATGTATATTTTCGCTTAAAAGTATGTTCTTTTTCCTCAGTCTCTATTTCCATAATATGTTATCGGTACCATTATTGCTCTTGATGTGACCAAGGCCTTGTTCTTTTGGACTTAAAAGCTACAGTAATCAGATCAGATCAGACATTATTACTCTTTATTATTATTATTATTATTATTATTATTATTATTATTATTATTATTATTATTATTATTATTTCGAGCATTGTTTTTCCGCTCGACATTTTCCGACGACGATTTTCTGATAAAGAGCAAGTTTATTTGCTAATGATTGACACAGAAAGAGAGGAAGAGGGAAGAGAGAAGAGCAGAGAAAGATTTAGAGAGAGAAGTAGTCAGGAAATCATAATAATTCATTAAAGTATTAAGAATCATTACAACAACCTTTTGTAGCTCCTCTAGGCTCATGATGCCACATGGAACAGAATTGTAACAACCAAAACAAACTGAAAAAGGACAAAATGTAAATAAAATACTTAATATGCTTAAAATTGTAATACACAATTAATTAAATGTGTCATGCTATGCATATACCCATATCATACCCTCCTCTTTAAGAGACTTGTCCTCAAGGCTTAAGGCAAAAATCCTGGGAACTGAGCCTCCAAGTCAGTCTTGGACATCCAGGTGGCTTCATGTGCAGGCTTGCTAACCCAATGAACCAAAACCCAGTCTTGTGCAATACCCTGATGTTGTTCGACTTTAGTATCTAGAATAGCAGCAGGGATGAGAGGTGGAGTGGAAGAAGCAGTCCAATCAGGTATGACAGCCACAGTGGGTAGAGGACCATAGAAGGGTTTCAATTGTGAAACATGGAACACATTATGAATCTTAGCATGACTGGGAAGTTGAAGCTGATAAGCAACCTGACCAATCTGTGCAGTAACTTTAAAGGGGCCATAATACTTAGCAGCCAATTTGGTGTTGCTCCTATGGTGGATGGATTGCTGCCTGTAGGGTTGAAGCTTGAGCCATACCCAATCCTGTAAGGCAAAGGATCGTTCAGACCTCTTTTTGTCAGCCTGCATCTTCATTCTGTTCTGAGCAGAGAGCAAGTTATGCTTGAGAACAGTGATCATTGCTTCACGAGCTTGCATGCTTCTGTCTACCAAGGCATTGGAGGACTCCCCAGGAAGGTATGGGAGATGGAGAGGTGGTGGTTGGTTGTAAACAATCTCATATGGAGTGAGTTTAGAAGAGGTATGGAAGTGCGTATTATACCACCACTCAGCCATGGGTAGGTATTTGCACCATTCCTTAGGCTGCTCAGAAGTCATACATCGTAAATAAGTTTCAAGACACCTATTCACCACTTCAGTTTGGCCATCAGTTTCGGGATGGTAGGCAGAGGATAATAAAAAGTTTGTCCCATGTAAAGAAAACAAACCTTTCCAGAACTGGCTCAGAAAAATAGAGTCTCGATCACTCGCAATAATTCTTGGCCACCCATGTAATTTGAAGACACAATCCAAATAAGTTTGAGCGACCTCCACAGCTGTAAAAGGATGTTTAAGAGTCATAAAATGGGCGCATTTGCTGAGTCTATCAACCACCACAAAGATAACATTTTTCCCCATGGATAGAGGCAACCCTGTAATGAAATCCATAGAAATGTCTGTCCACACTTGATCAGGAATGGGCAAGGGTTGTAACTTGCCAGGCTTTGCAGCTGTATCATATTTGTTGGCTTGGCAGGTGACACAATGTCTGACAAAGTGACTAACATCTTTAGCCATGCCCTTCCAATAGAAAAGACCCCGCAGTCTCTTAAGAGTTTGGTCTCGTCCTAAATGGCCAGCCTCCAAAGAAGAGTGCTGCCAGTGGAGTAATTTCTGCTTGAGAGTGGTATCAGGACCAACCACAATCTTACCATGTCTTTTGAGCAAACCATCTTGTATAGTAAAGCCAGGATGAGGAGTAGTGCCAGAAGACAGGTTGTGGAGAACATTAGAAGTATTCGGATCCAAAGCATAGCTGGCCTAAATAGAAGCAGATAAGTCTGAATCCACCAGAGTAAGTGCTAACAGCATAACTTGAGAACCCTGAACTCTAGACAATGCATCAGCAACCTTGTTGTCCTGTCCAGCCTTATACTGAATTTCATAATCATAGCCCATCAGTTTAGATAACCAAAACTGTTGAAAGGGGGTTGAAATTTTTTGTTGAAGGAGCCATTTGAGACTCTTCTGATCTGTTTTGACAATGAAATGAGTACCAAGGAGGTACTACTCCCATTTTTGCACAGCAAAGACCATGGCAAGCAATTCTTTTTCATATACAGAAAGTTTTTGCCATTTTGGGACAAGGGATCTACTAATGAAAGCAAAAGGGTGACAGTCCTGCATCAAGACTGCTCCAATACCAGTTTGGGATGCATCACTTTCCACTACATATGGTTTGGTGAAATCTGGGAGAGCTAGGACAGGGGCACAGGTCATGGCAGATTTGAGAGAGTTGAAAGCAGCTTGTGTGGAATCATTCCAAGTGAAGGCCCCCTTTTTCAGTAGATCAGTGAGAGCTTTGCTTATGGAGGCATAACCCTTGATAAATCGCCTATAATAACCTGTGAGGCCTAAGAAACTCCTGAGATCCTTGGCATTGGAAGGAACGTGCCAAGATTTGATAGCATCTACTTTAGTAGGATCAGTTTCCACCCCTCTATGTGAAATAAAATGGCCTAAATATTCCACTTTACTGGTGATAAAAGAACACTTGCTGAGTTTAGCAAATAAGGAATGGTGCAGCATAAGGTCAAAGACCGCAGCCAGATGGTGCCCATGGTCAGCCAAAGTCTTGTTGTAGATGAGGATATCATGAAAGAACACAAGCACACATTTTCTAAGCAAAGGTTTGAAGACTGAGTTCATCTAGCTTTGAAAAGAAGAAGGAGCATTAGTCAAGCCAAAAGGCATGACCAGAAACTCATAATGCCCTTCATGAGTCTTGAAGGCAGTTTTGAAAACATCATTTGGGTGAAGTCGAAGTTGGTGGTAACCAGCTCTGAGATCAAGTTTTCTGAACACTGCAGCTCCAGATAACTCATCAATAAGCTCTTCCAATATAGGAATAGGAAATTTGTTCTTGATGGTTCTTTTGTTGAGCTCCCTGTAATCCACACATAACCTCCAAGTGCCATCCTTTTTGCCTACCAACACCATAGGTGAAGCAAAGGGACTGGAGCTAGTCTGAATAATACCCCTAGCAAGCATCTCTTGAACTAATTGTTCAATCACATCTTTCTGCTTAAGAGGGTATCTATAAGGTCGAATGTTGACTGCCCTGCTGCCAGGCTCCAGAGGTATTCTGTGATAAAAAATGCCCCTGCTAGGAGGTAAACCTGTGGGTTCTTTAAAGATGGCAGCAAATTTGGCCTTCAGTTGTTCAAGAGCAGGCAAGGAATCGTACTGATCAGACAAGTGGACCAAACATGAGGGAAGGACAGTGGGGGCTGCAGCTACCTACAGGAAACAAAGGTGAGCAGCTCCTTGCATAAACTTGAGAGAAGGATCTCTGTGCACCACTTTCAGCTGGTGAGTTGGAAGGCCTTTGAGCTCCACCCACTGTTGATGAAGGCAAAACTGCATAGTGAGCTGACTAAAATTCCAAGATATAGAGCCCAAAGTGCTGAGCCATTGCACTCCAAGAACCATGTCACAACTGCCTAGAGAAATAAGCATGACATCAGCCACAAAAGTATGGCCATCCAAGGACCATGAAAAACCTCTACAAATGGAATCACATAAGAGGTGATTTCCATCAGCTACTGTCACTGGTTGGCCTACAATCTTTTCAATTGGACAACCCAAGTCAATTGCAATGCCCTTGTCTAGAAAATTATGTGAACTGCCAGAATCAATAAGTGTATGTAAAGTTCTCCCTGGCACCAAAGCTTTGACCCTCATGGTCTGAAAATGAGAACTACCAGAGAGAGCATGTAGAGAAATAATGGGCTCCTGGTCTGGAAAGTCCCGAGGCTCCTCAAAAAGACCCGGGGAAAGTTATTTTGTAACCTCAACCACAGTACACCCTGGAACTTCCACTGTGAATAGTTGGGGTTCTTTGAATTGGCATTGGTGGTTCTTATCATATGGTGCATCACAGTAGTAACACAGCCCTTTTGCAATTTTCTCAGCCCTGATGGCGGCAGGAATATATTTGGGTTTTTGGAAAGGGGCAGAGGTGGTTTTTTGGAATGTGATAGGCTTAGTGTTTGGTGCAGGAAGAAGAGGGGGCTTATTGGAAGTAGAGGAGTGAAATGGTTGGAATGGTTTCTTTGAGTTGGGGAAAGGTTTAGTAAAGGTGGAGGTGTTGAGGGTAAGGGACTCATCCTGCAAACGAGCATATTCCACAGCAGATGTGATGGTTTGTGGCTTAAAGGCTTTGATAAAAGGCCTAATTCCAGGTTTAAGACCACCAATAAAACTGTCCAACAAGTATTTTTCAGGCAAAGAATAGCTATGTTGCAACATAATTGCTCGTAAATTTTCAAAAGCATCAATGTATGATTCAATACTACCAGTTTGCTGCAATTAATTAAATTCTTCTACTACATTCATGCCAGACTCATCCTTGAATCGTCCATTAACATCAATCACAAAATCATCCCAAGCAACTACTGTTCTAGAAGAGAGGTAACTAGACACCCAATTTTCAGCCTTATCTATCATATTCAAGGAAGCTAAATCTACTTTCTGATCATCAAGAATTTTGCAAAGAGTAAAATACTTACTGCATTTCTTAAGCCACAGTCGAGGATTGGTGCCATCAAATTTTGGATACTCGAGTTTGGGAGAATACCCCAGCTTAGGTGGAGCATCATTGCGAGGAGTGGGCATACTGTCCTTCAAGGATTTCATCATGTTCAGCAGCTCCTCAATTTTCTGGGCAAAGGCCTTTGTTTGAGCATCCAACTTAGACTCCAAGGCTGCAAGCTGATCCTCCATGTCAGTCACACGGGTGGTGAGGGAGGGTGCCAGATTGAGAAATAATTCAGAGGAAGACAACAAGACTGCTCTGATACCACTGATAAAGAGCAAGTTAATTTGCTAATGATTGACATAGAAAGAGAGGAAGAGGGAAGAGAGAAGAGCAGAGAAAGATTTAGAGAGAGAAGTAGTCAGGAAATCATAATAATTCATTAAAGTATTAAGAATCATTACAACAACCTTTTGTAGCTCCTCTAGGCTCATGATGCCACGTGGAACAGAATTGTAACAACCAAAACAAACTGAAAAAGGACAAAATGTAAATAAAATACTTAATATGCTTAAAGTTGTAATACACAATTAATTAAATGTGTCATGCTATGCATATACCCATATCATTTTCGGACTGACTTTTTCAGCGTTGATTATTCGGCCGACTTTTTCGGCGACAAATTTCGGGACGACTTTTCCGATGACAGTTTTCGGAATGACTTTTCCGGCGATGATTATCCGATCGACTTTTCCGGTGGTGATTATTCGACCGACTTTTCCAGCGACGATTTTCAAGCCGAGTTTTTCGACGACGTTTTTAGGACGACTTTTCCGACGATGGTTTTCGGACTGACTTTTTTCGGCGGCGATTATTTGGCCTACTTTTCCGGCGACGATATGCAGGCCGCGTTTTTCGGCGAAGGTTTTCGGGACGACTTGTCCGACGACGGTTTTCGGAATGACTTTTCCGACGGTGATTATTCAGTCGATTTTTTTAGTGACGGTTTTGGAGTCAGATTGAATGAAGGGTTTGAAAAGAATGGAAAGTAAAATACTGAATAGGTGAAATGAAATGAGCTTGAGGCTTTGGGCTCATTAAATTTTTGTCCCTAACTCAAATCAGATCAGAGCAGATCAGATAAACTCAAAACAAATCAGATCAGATCAGACCAGATCAGTGTTAAAGAACAGAGCCCAAGTTATACACTTTTTTTAGGTTGTTTTCCAATCCTTTTTGTTAATATTTATGTTTTGATTTTATGTTTTTGATGTAAAATTGTAAATTTAATCAGTATATTAAGGTTCAGGAGCAATGTGTTTAGAATTAAGTCTCCTAAACCCCTCGATTTGAACCATTTGTCATGCTATAGTATTAGTATGAGACGCCTCATTGATTTTGTAACTTTAGAGCAAATACAAGACGCAACTATGGAAATATGTCAAATCCAAAACCAACTAATAAGGCATGCAGAAGCATGACTGCGACTCACATCTATCCCTGAGGCACGGCTCGCGATCTAAGCTCTGCAGAAGAAGAGGAGAAGAGAAATTTTAAGGTCCTTCAAAGGGCGTTGAAACAGATGTTTTTGCAGTAGCAACACAACATCGTTGTACTACATTCATCTTCATGGAGTTATTTCACCTAGCTAATTGAAGAAATTACTCAGAAGAAGCATCCTAGGCAAAGGTTACCACACTTAAAAATGATTAAAAGGAGAACGTTATCGATCAATGATTTAAAGCAAAGCATTGATTGCTCAAAGCAATGAAAGCTTTATAATTTATTAGCTCAGCGTTGGGGACCAGACTTATGGATCAGGAGAGAAGAAAGTTTGGACAAAACATAAGACTCAAGCTACCTGCTATCAAATGGTTCAACTGGCAATAATCAAGGAAGCCAACCCGGAGAAGTGCCTTCACATTAGGATTGCAACCCATGACGACGATGTTTTTGAAGGAGATCGACAAGAGAGATTCAAATATGATAAAAATGTCCAGATCACAAGTACGTGACTCTCTATGTAACTTTCATTGTGGGTAATTAGATGAATAATCTCACTTTTCTATATTTTACCTTATGTATAAATAGCAATTAGTAGGTAAAGTATGTTACATAAATAGTTTCCATAATCAATGCTAGAGTTAAAGCCTCGTTACCATCACATCGAGAATATAAAAAACTTTATTCACATAATAATAATATAATTTGACTACCACTTCCCATCATTTATAAGCTACTATGTAATAGACTATTTAAAAACAAACTTCTTCCAACATTATCTTGGAAAGTTGGAAGGACAGTTTCTTTAATCTTGTGAAATAAAGGTAAAGGCATTGTTGAACTTGTTTTGAACAAGTATCCAAAAAAAAAACTTAGGTTTCACAAGTAGGGTGTTTATCTCATTCTCTGATATTCAGAGTGCCGAATGTTTTTGGCACTCTTTGATTTGATTTTGACACTCCTTGAGAGATCTTTATTCTATGCTATACTCATATAGGAGTGTCAAAATCAAAACCAGTAGTTCCAAAATCAATTACAATTTCTTTTCTTATTTTTTTTTTTAAAAAACATATATAATTGGCAAAATTGACACCACCAGGCCATAGTATTTGCCATCTTCCCATATCAGTCCGAACAATTGATTATCCCAGAATAGGCCCAACTATTACGCAAATTTGCCAAAAAACAGTTCGGCTTACATGTTGACCTATTGTAGCCGATAATCCACAACACGAGACTAGCGGATGACTTTTAGTAGTGGTTAATTGCTAATCAAAGTGTCTTTAGAAAATAATTAATTGATAATCAAATTATTTTTAGAAAATAATTAATCCACAACACGTGACTAGCACATGACTTTTGGTGGGGATTACCAGTTACAATAGGTCAACAGGTAAGCCTAACTGTTTTTGGCAAGTTTTGTAATAGTTAGGCCTACTCTGGGATAATCAATTGTTGAGACTGATATGGGCAGATGGCAAATAGTATGGACTAGTAGTGTCAATTTTGCCTATATAATTCTATATAACTTACTGTGTATAAAACTCCCAAAGAATAGTTATATCCAAATGAAACAAGAGCAATTGAGCTACAAATGAAAAGAGGGGCAAAAACAGTAAGACAACTACAAATTTGAAAGAGAACTAGTAGGCTGTTGTTTTAGTTGACTGTCAGAGCAGCTTACTGGCACCCCTTGATATACCCATGTAGAAATGAGGTGGTGGGCAATGGCAAAAGGCCCTGGAATAAACATGGTTGCAAGCTCTCCGCTCTCGGTGTTGAAATCCGAGGAAAAATTCTGACTCTGCACAACACCCTTGCATATCTGCTCTACCTTGGCAGCAGCTGTTCTTTGTGCTTTCTCGTATTCAGCAAACGTAAGAGCTTTCTTCACGTCCTCTCTACTATGCCACTGAGCATCTAAACAGTTGTATAAATTCATTAGAGACCTAAATATAAGTGAAATATAGTACTTTGCTATTTGCAACCTGTTAATCAGGTAAAGGACAGTTCAATAATGTCATCAGAATTTCTTCCCCAAGTAATATAATTAAGGATCCTACATTGGTTTTCTTGTCCCAATGGAGGAGGAAGTAAAAAAGGGTAAATATACTTAGGTACATGAGCCATTATATATATACATA
Source organism: Salicornia ramosissima (assembly GCA_951394345.1). Taxonomy (NCBI): domain Eukaryota; kingdom Viridiplantae; phylum Streptophyta; class Magnoliopsida; order Caryophyllales; family Amaranthaceae; genus Salicornia; species Salicornia ramosissima. The sequence goes on along the minus strand of OX596240.1, from coordinate 1,191,421 downwards.
TATATATATACCTTCCAGCTCGTCTTTATCCACGTCTATTTCAAGTGATTTTGCATAAGCAAAGAAGCCTACCATCAGCTGGCATGGCATGCTGCTCGGTCCAACTGAAAAAGGTCAAAAATAAAACTTGTTGAGCTAAGACAAGAAATCAATTCCAGAGATTCGTTCGCTACGACTGTTACAACATGGCAACATGAAATAAAATCAAACAGGATATGAAGATTACTCAAAGAACAAAGCTAGAGAGGGATTTACCAGGCCATGGCTGAGAACTATGGTAGAAAACTTCTCCTACTTCAATCCCAGTTTCCTCCCATGTTTCTCTTCTCACTGCTTCCTCCAAACTCTCTCCAGGCTAAACAAGGCAAATGCGTTTCTCATGTGATTTTCGAAAGACAAATAATATAGGTGCAAAGCAATTGCAGTGTAAAGTATGAAAGGAAAGGAAATAAAATCATCAGATTTTAACACTACGTACTAAGAAAAGCAAAGGGCTTTCTTTAAATAAATGAAATCATCAGATTTTCGGCAGAGCACACACCTCTAAAAAGCCAGCTAAACAGCTCCACATTCGAGGTACATATCTTGACTGTCTTCCCAAAAGTGCACGGTCATTATCCTTATCAATCACGAGCATGATGACTACCTGGCATCAGGACATACAACAAGAACAATTTCATTCTCCATGCATACAAATCTTTCATCTGCACTACATGATGAGTGAGTGTCTGGCACCACCATACTGGATCAACACGAGGATACATCCGTTTTTTGCACGATTCATTTGAGCACTGAACTCTTTTACCAGCTTCCATGGGGACGGTTTTAGAACCACAATGCCCACAAAATCGTGATACACCATGCCATTCTAGCAATGCTCTAGCCTAACAAACACCATAGACAAAAAAACACAAGACCAGAGTTAGACAGAAGAAGAATTAGGCCCAAGGAAGACAGGTAAAAGGAAGGAAGGAAGGGAACAAAGCCCCTTTGTTTGGGAAAAAGGTTGGGGGAGGAAGGGGAGCGGGAGGGAGAGATCCATTTTCCTTCCTCTAATAAATATTATCCTTCCAAAGTTGGCAAGATTAAGAGGGAAAACAGAGCTCTACCTTCTACCTACCTTACTTTCCCTTTCATTCCCTCTTTTTTGCTTCCCTTTGTTTTCCATTTCATGTTGCTAACTTGCTATCTATACATTGTGTAAAGAAAGCTCCATTCTTAAGAAGCACGAAAATATATGGAAAAGTATAGGTTGTTAGAAGTAAAATATTTCCAATAAAATGGATAGAGACAAATTTAACTTGCAACGCTAGCAGCTAAAAAGATGTGCATGGAATGTAGGGGTGTCTTTGTGATCAAACCCAGGTAAATATTTGGCCATCAAGCTAAAAAGTTCAAAATCTCAAGCTAAGCAGCAGCATCACGCCAAATCTCCCCCAAAAAGGGGTAGGTTTGATCATCTTTTACCTCCCACCCCCACCCCCCTCTTTATTTTCTAAAAAAGTGCACATGACGAGCCTTAATGATAACAAATCCCAGGAGGTAGTACTCTTTTTTTAACTGTTCATGGACAGTGAGTACCCATAAATGTTGAACTAAAGCAGTAAATTAGCGAGTGGTAAGACAAAGAAATTAGACGCCTGTTTCAACAATACATGTATAAATGATTTGAACCTCTGCACTATGTAATGCTCCAACACCAAGAGCAGTACACCAACAACAAACCACTTTAAATTATTTTGGCTTTATTCACTTTTATATTGTCTTTTAGCTGATGATTGATTTTATTTAGCCTTTTGTGATTTTGTACTAGAGTAATGACAAATATCAATTAAAGAGAGGAAGTAGGACGGAGAAAAGTATCCAGAAAAGTATTTTGTAAAGGCGTGGGCATTTGAGACTTGTGACCTAAAGTCACTATTTGATATTTGCAACCTCAAGTTGCTATTTTATCTTGTAGTTCATCACTAATTAATCAGATCCTTTTTTTAGTTATTCAGATATCTTCAACTGCTACTGCTGTTAGTCTGTCTTCCCTTTACTTAGCGGTTGATCTTCCAGTAATTTTCCAGACTAATCAGTTTGAACTTCTCAGTGTTTTACACACTATCTGCAAGCCACAAATCAAGCACATAGGAAAGTCTCAAACTTGATCACTAACAATCAGTTTGGATACCAACTACCACAATAAAAAGGAAAGGAAGGTGAAGGAAAGAGGAAGGAGTAGGGATTAGGGAAAGAAAGGGTTTAGGGTTTCTTAAAGAGGGTGGAAAAATTTATCTTCTTTCTCATAAATGTTTATTCAAATGGATAAAATTGCTCATTTTCCTTTCTCTTCCTTTCCTCTTATCCAAACACACTGTAAAAGTTGCGATAACAATGCTATAATCCTATATTTCTAACCTCATAATACTAACGTGTTGAAAATAGCTACCCTTGCAGAGTTAGTAACTGGTAAGAAGGTTATCAACTTATCACACATAATTTATTGTTCACCTTTTAACTACATACATCCATTTCCTTCCATATGAGAGTATGAGACATAAGAATTTCGATCAATAACGCCAAACTAACAAGATTTGTGGGGGGAGGGGGTTGTAGGGGATGCTTAACAAATACTTGAACCAAAATAATTGGCTAAAAACATAGTTAACACTCAACACATCATTTCAGTAAAGAGACTAAAATGCAACTCAACTTCTACAAATTCTTCACTCATGTTTCTCTCATTCCCATGTTCCATTCAATACCATCATGTTAAGAAAACAATCCCATCTTTGGTATTGGCAAGTCGAAAAAATAAAAACTACGATTTTTAGTTCCTCTAAGTTATGCTCAATTACATCATTATAAGATATTTCGTTGCTCATTTCAAAATTACATTTATAGCTGCTCCTGTTACCCTTAATCACAGCTACCACTAGATTCAATTGCACTACATACATTCGAAAGCAAGTCAAAAATTAAACACCTATGACCCCAAACTAATCGCATGTACTAATAGTTCAACTTGAACAATGAATGGTTGTCATAATCTACAAATACTGATCTTTCAAAAGCTAACTACTTTTCTACTAGATTGATCAATTCCAATCTACTATCAACATATCAGAGAGACCAACACATTTTGTAGAAGTATAGCTGAGTCGAGCCGTTTATCATTAATTCATTACCATGACAACCCCTTTGGTTGATGGCAATCAACGGATGTAATGGTAATGAATATGCGTGATTGTATTGGAAGGGTCATGCTAATGCAAATTGCACATGGGAATGATTATACACCCCCAAAAACATGGCATTTCATTACTCTTTATTTGATTTCGACTACCATCCATTATTACATTAATCTTCATAGTTGCTGTAGAAAGGAATTGGAAATTGAAAACACATATTTGTAAATTCCCTTGCATTTCTTTAACCAGAAAAAGCACAATCAAATATGACTAAAATTAAGTAATGAGACAATTGCAGCTCAATCATACTAGCTAAAACTTCAAACAAAAATATGATAATAGTAATTCAATAAGCAGAAAACAGATCACACGTATAGCCGCAATAGCACTTACGTGACCAGCAACAGCTAAATCATCCATGGCACGAGGATCAGACCAATCAGTAGCCACCATTAAAGTCCTAAGCTCAACAAAAGAGAGATATTTCTTCCCCAATTCATCTACCAAATTTTCATCCTCAGAAACATCAATTGCCCAATAAACAGAATCTTCATCTGATTTAGCACCCAAATAGACCAACAAATCTTCCTCCAATTTCACCACAGAATCTGACAACAAAGACTTGCAATCCCCCAAACTTAGCCAACCCAGATGCCAATTTGGGGAAGAACCCTGACAACCCGCTAAAGGGCGTCCTTTTCTAAAGGGCAATACCTTAAAATTAGGGGAAATTGAATCATGGGTATTACTTAAAAGATGAGATTTAAGGGTTTCAAGAGCTGAATTAGAAGAAAAAGGGTCGTTTGATTTAGGGGTTTTGGATTTCATATGGTTTCCTGCGAAAGCATGAGGTTGAAAGTTGATTGAAGACATGGTGGAACAATGGCGGAGGAGAGAGAGATGAGGGGTGAGTTTAGAGAGAGAAAGGAAGAGGGAGGTGGTGGCGGTGGTTGTGGAAGAAGTGAAAAAAACGAGCATTGGTTGAATGTACTCTGTTTCATCTGCGGTGGTTTAATAAAAAAAGACGGTGGCTATAAGACTGATAAATGATATAAATTGAAGATTGAAGATGATGATGAATGACAGTCTAGTTGTTGACGTGGCTAATCAAGATTTGATTCTTCTGTGTGGCGGAGAAACTGCACGTTTTTTCCCTAAACGTGAATCGCATGGTGGGCTCAGGGTTAACTCAACATGGTTCAGTATTGAACTCGAATTTAGACTGATATCGTTTAATATCAAACTCAAATTTAAATCGATAATGTTTTCAACTTAGTTTTATGCATATTGAATCCGATCTGACACCGCACATATTTTAAATCTAGGAGTTGTTCAGAGTTTTTATTTTATACTGAAAAAATAACCTCGAATCTACTTCATAAATTAAAGTAATATATAAAATTATATATAGACATGTAAAACATTAATAAACTTAAGTAAGTTGGTAAGTGTATCACCTTAATAGTAAAAGGTAATGTGTTCAAATCTAGCTCTAAACATCTATCTATAACACCTATTAAAAGGTGCGCCACATAACATAGGATTGTCACACAAACATTATTTAAAAAAAGTGAAAGTATTGTGTCGGAAGTCTGATCGTCCAACACTTGTATTTTTTTATGCCCAGGCTCAATAAAACATGCCCAGGTTTAACAATATATGTCCAGGTCCATGTGTTCAGGGTAAACAATATGTTTCCAGGTTCAATAAGTTTCACCAGGTTTACAAATCCATACACAATTACCACCTCAATCAACTCTAATTATTGTTTCAATAATCACTCTTTTTAAGAATATTGTTCTATTGTTAAGGCTCCCTTAAAAACAATTATATGTTGCACGACCTTTGACAAAAGTGTTAGATTTGACACACTATTCTATACGAAATATAAATTTTATTAAGGTTTTGTGATACACAAATAAAAGAGGATATCATTATTTTTCATCAATAAGTTATTGAATCTTATAATTTTTTAACTTCTTCTATAACAAAATAATTGTTATACTTTGATAATAAGCTTAAGTGAAATATTATTAAAGTGTAACATTTATTTTATTATGGAGGAAGTAACTTGATTTTGTCCCGGACGATGTCCCGGGTCACTAAATGAATTTTTAATTTAAATATTCTTATTTTGCAAAATTAAAAATTAAACTCCTTTATTGGTGCGTTCTTTTCATCTGATTTTTTTAATGTAATCTTATAAGATCTGAATTTTTCTAATGTTAGATTGACAATAAATCTGTTTAAGATATATTGGTTTGATGAATTGGTGATGAAAGAAGGTATGTGTGGATATGATTGATGGAAAATCGTGAATTTACACTTATTCGATTGGATGATTCTTTAATAAAAATTTAAACTTGTTTTTTTTTTCATACATGATATTATACATTTTGATATGTCAATTTGAATAATAAAATGGTGTAGATGAGATGGTAGAGTTATGATATTATAGGGATGGTGAGTTCAAATCTTAGTAAATAGTAAATGCATTTTTTTTTTTTTGTAAAAATTATTTTTATGAAAAATGGTGGCACATGACAAAATATTACATGTGGTGACATGTGTAAAGATGACTTGTCCCGATACATGTTAGATTGCGAAAAAGCTCAACGCGTTTTAGAAAAAGAGTATTGATATTTGATTGTATATAATGGAGGGAATGAATAATATTGTTAATAAGTGAGAGTGTAGAGTAGTGGTTGTGTAGCTTTAGTTATTTCTCATGGTCACGGGTTCGAACCTTGTATAACTTATGTTTAATCCAACTTTATCCTACCAGATAACATACACTTAACTAACTTTGATTGTTGTTTTATATATCACTCTTTATTAAAACATGCATATTGATTTATTGTTAAATTATCTTTTTCATTTATAATTCTTATTACATGTATTCAAAATTAAATATTAAATGTAATTTTTTTAATCTCATAGTCAAACTTAATTAAATCATTTTTTAAAGTTGGGTCAATTACTGAAATTTACTTAAAAATACAACTCTTTTTTTTTAACCAACTTACAATTTTTTTTTTTTAAAATTAAATTTCTTAATTAGTGTATTAACTTTTAAAACTTTCTTCACAAATACTATTAGGATATTTCTGTATTGTTTTATGTTTCAAAACATGCATAACTATCTTTATAACCACGATTTCATTATATTGCTTTCTATAAATCACACACATGTATATATATAAAAAGTTAAAAATGATATAATCCAATAGACATAATAGAACCGTATGGCCCGGGGCAACGCCCGGACTACAATACTAGTTTTTTTTAATTAAAAGATGTGGCATGATTATGTGGCGCACATTTCTTAGAGAGTGACACATCACACATGTACAATTCCACGTGGCACAATATGGTGTCATGAGCACCTTTTAATAGATTGTATAGATAGATATATTTTTAACATGTTTCTATTATAATAGAGTACTACACAGGTATCCCAAATCTAGTTTCTCCGATGTCAAGAGAAACACTATACATCTACTTAACTAATTCTAAGTATGCTTTCAATGTCATTCTAGTAGCAGAAAGTGACAAGAATCAACATCATGTTTAATTCATCGGTCAAGCTTTTCGAGGGGCAACGTCAAGATATATATACCATGATTGAGAAACTAGTGTTTGCTCTCGTAATGGCAAGTCATAAATTGGATCCATACTCTCAAGCACACCCCATCAAAGTCCTAACTGGGCAACCCAATAGGAAAATAGTTGAAGGGAGAAATCACTCAAATCACATGACTGGATGGGCAAATCAATGTTCCAAATTTGGGTTGGAATATGAACCTCGTTGAGCCATTAAAGCTTAGGCCCTGGCAGAATTGATCGCAGAATGCACAAACATGACATGCAATGGCAGAATCGAATAAGTGTGATACATTCACCGATGGATCTCCGACATAAATAGGAGATGGCGCTGCCACGCTGGCATCTTGATCCAAAACCAACAACAATGCGTGATCAATTGGATTATGCAATCAAATTTGGGCTACAACCTCCAACAACGAAGCTGAATATGGAGCATACTCCTTTTCACCCAGTCTTATTCAAATGTCATAAATCAAATTAACCTTTTCCGAACATCTTTTATCCATATTTCCGCCCCTCTTTATTACAAAGTATTAATTTATTTACTTCCTTTGTTCCTCTAAATTTGCTAGATTTAAAATATGCTTGGATAGCAATATGGAGGGAAAGGAAAGGGATGTTAGAAGGAGAAGAGGATAAGGGTTCTAAAAGGATTAGGAAGGTGCGCTCTATATTCCCCCGCCCCCTCCCAACCCAAATCTCTACAACTTTGAAGGGATAATGGTTACTAAAGGAATGAGGGAAATAGATCTATCTCCCCTTCCTTTCTCCAACCTATATCTTAAACAACAAGATTTACTCGATCTCCTTTCTTTCATTCTCCCTCCTATCTCTCCAATTCTTTCTATTCAGACAATGCATTAGGCTAGCCTCGTTTGGTTCATGAAGAAAATTATTTCCCTTAGGAATACGTAATTCATGGGAATATCTTTCATTCCTTTGCTAATTTTCTAGGAATGTGGCAAAATTATTTCGTTGACATTATAGGAAATTGTATAACCTAAAAAAATTAAATCACCAATGAGGGCTTGGTGAAAATTTTCTCAGGCTTTGTAGAATTTTTTTCCTTGGAAAATCTTAGCTAATTCCACGCTTTTTCTCAAATTCATCTAATAAAAACACAACCCCTTCCATTACATATGAATTTTACTTTTCTAAGGGAAATGAGTTTCTGTCAAACAACATCTTATTTTTATATGATCTTTGCAACAGATCGTTGTTTGCACATAATCTTTAATTCTAGATATAGGACAAAAAATAAAGTAAACAAGCGAAAGTTTATTAAGTTGAATATATGAAAATACAATCACCAAAGACAATTTATATGGAAATAAACTAATTCCTCTAATTTTGTTCTGTAGCTATATGAGACATGTGGTGTACCTCGACATGAGTTGAATGTTTTTCACTATTTGAATGAGGGTTGTCGAAATCAAATCCCGATCGAATGTGTTTGAATGTCTCTGATTAGACGACACAATTTGTAGTGATTGTTGAATATTTCCAGTGAGAATATGTATGGAAAAACATAATCATGTGGGTCTTGTTTAATTCCTCTTAAATTGTAATATTCAACTATGTAATTTATATAACATTTTGTACATGCATGTAACTTAGGGACAAAGGGAGCACCTCATATATAATTATTTTTGAACGTCAAGATAGATATATATATATATAGCTTAGATTATAAATTGTCATTGACATACAAGAAAAAAATTCATAAAGTGGACTCTTATTTAACTCCTCTAAACATGGACTCGTAGTTTAATTTCTAAATACATAATTGAAGATTAAAAAAAATTACGTTAATAAGCCATTATTTTGGAGGGATATCAGGTAAATCAAATTGCTTTTTTTAGCAAACATATTAAATAACATTTTAAGGTAATTCTGACAAACTTTAGGGGCAAGGATCCGAGCACCAACTTTATAGGGGGTGTTTTGGTAATATATTTTCAACCAAATTACAAAAATGTCATTTGATATGTGAGTTCGTTAAAAAAATCAATTTGATTTACTGGGTATTTCCCATTATTTTGTGAGTTGGTCTAGTGGTCATTACTATTTTTTTTCCACTAAAAATTGATATGCTTTTGCATAAGATTGAAATTATAAAAATGATGAATATCAAATCATCAATAAATCAATCAATCAATCAATTAGAGCCACCAAGGAGTTTCTTGAGCTTCTTGACTTGTGCATGATCAAGCAAAGTAACCCTCTCAACCACCTCCGAAGGAAGGTTACCTTGGAATAGAGCGTCAACTGATTGGGTCCCTGGATTTTCACTTGCAAAACTTGCATAAGCAACCGTTGGTGTTGAACCCACGTTAGCTTGAAAGTGTAGTACTTGTGGTGGAATTATTATTATATCTCCCTTGTGTAAAGTCTTATAATACGCCGTGTTATTTGTGTCAATAAATCCTGCAATTAATGTTCCTTCTACTAGAATGAGGAGTTCAGCCACTCGGTGAGTGTGGATCGGTACAGCTCCACCTACACCCATATCTGCTCGTACTATGGAAATTCCCATACCGTTTAAAGCTGGGAACTGTGGAGCGAATGCTGCACTAGCTCCGAATTTAAAAGTGTTTGTAGTGTTGCCTGGAATACGTAAACCTGAGAAAACAAAATCATCTATAGTGACTTTTGCAGGATCTTTACAAGCGTACCCTGACGCTCCAGTAGGGACGCTCAAGTCTCCGACACAATAGTCGTAAACAAAGTCGGCACTAGAGAGACAAGCAAGGAGAGAAAAAGCAATGAAAATTGGAAGAATCATTTTAGGAAGATCCATTACTAATTGGATCAAGTTTGTTTGTTGTTTGTATATGTTGTGGGGGGTTTTATAACTTGCTTTTTTAGGCAAGCATTGGGGTGCTATTTGTATAAATTAAGTGATGTTAGGTTGGCTTGAGTTAGGTGAGCTACTGTGTGTGGAGTGTGGTTATAGTATCACTTTCATAATGTCATTTAAGAATGCCAAAGGTAGCAGGTAACAATATGTTGGAAGTGGACCTATAAATGTTATGATTGAATTGGGAATGATTATTTTAATTTGGATTTACTTATTTTTCGAATTAAATTGGATTATTTCGCGTTCCAAGTTTATTCGAATCATCATGCTTTCAAATCGGATCAAGTTTGGATCGACTTTCCGAATTGAAATCAAATCATACAATTTTAGATCAGATTGTTTTGAATTTGATTAAGCTGAAATGATTCATCATTTGGTAATTTTCTTTTCTTTTTTGCTTTTGGTTCCTTAGTCATATGGAATTAAAAATATACACATGTATGTGCAGTTAGTGTTACTATTACTCTTGCGGTTATCAATTTTATTACGGAGTATCATTTTTATGTATTAAAGTGGTACATTATTAGATGTTAAAGGGGTAAGTACCCATCATGGTTTTTAGATCAAAGTTGTCAGTATTTACAAAAATATCATTTATGAAGAATGATTACACGTGTATTCCTTTTGGTATCTAATGGAGGGATTTTTAGATTGAAAATGTTTTTATTTGATCATACATATACACTCTAATTGATCGTTATTAATTTATTATTCATTAGTTAAAAATAGTAACACATTGCATATTATACTCACTCTATACTCATAGATTAGAAAGAGAATGTGTAAATGAAGAAGAATTAAGGGAAATGGAGAAAAAAAAAACAAGTAAAAATGGTAGGCCAACCTTATAAAAAATATAGTAAAAGCATGTTTTAATATGGAATAATTACAATGAACAAAACAACATAAAACACCTAGATAAGAAAAATGTACAAACCAGTAGAGCATTGAGAGACTAGATGATAATTAAATATCAATATAAATATAATATAGATGGATTACTTTTTCATCTCAAGATTTATCTTAGTGTGAGGAAATGATTATACTTCTTAACAATTTTGGTTTGTTCTCACATTGTGTCGCTTTTAGATGGTACTCCTATGAGTTCAAATTATATCACACCCACTCCATTTCAAATGAGTTTTAGACAAAATGAGTACTTGATTGGAGCAATTCAGATTTTGCATTGTATTTTGAAGTTTTGTTTTAGATAGGCATATATTTCGAACCGACTTTGGGATTTTACTTTATTGGATCTAATTATAAGCTAATTTAAATGAATAAATGTAGCAAAATTTCTGGGGATGATAGCCCATTACGAGTTAATGGCCTAACAAACTAAAATATAATGAGTTAAATGTAATAAAATCCAGTCAACGCTTATTATATAATATGTATATCAACTCATCTTGTCTGTATAACATTAAAAACACATATACTAAAATTTAAAGGATTAATATGCAGATAAAATAAAATATTAGGGACTAATGTCCAAATATTTTTTATTAGATAATAGGCATTATTAAGAATTTATCATTGCTCTCGTCTTGCAACCAATTGGCTTACAAAGTCGCAATGTAAACTTAACGTTTTGCGTTCCTTTGATTGAAGAAAACTCAATTGTTCATGTCCTTTTCAAAGTAACACCTTTTTTCTTACAAAATTTGCCTCAATGTCAATGGAAGTTGTTGATTTTTGCTTTAACTTCAAGATAGTTGGTATTGGAGAGACCCACAGAGACCAGATGGATGTCAATGGGCGGGGCATGTAGGGTGGATCGTGGATGTTGCTCTCGCCATATCTACTTCAATTTTAATCTCAATCTCACCATTAGAGCTGTCAAATCTGACCTGAAATAAATTTGCGACCCGACCCATTTTAACCCAAAAATCTAGGCACTTAAATCGAACCCGACGATCCACACACACCCATAAGTAAGACATCCTAACTAAACCGCACCCAACCCACATTGACCCACACTCGAATCACACTGTATTGAAAAACACCCAAACTCAACCTGCACCTAACCCAAAAAATACCCAAACCCAAATACAACCTATTTAAACCTCTTCAACTAGACCTGATTTACACCCGATCCATTTTGCATGCGACCCGATTCATACACGACCCAACCCGACCTGAGTGAATGGAACTGACTTTGCACATAATCTAGAGGTGGGCATAAATTTTATTTCGAACTTCTATTCAAAGAAATATCCGACTCGATCTGAAACCCGACAACGGGATAAAAGGTTAGAAATTCGGTAATTGGATCAAATTTTGAGTTTTTAATCGAATATCAAATCGAAATATTAAAAACTCAAATAATCCCATTTTTGCATTTAAAAGCATATTTCTGGTTCTTCTAAACCGGATCCTAATAAAAAAATCCTTGATCCTGAATAGTACAAAACTAATGACTGAAAATCCCTACACCTAATAAAAATATACAATCCACATATCATTGATCATCGCTTCAACATGCATTATTGGCCCGATCCGCAACCGATCCGAATCAAACAAAACGACCCAAATAGACTTGATCCGGAACCAATCCAACCCAATAATAGACTCAACCCGATAATGAATCGACCCAAATGTACCCGACTCGTTTTCGACCTGAATCCTAAACAATCCAATCGCTCTTTTATTTAACCGCTCGAAGATAGATAACCGTACGAATATTATTATTTTCATGTTCGATAATGGGGGTTTTTAAAGATAGTCTTTTTTCTCATCTCAATATAAATATTTATGACATCCAAAACCCTGCTATAACTAATGATCATTTTATTCATAATGAGATTTGGGATATATTTTCATTTACTTTCCTCTTTCTTTCCTTCTTATGAATATCTGCCACATAATTCAGGGTATGCAATCCCCTTCTGTCCACTCCCTCTCTAAACGCACCTTGTTGGGATTTTTCTCCACACGGTCATTTTCATTGGCCGCTCTAGAAGTTGGATATGATTTTGAAACTCCAAATTTTTACTTCGCAATTTCTGGAGAATCGTCTTCCAGTTGGCCATAACTTAACATTAAATTAGAAGCATTCCTATCTCCTCTCTATGCCCTTTATGTCTCTCTTCAAATGAATTAAATTTCAGAACCATCTATTTATTCACTATGTAATTCCTGCTCTAATTTGAACCTATTGCTAGTCTATTAGGTGGATTTCTACCCTGGCCTTTTGCTTAGTCTTACTTTGAATTATCTTATGTCTTGCTTTCATAATGAAAATCACCTTTTAAAGTTGTTAAAATTCTAAATATTCTTTGGAGTATTTAGAAGACTCGAAATAAATTAGTAACACTACCTTTTCTGCTATAGCTATGTTAACTAAAGCTCTTTACTATTAATTTCCAACAATGATGTTTGGTATAACTTTGGATAACATTTCAGTAACTTATAATTTTGAATCACTCCCCAGTCCCCACACCACTACTCCGTCTTGTATTTTTGTTAGATGGAACCTTTCTCCTCTAGATACGATTGAACTTAACTTTGGCAGTTTTTTTCATAATAATTCTGCCTCGGCAGGTTTAATTTTACGAGATCATCAAGGTAATATTGTATTGCCGCAAAACTTTTCTTTTTGGGTAATACTTCTTCTTTATTTGTTGAAGCTACGCCACTCCGAAATGGTTTCCTAACTTCCTCCTTACTCGTCAAGATAATTTTACGTGACAATCTTACCATTATTAATGTGTTGCAAAACAAATTCCGCTGCCCTTGGAAGATTCAACTACTTATGGATGATATTGACAACTTTTTTTTTTGTGATTTTGCCTCTATTACTTCAGCCCACATATATTAATCGTGAAGGAAACCAAACTGCAGATTACATTGTGTCACTAAGGAACTAGATTCCTTTGCATATTGATACAGATCCTTTTTTAGATGCTAAGTTTTTTTTATAGCTATTATTAAGTCAATTAAAATGGAAGAAAATTATGTTGACAAGCTAAAAGCAGTCCATTACGGAACCATCAAAATTTAGCGTAATTGTACTAGGTGTAAGGGGAGTCCATCGCACAAAAAATGGACATGAATTGAGCTGAGAATTTGGGGAAGGGTTAGTATCGTAGAGCAAAGAGATTTTATCTAACGAAATACGCGATTTCCATTCTTGAATATAACTAGTATTTTGGCTCGGACAATGCTCCGGGTCAATTATTATCATAAACTGTATTTTGTTATTTTTTATAAACATCGTAATTGATTTTTTTTTTTTGTCTAATGCGAAATGATATAGATGACAATAATGGTGTGATAATAATAAATTTAAAAAGCTATTAAAGATTTGGAATTTAAAGAGAACAACATTAATAAAATTGAGATAGGATGATATGTAATAGTAGTTTTTGTTGTTAACTTAGTAGATTTATTTGAAATGTGTTGTTTTTTAGTTACACTAATTTGCAGGCTTTATAATATTTTAATGTTAAATATTAAAACAACAAATTAAAGTGGTTTGTTGGTAGCTTACATTTATCATATTTTAATGATAAATGTTAAACTAACAAATTAAAATAGTTTGATGGTTAATAAGTTATATTTCAATATGAAGGTTGTGGGTTTGATTCTTGACCAAAGCAAATTTTAATTGAGACTCAATAAATATGTTTTTGTCCTAGGTGGTGTAAAACTTCCTCATGGTTCTAGGAGATCATGGGAACGATTCTCATCCCCGCCCTTGTGGCTCTCTAAACACCAACAAAAAAACAAATATAGCAGAAAAAGGGGTTTTGTTAAGAACTGGTTTATTTCTAGCTTTTCATATACTCTAGAGAATATGCAAAATTTTAACAATTGAAGGGTGATATAAATTATGAAGCAACGATAAAAGGGTATTTAAAGTAGGGCAAGAAGGCATTGGAAGAGATTATATTATCCATTGACAATAAGCCCAAATTGGGATGGTTAAATGGCAATTCAAAAAAGGTGGTATTGGGTTTTGGGGAATAGTTACAGAGAGGGCGTAGAAAAGATAATGGAATACCTATAATAGTTAAATCTTGACGAATTAGAAGACCATTATGAAGAAATAATTGCTTAGTGAAAACTTGTAATCTTAGATTAATATCCAATTTTTAAAGCTAATGAAAATCTCATTTTGGGAAATAAGTCGGGATTCCTTTGGCAAGCCGAGACGTATACTTTAATAGTGAATTTAACATCTGGAGCAAAACCCTAACATGGTTCATCAAGGGTAGGATTCATAGGAATGAGAATTTCCTGAATGATACCACATATATGCAATTAGGCATTGGAAGTAATCGAGAAATGAATTTAGATCGAGTTACCATTTATGATAAGAAAAATTACATTTTCGTTATTCCAAAATAAGTCAACCTTGTACCATATTTTACTAATACTAAGTCAGACAAAATTTTGACCTACTATCACATGTTGAATCGATTATTTTTTTTTTTTTACAAAATTTAATAATAAAATATTAAAAAAAAAAAACACCAATCTTAATTCCAAAAAAAAAAAAAAAAAAACCATTGTAGGCACTTTCAAAGCAAGTAAATAAATTTTAAAAAATTGATTTAACTAGCTTAACCTGTTATAGTAGGTCAAATTTTCACTTGACTTAGTAATGGTAAAAACTAAAAAGTGGTACAAGATTGACTTATTTTGGAACTAGCCTTCTATGCACGCTTTGTGTGCCATGATATATTAAATACATCAAATTTATGTGACAAATTATATCAATGTAGATGTTTATTTATAGAGAATGCAACCCATAATTATAAGAAAACAACCACATTGATTTCAGCCCATAATGTTCCTTTTAAGAGCTCTCATAGTTCTTCCAAAGAGCATTATGGGCTCTCATGATTGGGATCCATAATTATCAAATAAGACTATGGATTTTTTGAAGTGTTAGAAAATATAAAGTATGTATTTGTTTAGAAATTGCAATTTTTTTGGAAGTGTTCAAATATATCAAGATTGGTTTGAATTTATAGATTACAATATTTTTTTAAGTAAAAAATAATAATAATAAAAAATGTACAGCATCTTACAGCATGCAAAACAACAAAGGTTGGTGTTTTTTGGTGGGTAGCAAATTGGGCTCACAACTCACAAGTGTCCACATACATGACATTGCATATCATGTTTTTGGTGGGTAGAAAATTTTGGGCCCACAAAATTTTACTAGGGAGGGTTCCCTTTTTAATGACCTCCTGAATTCCCACCCTTTGCTTGGGTCACATGCTCCAATCTTAGGCTCCTTCTCAAGTCCACAAAATAGTAAAAGGGGGACTCAACTTATGGGAAATTTCCAGTAAATTAATTTGAGATACAAACTTTATATCTCAAATGGCATTTTTATAATTTTGTTGAAAATATATTACCAAAACACTCCCCTATTTGATTGGTGCTTGGATCCCTGCCTTAAAGTTTATTAACATTACTTGAAAATGTCATTTAAGATACAAAGTTTGTATCTCAAATTGATATGCCTGATATCCTTCCTCTACCCACCAATATTGAAGGTCTAATAGAAATAACGTAAAGGTTGGATTATTTTGTAATTTTTCCTTTTTAAAATTGTTTTTGAATACCAAAGCTCATTATGGGAGCTTATCATAGCATAAGATTTCCTTATTATGTAACGAATTATTGTGATACCTTGGAAGAATTATTTTTGCAAAATATTTGCTTGCATTAATCACGGTATTTTCTGACAAATTAGTTTAAGGTATTAAAAGATTCTTATTATGTAACGAATTATTATTTTCTGACTAATACTACACTTGCACATACAATCAAGAAAGTAAGTGTGGTTCGTTCACATTTTTAAAATAATAACAAAATATGAGAAAACAACCACATTCAATTTTTCAAAAAGTATTTTCTGACAAATTTTGCTAATATTAAATAAAACTTCATATAATTTGTATATGTTTCATCAAAGTCAATAGAACTTTGTTTATACCCTTGATCATATAAGATAGATTATTTTAAATAACACAGACTATCACATATTTTCGTAAAAAGTGGAAATTAAAAAATTCTTATCAAGTGCCTACTCTACTAGATATTTTTTCCAACATTCACCCTATTCTCTTAGAAATTCATCGAGAATTTTGATGTATAATTATTGTAAGGCAAATATAATCTTTTCTTTCACCCTTCTTTTTGAAGTGTCAGACTTTTAAATCTCCATCTTTATTACCAATTTCTCATGAAAAACATAGTCAGCCCCCATTTTATAAGTATATAGTTCATAACTTGCTAACTCACGTTTTCAATCACATATAAAATTCTAAGACTTTTGGTATCCATGATTATGATCTAATATAATTGCTCGTGCAATGACATAGTATACAATTCTTACAAAAACGATGATCGTAACAAAATTTTAAAAGACTAGTGATATTTTTATTAATATTTTGATTGAAATTCAATTATATAATAGTTATGTTTAATATAATTTTAAAAATCAAGATCAATGATAAATAAGAAATAAAAGATTATTAATTTTGTTCTTCAAATTATTGTAATATATGGATAAGAATAAAAAAAAATTGTGTGAAAAGTCAACGAAATCGACAACAAAAAATATTGTGTAATGTGGTACATTAAATTTAATATAAAATGGTCAAATTTAAGATAACATGAACAAATTTTTTGGGGTATCTTTAAACAATTTTAGAAGAACTTAACCCGCAATGATAGTCATTAATTTTTAAAGGATAATTTTGATATACGTACAATAATAAAATTAAAAAAAATAATTTAATATAAATTATGAGTGTTTTTTTAATGAAATAGTTCTAATATTAAACATGAAAAATCCACGGGTTCAAATTAAAATAATAAACAATAAGTTTTAGGTTGTAGTTTTGATAATATTCTAAATGCTTCTCTTATAATATATTTTTATATATAAATTAATTATGTCATTGAATTCTTCTAAATACACATATGGTATTAATATAGATTCGATTTTATAAATTTAGCAAACGATATTTTCTCAGAAAATTATATATATTCTTACATACAAATATAAAAATTATCATACACTCAAAATTGAAACATACAAAATAATTACTTTAAGCTAAAACTTATTTTATCACAGTTGTTAGGGAAAATTATAACTAAATGTACATTGTTTTTTTGTTAATTTTTCAATTAAATTAGAATCCTAAGAAAAATTAATAAGTTAATAGGTAGATTCTTCAAATTATATAAAAAGTCGAGTAATGCATGTCAAAATAATAAACCAATAATGATATTTATAGCCCCTAAAAAATAGGGAAAATAATAGATACTGAGAATATGTATGTACAGGCAATAAATGTATAATGAAAAGTAAAATTTAGTTATAAGAATATATAGTAATTGAATATATGATCAAAACTAAATTACACTTAAGATACAATCAAGTATTATTTACAGGAATTAAATCGCATAATAGTTTTAAAGGTAGAAAATATTAAAGATAGAATATATAAATTGTTTTTTAGGTTCAAGAAAATAGGGTGGAATTTTTTTTTAATGAGAGAGTGACACGTGGCAAGATTATTGTTTTAGTGGCTTCTCTTTTAGAATACTAGTTTTTTTGTACACACAATGCGTGCGATCTTAAAATATTCGTTAACAAAATTAACTTGACAATAAAATTAATAAGTTCCCATATTTCAAAAATTAAAAAATAATAAGTTCTCACATAATTTTAAAAAATTTCAAAATAAATATTTTCTTGATTTTTTCGCTTATAAATAGCAAGTATATTGCAAATTGATTAAATAATTTATTTCACTTAAAGATTTATTACGTATTTTAAATAATACCATTAATGATTTCAAAAATCAAATATCATTATGGAAGATTTTAATACACTGTACACAAATGACAAAATTGTCACACACTTAACTACAATCATGGAGGATGAGTAAGGGTAGTGTGGTAATCCACTTAGACACCGCTGCGACCTTCTCCCTTCCCTTATATTGATTCCTTTATGTGAATTATATTTGCCACAATTAATGTAATTCAAAAGATATATTGATTCCTTTCTCTTTTAAAAAAAAAATATTTGCCACAATTAATGTAATTCGATCAAAAGATATAGAAAGAAATCATTTTTAAAAGATGAAAATTAGGAAAGAAATCAACTTAATGTGAATATAGTGAAAAAGGTGCAATATATATATACTAGTCTTTTATGCACGCTTTGCGTTCGATGATATTTTAAATACATCTATTAATCTGTCTAAACAACTTTATATAATCAAATAAAACTTTTTCCCTTTCGTTTGATCATCCCATAACAATGAACGAAAGAAATTTTTTATTTACCGTATTCTATTGGCTACCAAATTTTTACGATAATCATAATGTAATATTTTTATTTGTGAAATATATCAATATGGATGTCTATCTATAGAGAATTTTAAAATATTAATTTTGAATTTTTTTTTAATTTTTTCAAATTTTATATTTTGTACTATTTTGATTTTAAAAAATTTCAAAATTTTTAATAACTTTCCTTAATAATTAGTGGGTGATACAAATTGAGATTTTAGAAAGTATTGAGGGATAAGATGGAAATTTCGAGGGGGGACACCATGGCTCCTCCCTTGGCTTATATATATATATATATATATATATATAGTCAAAAGCTTTGACAATTTGCTCAAATATTGAAGTTCAATCTCCATCTTATTTAATTTTCTAAAAAGAATTTCTTTAGTTAAAATATGGCCGGAAAGACATCATTTGTGCCCATGATTCTATTGCTAATTATTTTGTCTTTTGGTAAGTGTTTATATAAGTTATTACATTGAATTATCATGTCAAAAAATACAAGCTTGTTATTGTCATCTTATGGCTTAAGATTTTGGTTGCAAACTTGAAAGCTTTAATGTAAGTAAGATGTCTCTCTTTATGCGCTTACTATGGTCGAGTTGAGTAATATGGTTTTCTTAATCTTGAAATACATTCAGGGTGCGTTTGATACATTAGAAATAATATTCTGATCTGAATTTTTTTAATCTGGTTTGATCTGATCTAAAATTTTCTAATGTGGTCTGACTTGTTTTGAATTTTTATGATATAGTCTGATTTGATCTGAATTTTTCTGATTGTAGTTATTATTATAGATATAATTTTTCTAATATGATCTGAACTTTTCTAACCTGATCTGATCGGAAATTTTTTGATTTGGTCTGATATGAATTTTCTAAAAATAAGCACAGAAGTGCTTATTAATTTATTATTAAGTTAAATTAAACGGACCCTTATTTTCATGATGGATAATAGGCATGGCTCCATGGCACATATAACTATATACATACATAATTGATCTAATTCAGATCAATAATAACAATGTGTGTGTTTGGTGTAGAAATTTTGGATCGGATAATTATTTTAGGGACTCCCAAATTCATTTATATACACTCCAATTTCTTCAATCTTTTAGTTGATAACATCTTGATTAAAGTGGAGTGTTGGAATAAATCTGGGAGTGCCGAAATCACTATCCCGAAATTTTCAAGGCTTAAAATTAAAATAGATGTTCAAATTAATTTTTTAAGCCTCAAAAATCAAACCCACTCTAAACTTATTTGATGCTTGATTCTATTTTATTACTCAATTTTCTACTTAAATAATTATACTAATCTCAATATTGTTATTGTTATTATTATTATTATTATTATTATTATTATTATTATTATTATTATTATTATTATTATTATTATTATTATTATTATTATTATAACATGAATGAATGAATAATACGTACAGGATGGTGTACGAAGAGTTCAAGGTTTGATAGGAGGGTTATTCTAAAAAATATTGGTGTTGAAGAAGATGATGACATACGATGTTATACTTGCCATGACTTAGAAGATTGTATAGATGTCTCCTGCGAAGTGTCTTGCGGGAGGTCTGAACCAATTACCAAATGCATTGATAATAACACCAAATGTTGTTGTAAACAAAGTTACGTTAAATGTCCTCCCTTCCCTCCTCCCTTCGCTCCTCCATCCCTTCTCTAATTAATAATAATAATAATAATAATAATAATAATAAAAATGGACGATTTTGTGTGGGAAAACCCACTTGACGACGAGCTTTTTTATTCCACTATATAAAATATAAGAGAGTACAATTATCCCTTTTAAGGGTGTTTGTATTACAATGAGACTCTCTCTATTTTTACTCACAAAGGAGTATTGCAATTAGTGGATATATTTGGTGGATGATTACAAGGAGGGTGAAAGGCTTATGTATTTTGTGGGTGAGTATGTGTGTGGCTTCATTTGGTTGTTGATCATGATGGGTGCGTGCATGTAAACCTATATATATAGGTGAACTATGGAGGTGGTGTATAGATCAAGATTTTTCTAGAATATTTTATATTATTCAAGCTCTAGAATGATGGTGGCTCTTTTTAGTATTCTCCATCATTCTCTAGAAATTTCATTCTAGAAAAATCTTGATTCTTGTATGCAACTTCACCATCTTTAAGTAGATTCTAGAAGCACGTAGAATTTGGGCCAAAAATTTGGGCCACACCCAACAATCTCCACCTTGGACCAAATTTTGTATGCGCTCGCCGTATATTTCCCGATCGACATTACTTGAGTTTTCTTGGACCCGTATTATAAGGGTGTTGTTGCCGATTCAGTATAGAGTGTGATGAAGCCACTATTGAAGACCCTTGTAGTACATAGAGATTTCTATTTTTGATGGCCTTCAATTTTTCTTGAGCACCTTTTGACACTTTGAGTACTCCACCTTGAGCCGAAATCTCGTATCCTTTAGAGTCCAGGACGCCAAGAGAGATGATGTTCTTCTTTAGATCAGGAACATGATGAACATTGACTAAAGTCCTCATCACACCATCTTCGGTCTTGATCCGAACAGAGCCAACACCACGAACTTTGCAACGATACCCGTTGCCCATGGAAACTGTTCTATTCTTTACCGTTTGATAATCGGTAAAGTGAGACTTTTGTGAACAGATATGGTTGGCGGAACCGGAGTCAAGCACCCAATCATAATTTTTACTTCTTCTAGGAGAAGTAGCTAAGAGAACATCATCGGACTCTATTTCTCCAAAATCGACTTCTGCCGTTTCTTTCGGCTTTTCTTCTTGCTCTTTCTTGTGGAGCTTTTTATTTGCGAACCAACATTCTTCAACGGTGTGCCCAAGTTTCTTGCAATATTTGCAAGATTTTCCGGATTTATGTCCATTGAATTTGGACCTTTTAGTGGTACTTTTATTGCCGTTTGATATGCCCTTTATATTTAATCCTTCAGAATTTTCATTTGAATTTACTTCAAGGTCAAACTTTTCTTTTGAGAGTAAATGTGATTTTACATCCTCAAAAGAAAGAGTATCACTATTGCCATATAGCATAATTTCCTTGAAGTGTTTATACGAAGGTGGTAGGGAGACAATTAATAATACGGCTTTGTCCTCATCTTCGATTTTAATATCTAAATTTTCAAGATCAATAATAATTGAATTAAATTCATCGAGATGAGTTTGAATTGATGTACCTTCGGCCATCCGGATAGTGTATAGCCTTTCTTTAAGCCGTAATTTATTAGCGAGGCTTTTGGTCATGTATAGAGACTCCAACTTTGACCATAATTTGGCCGTTGTCTCCTCGTGAATGACCTCGCGTAGAACCTCCTTTGTCAAGCATAGTTGGATTGTGGATAATGCCTTTTCATCCAACTCTTCCCATTGCTCGTCTGTCATTGACTCAGGCTTTTTAGCTTTCCCATCCAGAGCCTTTTTCAATCCGCTCTGCACAAGAACGGCTTTCATCTGGACTTTCCAGATGCTAAAATTAGTCTTGCCGTCAAATTTCTCAATCTCAAATTTTGTTACCGAAGACATCTTCAAATGATACACTCCAACGAACCTTTGGCTCGGATACCACTTGTTAGGGGTCGAGAGTGCGCAGCGGAAGTGAAGATGTATTGATTGAGAAATATAATAAAGGAGAAAATATGCAAGACTAATATTGAGATAAAAATGGACGATTTTGTGTGGGAAAACCCACTTGACGACGAGCTTTTTTATTCCACTATATAAAATATAAGAGAGTACAATTATCCCTTTTAAGGGTGTTTGTATTACAATGAGACTCTCTCTATTTTTACTCACAAAGGAGTATTGCAATTAGTGGATATATTTGGTGGATGATTACAAGGAGGGTGAAAGGCTTATGTATTTTGTGGGTGAGTATGTGTGTGGCTTCTTTTGGTTGTTGATCATGATGGGTGCGTGCATGTAAACCTATATATATAGGTGAACTATGGAGGTGGTGTATAGATCAAGATTTTTCTAGAATATTTTATATTATTCAAGCTCTAGAATGATGGTGGCTCTTTTTAGTATTCTCCATCATTCTCTAGAAATTTCATTCTAGAAAAATCTTGATTCTTGTATGCAACTTCACCATCTTTAAGTAGATTCTAGAAGCACGTAGAATTTGGGCCAAAAATTTGGGCCACACCCAACAATAATAATAATAATAATTAAGCTAGATAGGGTGCCATGCATGCATGGTGCCTATGTAGTGATATGTTATTATTTGCTATATTTTCATTGAATAATAAAACTACTACTAGTTTTTTGGGTGCTCATGCAATGTGTTACAAAATACTGTCGTTCCAGTTTGTTCTTTATGTTTATTTGTTGCACATTTTTTTAATCTACTTGTTTAAATGTTTAAATGGAGGGATTAGGGGATTGATACGTACGTATGGCTGATTAAACAACTAAAATTGAAGTGTTGGATGAGAAGGTTAATTAAAAAAGGCTGGACACGCATGTTACATGCAGATATTTATAATTTGAATTTTTAAAAAATATATATACAACTATACAAGTAATATAAAAGCGTATTTTTCTAAAAATTGTAAAGAATGTATAAATTTAGGGTTTAATGGCTTTTGTTCTCTTTATGCCAAGGTTACACTTGTGCAATGCAAAATTGTAATACAATTTTAAACTAATATTAAAAACCTTGCACTTAATTACAAATTTACAATTTTCTATTCTAAGTAAAGTCATTATTAATTATATGAAAGAATAGACGAAGGAAAAAACAAATCCTTAAATCACGAGACATGTAAGCATAAAATAAAATTTTCTGATGACAACCCTCTACATCTATTCTTATATATGTATATTTCAATGTACTTCCTCCGTTTCAAAAAGACGCAACAAACTTATTTGCACGTATTTTAACGAAGATATTTAAAGGTCTAAACGATCAAATTAATATATGTAATTTTAAGACAAGTAACCTATAATATCATTCTTACTTGTTAAAATTATTTTGATTAATTTGCTCATTTACACCCTTAAATCACTTCCTTAAAATGCGTGCAAAATAATTTGTTGCGTTTTTTTTAGAACAGAGGAAGTAATAAAAAAGGGAGATTCCCACTAGTGACCCTTAAGTTTTGGAGAAATTCCTAGTGGTGGACATCAAATTAAAACTTTCCGTCTTTCCCATTCATGGCCCTCAATACCAAAGGCGGACCCATAGGGGGGGCTGGTAGGGGCCTGTGTGGCCCAATCCTGCGGATCTTTATTTTTTTAATTGGGCCCCTACTGTTTTTATAGGATATATAGTGATTATTTGTATTATGTTCAATTCAAATTAACTTGGCTTAGTGGTTAGAGTAGTAGTGTGAATTGTTAAGGTCGCGGCTTCAAGTCCCGACTTGCTGTTTCTTCTACCCTTTTTATTTATTTTCGTTTTTGTTCAATTTTAACAATCTTAACAAAGAAGATCAGATCACTAACTACTCTGTATTTATATCAAGCCTTCAATCTTATATAATACCCCACTACTCTGTATTTATATCAGATATTCTTTAATCTTTCTTTAATTTTTTTTCATTTTAAATTCCTAATACATATATAATCTGATAGCAAATTTTAGTTTTGGTTAATCTTTCTATTACAAATCTTTCGGCACAAATAATTGGTGTTAATGATAGAGTAGTAGCTAGATTTATGATTTATTAACCATTCAAGGCAATAATTAATGAAAAAAAAATTTCTATTACAAAGGTGATAATAAATTAATAATTACAATATGTTTATTAGAAATAATACTGAGTGGGGTATCATTTTTTTTCTTTATAAATAGAAGAGGGGGAAAATTGTATGGGTCAAATAGTAGAGTGATGAGGGGATTGAGCAAATCCAAAAGAATTGCAGTGCATTTCCATATTGTGTAGGGTGTGCTGCCAGAAATTGCAACCAAAAGCAAAAGAGGAGATTAAATCATGCACAACAAAAGGGGTTTCTTGAGTTGAAATGTTTTGATATGACATTTTATCCTTAAACCAAAAACAAATTATGATTCAAACACAGAATTTTGGGAATTTTGTATTTTGTAATGTGGAACCCCCACTTTTTTTTTCTTTTTTTTTTTTTAATTTTTTACATCTATCTTTTTCTTTTAGGGGGACAATGTTGGGCCCTAATTTCTAACTCAATCCATCTTGGTTCTTTTGTTCTAACTAGAGCCAAAATATCCCATGTTTGCATTGATGTTACTTCAAATAAACAAACAAAAAAATTTGTTGATGAGATGAAATGCTGATTATGCTTGAATAATCATAGTTGGTGTATGTTGTATATCTATCGAGAAAGTAATAAAGCAGTTGATCATGTAGTTCATCTGGGGTATCAATACAAGACTATAATTTGCTAGTTTGATTCTTGCGAGTACAACATTTCCCTTATCATTCAAAAGAATGTTTGTGGTTGACCCTGTGAAAAAAACTAATCTGTTATTCTTTCCTTCTAAAAAAATCGGGGTATGTAGAATTATGGATTAACTATGTAAGATTTATTGATTCTTAATGTCTAAGAAAATTTCCTAACTTAATTTATATACTTGTGATATATAATTATTCATTGATTGTTAACTTCAAATTTTACATGAATTGTTCACTTGTGTCGTACGTGCAAGTGTGCAACAACATCAATTATGGTATAATTTGCACCTAATCCTAATAGTTTATGTTTTCCTATGCACACGATCATATATATGTGCGTTTTTTGTACCCAAATCATAATTAGTGTTGTTACGACTGATTATAGTACCACATATTATTGTCACCGATCACAATAGTTTATGTTTGAATGAAGAATATACATACACATTCATGAGATTATAGTGCCACAGATTGTCACTCATTCTTTGTTATTAAGGGCATGTTCACTTCAGCTGAATACAACTGAACTGAACTGAATACAACTTAAAGTAATATTTTATAAGAGAAGGATATTGAGAGCTGAGCTGAACTGAACTGAATTGAATTAAATTGAACTGAACTAAATTTATACTGAAGTAAAGAGGCCCTAACTAGCTCCAGGCCCGTTCCTAGGGCAGGGCAGGTGGGGCGGCTGCCCTAGGCCCAAGTTCCCCTAGGCCCAAGTTCAATTAAATGGTTTAAGGTGAATTTTACAAAAAAAAAAAAAAAAAGTACTCCAAGTGTAGTAAAACAAAAGTAGGCAACAAGTCATTAAGTCAACAACTCGAACGCATGCATCAATTCGCATATCTCGAGTATAATCTTCAACTTCCTTCATTCACTAGCATAATCTTCAACTTCCTTCATTCATAATTTAATATTCTCATATATCAAGATTTTTATTACAAAATTTGTATTCAATTTCTATTTTGATTTTCAATTCCCCAATTATCGTTCTTTCAAATCTCAAATTCAATTTTCTTTTTTCCCCAAAATTGTTTCTTCATCTAACGAAATCCCTAATTGAAGGATGAAGATTATCATTAACGATCATTTACAGATTCAATTTCTACATAACAATTTGTTTGTAAAAAGCCCTTTTTTCATGCCCTTCAATATTATTGCAAATCGAAGTCTCACTTATTGCACACCCTTAAATTTTATATTTTTAATAGTAGTTATTCAATGGGGCCCCATATTGTGATCTCGCCCCTAGGCCTCTATATACTCAGGAACGGGGCTGACTAGCTCTTTTTAGGCATTGCTGTATTTTTGTTTTCCATGGTAAAGGAATGCAATTAGAATAATTATACATCATGTGTTATTGGTTAACATCAGAAAGTAGCTGGTCAACATCTAGAAATAACTAAAGTTTGTAGTGATAAAATAGCGAAATGGGTTGGAACAATATGTATCACCTATTGATCAAGTGTGGTTAGACACACGATCTTTAAATGGATCATAACTTTTAGGTTCAGTCTGTAGTATAAATGAAATTTGATGATTGAGGTTTTTTCAAAACTATCTTACTTCTTCCATTTTTGAAGTTGTAGCAAACTTTATTACACGGACTCATATATAGGCAAATTAATTTTGTTGTGAGTTTAAATGGGAAGGGAGCTAAATTGACACGTGATAAAGTGATAGAAAGAGATCAATCACATTTTTTAAAAAAAAAAAAAAACAAGAAACATCTATTGCATCTATATTGATATTTAAATATTTAGAATTTGTTAGTTGTAATAACTTATAAGGCAAAAAAATCATAGGAAATATGTTAATATTTTTTTCTTACTAGGGACAGATAGAATTATTTGCAAGCCTATAGCATCTAATACCATATTAGATTCATCATTCATCTAATGGATCTAAGCTGCACCCATCAAATCGGCAGTAGAGTTCAAACCGCTTACAAAGTTACAAGCCCATTGTAGGTTCTACCCCAAAATCAATTGGCACTCGGTTAGTCGGTTAGATAGCTACTAGCCTTATAAAGTACTTGTGTTAGTCTCCTAAAATTTCTTGTGAGGTACTCGTAACACTTATACTCATGTGTGGGTTAATCATGGAGTCTAAACATAAATAGTGTACCAAAATAAGTTCCCCATGGGGCGGGGTTAATGGATCTCCTATTATTATTACTCCATTATTTGTATAAGACGTTGATATCATATAACCCGAACATCACATCTTGGCAATAATTTTGACAATCAATAATATATTGTGCATAATAGGAGATGTTTATATATGCATGTATACATTCATAAATTAAAAGAAGATGCACAAAAGTTTGCACGCTTGACACATAGCTCTATATATTAATCATATGATTATGATACTACAAGATAGCTAAGTTCGTTAGGCTTGCTCACCCTTTTTAGGACGGATGTTATTACTCATTTCAGATCAAATAAGAAAAAATAAGTTCAGATCAAGTCTTATGCATTATTTTATTTGATTTTTTTTTTATCACTAAATATCTTTAATTCCATTACGTATTTAGAAAGTACACATTTATACAAATATAACGAGATCTCATTTGACATACTTGTATTTTTTTTCCTTATGGACTGATATATATAAAAGGTCAAAGTTTAGTCAGATCGAATAATAATTTGAAATCATATCAGATTAAAAAAAGTAAATTCAAATCAGATATGATAAATTGATAAAATAAGTTCAGATCAACAAAAACACGTTGGACCAAACATAGACTTATTAGCTAATTAATTATTGATTTATTTAACTACAATAATACTTATAATAAGTTGAAAAGTGTAAATATACTTAGTAGATAAAATATTGATGAGAGGCTAATTAATTAATAATAAATTAATGAATAATCAGAAGGGTGGTGATCTATTGGTGGAAAACCTGTGAAAATCCTCTGTCAAAAGATATGGAAGAAAGCTTTTTAAGTGCAAGTCCTCAAAATAATATTGGGGTTCACATGCACTTTAAAAATAAAAAATAAAAAAAAGGGGTGTAAAATGAGCAAAGGCATATTTACAAAACCACGCACAAAAAGGCACCACCTTAATGTATGTGACTGAGAAGAGTATAAAGAGGAGCTGAGTGAGTGAGTGAGGTATATATTAATGTGGCACGGGCATTACATGTGCTTTTACATGGAATCTACAATTTTACGATGTTTCTCCCACTTTTTTTTCTTACTATTTCAAATCATATACCCCCCAAAACAAACCTATCTATGTTTTATGTCTAAGTTTTACTATTTTTATATCATTTGATTTAGTTTCATACTGGTTGTTTTGCCTGAAATTCTGAACCCTTAACCACTAGATTAAGATCTCATCTTCACATCATCATATGCCATATATACATAAAAAAAAAAAAAAAAAATCAAGCTAAAATGGTTAGGATACGACTTCGGCAGTCAATTACTACACGTTAAGCACAATAGTGATTTGTTTAATTGGGTTGGGAAATTGCTTAGACTGATATTTTAAAAAATTATTGTAACATGTCGTAAATTCTAGATTAGGAAAAATCTTGTTGATCACTACCTCAAATGAAAATCCGGCTTAGATTGCAAAATTTCGGCCACCCCACCACCATTCAACCCTAAATCCTACCACCACGACAACTCGAACACCACCACATGCATCCATTCAAACACCACCACAACCATTCTAACACCAAATCTGCATCACTTCAAGCCCTTAATTCGAGCAATTCATGCCCATAATTCAAGCAATTCAAGCCTAAAATATTACAATTCGAACCCTAAATAGTAAAATCGAACCCTAAATTGAATCCTAAATCGCTGGAATTTAACCTTCAACACCGGATTTTCATTTAAGGCCGTGTTCAACAAGGTTTATCCTAATTTAGGTAGGTTTGTCAAAGATTTTCTAGCCTAATAAGTAATTTCTGGCAAAAACATGCGTAACCTAAGTAGATTTGGACAAAAAATCCTATTTCTTATCATGGAGCATAATATATTTTATCATGGAGCATAATGACATCCACACCATACTCTAGTTAAGATATGATTTAATAGCTTGATTTTATTGAATGTGTTTTTTTCCCATTTGTATAATTGTTGTAGTAGTGTATATATAACCTACAAGGCTACAAGCCTAAAGTGTAGACTGTAGATGTCATTAAGCACAATTTGTTTTACAAAATTCATTTTACCAACTACTAATTATACATAAATACGTGTTCGTTTTTAGGACCAATCCCAAAGGTTAATATAATTGTTTCGGTGATGGAAAGTACTAAGCTAGTTGTGTATTTTGAGTACTAAATTAATAAGATTCAAAAAAGGTAACAGAAAATTTGTTTAAGATATGGTCCATCCTTCCATCATATTTAATATTCATATGCCCTTTATTCAAGGCAAGGTTTTATTTTAATTTTAATTTATATATACTTTAACGGTCCGTTTGGTAGCCGGTTATAAATGGAGGTAATGATAATGAATTTATAACTAAATTTGGAAAGAAAATCAAAACTCATTCCCATGGTAACGTAGCCAGTTATAAATGGAGGTAATGGGAATGAAAAATATGTTTTCCTTAGGAATTTTGAAGTTTTTCCTTAACAAATTACCCTTTAAATCCATTACCATTACCGCAATTCATTACCAACTAGTTTTAACCCCTTGCATTGCACGGGATTTTGTTTGACTTATAAATTGATTATATGAGGAAAAAATTACAATGTTTTACCATAAATATATAAGAAACATCTAATTATATACACCAAAATGTATATTAATTTGAAAAAATAAAGAAATTGGACATGTATGTAAATAAGAGCTTGTACTCTGTAAAATAACATCATTAATTTTTTTTTAAATTATAAATTCAATATGTTTTGAAAGAATGTCACGTGGATTAACAAATCTTATTTTAAATATTTAGTATAGATTATAAATTATAGATAAATATTAAATAATAGTAGTTTAATATAGCGTAGTGTAAAATATGATTGAAGAACATAACTAAGAGGATAAATAATTTGCAATGATACGCTATATAAGATGATAACAAAAAATATTCAAGAGAAATCAAAGTAGTGGCAAGATAAGTTGTAGTAGTGGTAGCAAACTTTAATTACATATTAACCACATAAATAGTAATTAATTGGTGATGGAAGATCAATAGATTAAATATTGCTCGGGCAATGCCCTAGGTCGCTAACTAACAAACCTATACATATATATAATTCTTTGTTAGATAACATTTTGTTAGATATTTCTCCATTATATTTTCATCAATTATAATTTATATATTTTGGTAGTTCACAATAAGTAATGACATAAATTAGTAATGATCGGCCATTAATTTTAATAATTGGATTTATAAGTTGAAATGACTTTTCATTTCGGGAATACGAAGGAAAAGACGACTATATTCGAGTGAAAATGGAGTAATCGAATGGGTGTTTGTTTGTTATATTATATACATCAACTTCATCTAATTTATAATTATTAAAATCCTCTTTTTAAGTACAAGGAAGAGAAATAGACTAATGGTTTAAACCATTAGTGTATGAAAATGAGATTGCGAGTTCAAGGATTGTAGTACTTTTTTTATATAAAAAAAATTTGGGATTTTAACCTTTTCCTTTTCTTAGTATTTTTAAAAATTTGTTTTTATTTTGATTGAATTTTGGATGTTATTTTCTATGATATATAAAAGTCAAATTAAAATAGAAATAGAGTGAAGATTTAAAAAAACCTCAATAATGCAATAATAGTCATCTTAATAAAGACCTAAATTTACAAAAAGAATAACAACTTGTAAAGATTTTTACTCTATTTTTTAATTAAAGAATGATAATCGGTAAGTACTTGGAGTAAAAAGGTAAAAAAAAGAAAAGTAGAGTTATATGAGTTTAGGTAAGGAAGTAATGTAAATAATCATGAAGGCATTGATTGAGTTGTATTTATATCACCTTAATAATAGTAGCAGTACCAAAAGTGAAAATTTATGTTGAGAAAGTGGAGTAAATTAAAGGCAAATTAAGGAAAAGAGGAAAACTTTATTGTATTAAAAAAAGAAAATTGAATAGGGTTTTTCAAAGAATGACACATGGACAATAGAGTTCCTGCTTTAAATATTTAAGTATAGATAACTAAACCGGCCGTAATTATTTTTAGGAACCCCTTTAGTGCCAAAAAGAATAGAAATTCTTTGTAATTAGTGTCGTAACTTTTATCACAAGCGACAAAAGTCTTTGACCGTCAGCTGTCTAGAAGAACATACAAATCATATAATGAAATTACCCCTTTCTTTTTCATTCTCTTCGTTGAGCCCAAATTAACACCACAGATTTCTTCCATTATTTTTTTTAATAAATGAAAATTGAAAAGTAGTGTCTTCTAGTCTGACTTTTTGCTAACAGACTAAGGGTTTTTTTTTTTTTTTTTTTTTTTTTTTTTTTTTTTTTGGCAAAGGAACAGACTAAGTTATATTTTATAAAATTTTATAAAATAAATTAGTTAATGTGAGCAAAAATTTAATGAAATTTTGTTGGGGAATTAGTTAGGGTTTGTAAGAAATTAAAGATTGTATATGAAACAGAAATTTAGAACCATCAAGGTGTGTACTCACTATCCTAAAAACAGTATTTCGACCCAGTGAAAGCCCGAGTATCACAAAATTTACCTTTAAGATACAACGGAAAAAACTGAAATTCAAGATTTCTTTGAATTGCATTCAATGTAACTTTTGTATTTTGGAGAACTTAATGATGAAAAATTAATAAGAAAAACTTTGCAAGAGAAAAGAGAATGATGAGTTCTGATTTTACACTCATCTTATAACAAAATGTTTGGCCATAACACGTACAATACTCTCGTATAACAAGAGATCGTGCTTTGACTAAGAAAACTGTAAAAGAACGAACTGTTGGGAAGTTGACAAGGGTGCGCCAAAATCCTATCACGGGCATGAAGCGAGCCCTACACCTTTCCTTTGCATCGTTCGTTGTCGCGGGCAGTCATTCTGGCGCGGACGTGACCAAAATATCTTTGTCCGCGACACTCTAAAGGTCATCATACTTAGTCAAATTTTGCCACTTCAAATAATTTAGTACTTAATGTTAAGTATTTGAAATACACAACATTCATTTGGGTTGGGAATTAAGTCAAATCCAAATCCAAATTTTTTTACTTGCCAAACATGTAATTTGTCCCAAATCTATCATTTCAAATGAAATGCTTGTATCCAAACATAGCATAAATTATTTCAACAAAAAAATTTCTTGATATCACTGTATTTTGGCCTATTTGATATCTAATTTTTCAAAAAAATTGCATGGTATCATTATATTTTGGCCTTACTTTCTACCATAACATTTCATTAAAATAAATGATTAATTTAATATTGAATATGGTTAAGAATTTACATACTTTGCATAGTGAGAATTGTTCGGGTAAAGTTTAGGAGTCATTTTGGTAATTATTAAGTTATTGGTCAAGTTTTCAGTTAAAATTTGGGAAAAACAAATGTAATTTCATTTTATGTGTCAAAAAATATAACTTGTTCTTTTAAATAAATAAAAAAATTGACCTAAAATTTGATTGTTAATGATAAGAGTGACTTTAAAAATCTTAACCTCGTAAAATTATGTAAACCTCTAACCTTATTGAACCCCTAAATAATATTTTGTTTAAGATAATGTTATAATATATAATAAATTCAAAGAATAGTAGTATTGCACTTCCATGTAGAATCAAAAAATAAATAAACCAATTCAATGAAAAATTCCGAAGTATAGTAGTACCAAAATCAAATTTCCTAAAATTTTATATATACTATCCTCCTTCAAAGCTCTAAGTTTTTACATAATTAGTAAAACATTGTATGAGAAATTAAAGTTTTATACTAAGATTATAATTTTTTAAGTAAACATTATCATGTCAAACCGTTAGACCATCTGATCGAGAGGAGAATTGCTAAAAAATTTAGCTCCAAAATAACTTCAATTAGGTTCTCATTCTTCAATAACGTTTAATTAAGATAATTTTTACTTTGATCCAGTGAGTTGAACCATAAATTTTATTATGTATATGTACGTAGTACAATTATACAAACACATTTATGAAATTTAACACATTCATCTGGATTGCAAGATATAATCTATTTTTACAGAAAATTTTTATCCGATTTACTTAATTCAATTTTAATTATGCACAACCTAAGCTAAACAATAGTGCACTACATCTTCAACCATAATTTGATGTAAAATAATGGTTTCATGTAAAATAAGGAATGAATTGAAGGATGGAGTTGTAGCTGCAACATCCACCTCTAACCTTACCCAACAAAAAAAAAAGTTAAATTTTCATATTTTAAAATTGTTATTATTAACTTATAACTTCAACTCATACATCATCGAAGTGTTAAAGGACCATCTTAACCAAAAGCTTAAGCTAATAGTTAAGGCCCAGGAATATGTTATATACTCTATCACTCCTCACATGAAAGGCCCTTTGGGCTTGAAATGTGGATGCAACACAGGCCCCACCGAATATACCTGGCTTGAATTAATTGCACTTAGAAGGGAGAGGGAGGAGAGATTCGAACCCGTGACCTATGTGTCACGTTGGCTCTGATACCATATTAAAGGATCATCTTAATCAAAAGATTAAGTTAATAGTTAAGATCCAGGAATATGTTATATACTCTATCAAGAAGTAAGAATTATGATTTGCTAGGAAGTGAAATGAACCATAAAATAATCTAACCACCACCACCACAATCACAATAAAAAAAAAAAAAGAGGACCACTCTATGTTAGCAAGTTAGCTAGCTAGGTAGGTGTTAAGCTAGATTAAAGCTAAGATCATATACATTACATGATAGTGTGGACGATATGATAAAAATGGCAATACAATAATGATTTCTTTATCTCTTTTTTCCGGGTGACATTGAGAAATTACGATGAGGTAGTGAAATTACGATATTCTTTGACAATATATATTTAAATTTTAAAGTATGCTATTACAAATTTGTAACAATTAAATATTAATAAAAAACTATTAATTGATATGAAAAAATCAATAAATTTTTACATGATTGTATTTTTGCATACACATTGAATTGATTTTTTTATTTTTTTTTATTTTTTATATTTCATATCGTGATGAATAACCTTTGATTTTAAATAGAAACAAATATGAAGTAAAAGAAAATGCATAGAGTACTATTGCATAATGGGTATTTTGAACCTTGCTATTTAATTTAGAGTAAGAAAAAATTGCACATTTTTTTTCCTCATATTCTACCATCCATTTCAATGTTCATCAAACATTATTTCTACAACTTTTTCCTTCCAAATGAAGATTTATTGTCAACTTAATGGACAAATATATACTATCAAACCCAAATTATAATATGAATTGAACTAGAATACAACTATATATTAACCTCAAAATGCAAAAAAAAAAAACATAACTGGCCTTTCATATGATAATTAACCATAATTAGTAACTAAAAACAAACTATAATATTTATAAAAAAATATTAGCAACTTTATAAACACGCCTATTATTTAAAATAAATACAATAAGCATCGTACTTTATTATAAAAAAATTTCATAAACAAAATTAAATATAAGGAAAAGATATGAAAAATTAATATCTTTTTAATATGTGAAAAAAAAATTTAAAAAATAAAAATTAAATGTTGGAAAAGATTGCTCTATAGTTGAAAAAATACGTAAAATTTAGATGTTTTTATTGTATTTATTTGCTTTGGTGAGACAACCTCAGATCATTAGATATTTTAAGAGTTTGTAATAGTTATATACGTGAGGTAAATAAAGTAGGAGCCCAGATTATGAGCTGCTCATTCTATGGATTGGATCAGGGTTCATAGAATCAAACCTCACCAACCAACCCCACAATATATCTTGAGAGAGGACGGATCCCTAATTGGGGTCCGTACACCTTTCCGTCGCCTAAAAAAAAATATTTATATACTCCTAATTATTATTTTCCAATAGAAAGAAATAAATATATATTTCAAATAAATAAAAAGAA
This sequence comes from Salicornia ramosissima, assembly GCA_951394345.1. Classification (NCBI taxonomy): domain Eukaryota; kingdom Viridiplantae; phylum Streptophyta; class Magnoliopsida; order Caryophyllales; family Amaranthaceae; genus Salicornia; species Salicornia ramosissima. Next base: position 1,155,986 of record OX596240.1, on the reverse strand, counting down.
ATTATATATCAAAATCCCATGTGATAATAAATCTTAATATAATTTCTTAATTACATTAGGTAGTGATAAAACCTACCTAAAGTAGTGGAAGGCCTTCAAAGTTGATGAACTTTGACTTAAACAAAACACTATTCACAATTCTTTAATGTTTTTATAAATTCCACTCTATATATAAACCCCCTCTTCACACCCTTACATGAAAAAAACGAAAAGAAAAAGTGGGAGAATCTCACTCACTACATACTACTCATTCCTCCAAACCTCTCTTTATTAATTTCCAAAAAAAAAAAAAAAAAAAAAAAAAAAAAAAAAAACTCTCTTTTAATTAGTAACTCTATTTTAATTTCATTTTCTTCTTCTTCTTAAGATCATCAACTAATTAATAATAAGTTTGATGGCAACAACAAGAAAAGATAGTTATGAAGAAGAGAGCAGTTGCTCATCCTCAATAACCATGCCAGACTCAAACCAAAGCTGGATGAGTCTAAACCTAAACCTAAGCAGTTTGAGTCTGAGTCGCAGAAGCAGTTTTTCAAGTGCTTCGGTATCGTCCCCGTGCTCATCAAAGCCCCACAAGGCCCAACAAGCCGCTTGGGAGGCTATAAAGGGGCTCCGGAGTCAGGTTGTGGGCGGGCGGGTCGGGCTGGAGCATTTTCGGATCCTAAAACGGGTCGGAGGGGGTGATTTGGGGAATGTTTACCTGTGCCAGATAAGAAACCCTGCTAACCCTGATAATAATAATAATAATAATAATAATAATAATAATAATAATAATAATAATAATAATAATAATAATAATAATAATAATAATAATAATAATAATTATGCAATGAAGGTGGTGGATAGAGAGGCATTGGCAATAAGGAAGAAGTTGATGAGGGCAGATATGGAAAAGGATATTTTAGGGATGCTTGATCATCCTTTTTTACCTACTTTGTATGCTGATTTTCAGGCTTCTCATTACTCTTGTTTGGTCATGGAGTTTTGCTCTGGTGGTGACTTGTATGCTCTTAGGCTTCGCCAACCTAATAGGACCTTTCCTCTTTCTTCTTCCAAGTATGTTTCTTTTCTTTCTTTCTTCCCCCCACCCCCCCCCCCCCTCCTTTTCTAATTTCATTTTCTTTTATTTATTTGCATCTCTTAAAAAAAAAAAAAAAGGCATGCATGCAATAATAAACATATACTCCATCCTATGTACTTCCTCCGTAACATAAAACTTTCAACAATTGATTTTGCACACATTTTGAGGAAGTGATTTGAGGGTGTAAACGAAGGAAGTAATCAAAATGTTTTTAATACAAACAAGGATGTGATTATAAGTTACTAATATTAAAATTATTTTGACTACTTCATTCGTTTACACCCTTAAATATATAACTTCCTCAAAATGCCTGCAAAACTGGTTGTTGAAAGTTTTATGTTACGGAGGTAGTATTATTATCTGGTACAAAATATTATAGTTTATAACATCAATCGTACTTCAATATTGGCCTGGCAGCGAATGATTTTTGCTCTACCTGATTCATTTTTTTCTGCACTCATCCTCTCTCACATAAACAGTGTTTTCGGGCACGTACTATTCATGTGAGAGAGGTAGGGGGAGTGCCGAAATGTACTGTGGAGTGTAGAAATCAGTTTCTCATAACAAAGTATATAAGAGAATGTAGGAAAACAATTAAATGGTGGAATAATAAGTTTGAGATTAATAAGGTGGAATAAGTTTATTAAGTTTAGAAGATAAGAAAAATAAGGTTTTGTTTGCCCACAAATTCAACAAGTTCTAAAATGCTTATAAATTCAAATAAGTTCTGATAAGTTAAAAATAAATAGTGCACTTTTTAAAATACTCGTTTAATTAATGATATTGTTCGGCCATGTTTTAATTTTTAAGGCCTATTTGATTGTTCATATTAAATGATGGTAATAGAAATACACTTGCATGGAATTTTGCAACAAAAATATGGTAACAATGTCTATGAGAATGTATCCTTGCTTGTCACTAACCGAAAAACACACTTTAGTCTTTAGTATGGATAATCAAATGGACCTCAGTGAGTTAGTGTATTATGTCAATATAATACGGTGATTTAAGTGTTGTACATACTCTAACAGTTATATATATTTGTTAAAAAAAAAAAAAAAAAAAAAAAAAAAAAAACTTTGTAACAATTTATTTGCAATGATTTGAGTTTTTTTTTTTTTTTTTTTTTTTTCTCTTTTTATATGTCAGATCATTGCAAATAAATCGTTATAAAAGATATTATATGTTCACACATATTATTAAAGTTAGATGAGTTCTCAATAAAAGTTACAATATGATACATACATAGTTAATTTTTATTGTTGTTAGGGAAAGAATTATTATTGACAAAAATACTAAAAAATAAAAATTGTGGGTAATGATGAACAGGTTTTATGCTGCGGAGACACTATTAGCATTGGAGTATTTACACATGATGGGAATAATATACAGGGATTTAAAGCCAGAAAATGTACTAGTAAGAGAAGATGGCCATATAATGCTCTCTGACTTTGATCTTTCACTCAAGTGTGACGTGGTCCCAAAGTTGCTAAAACAAAAGCTTCCTTCTTCTTCTTCTATTGAGAATAAGAACAACTCTTCTTATGTTAGGTGTTCCACCCCTTCTTGTGTTACTCCTATCCAGCCTGTCCTTTCTTGTTTTTCCACTACCCATCACAAGAGGAGGAAGAAATCCTCCCCCGCCACCACCACCACTATTCGCCAAAAGGCCAATGGCGATCGCATCATCAGCGATGATGATTATGATGATGATAATGATAATGACAATAATGATGGATTTTTCGATACTGAGGTTGTGGCCGAGCCCATAAATGCCAGGTCCAAGTCGTTCGTGGGGACCCATGAGTACTTGGCTCCAGAGGTCATTTCTGGGCTTGGCCACGGGAGTCCTGTAGACTGGTGGACCTTTGGGATATTTCTTTATGAAATGCTTTATGGAAGGACGCCCTTTAAGGGTGAAAATAACGAGAAAACACTTATGAACATCTTAAAACAGCCTGTCACGTTTCCTAGGGTGAGCCTAGGAAGCGCGAAAGAGTATGAAGAAATGGGCAAAGTTCAAGACCTTATTTGCAAGCTCCTAGTGAAGAATCCCAAAAAGAGGATAGGAAGCCTCAAGGGTTCAAATGAGATCAAAAGGCATGAGTTCTTCAAAGGTGTTAATTGGGCCTTAATTAGGTCAGTTAGGCCACCTTTGGTACCAAAGGAGCTCAATAATAACAAGATGAGAAAGAGCACTAGTACTAATTGCAATAGTAGTAGTAGTAGTAGTTATCAAAGAGGTCTCAATAATATGCCAAAAGCACTAAGCAAGAAAGAGAGGGAACAACCTTATCAAATCCCAAGTCATCATTTTGATTACTTTTAAGAAAGTGAGACTTCATTATTGAATTGTAAATACTTAATTAGTTTATAGCTTTTAGTTATATAGTGTCTTAATATACTAGATAACTAATTAGTGGGGATGATATCATCTAGCTAGTTCATTCCATATGTTACTACTATCTACTATTAATTAATTTCTTTCATTTTTGTATGTATAATCACTTTGATCAAAGAGGGATAACTCTTGATTGATATCTCTCTCATTTTCCCAAATTATAATAATGCTTAATTATTAATTTCAAATTAGTTATGTTGGCGCTTAAGTTCGGATCATTAAATAAAGTAATTAATTTATTGCAATTAGGATTATGTAATATTTAATGAAAATTATTGCGCTATCATCATTAGAAATTGTTCGACCTCAATGAAACTCCTCACTGCAACATACTCTCTCAGTTCCTTTTTGTTATTTATTTATGTTAGTTATAATGTAACTAAAAAAAATAAGACAGAGGTAGTATAATTAATTTGTATACATTATTGTATTTAAAAAAAAAATCAATTATTTGATGAAAGAAAAGGTGAAAGGAGGTCCATGCATGATTGCATCAATATTTTCTCCATGAGGTTTCATAATATCATATGGTCACAATCATGATTGTACTCGAGTAGGGAAAAGGAATATTGTAAACAATGATCAAATAACTTACTATCTAATACTTTTAAAAAAAGTATATTTTTAAATGAGCAATAATAAACCCAAATAAATATGATCTATTCTTTTTAATTTTTATTTTTGCTATAAAAAAATTCCTATAATAAGTAAAAATAACGTTTGACACTCTTTTATATATATATATATATATATATATATAGGAACAAGATCTTGTAAAACCCTTTTAAAAAGTTAAAAACCTAAAAACTAAATATCATGGCCATTGATTTTTGTCTAGCCCATCATGACCGTCGATTTAATTTTACAAAAAATCAAAGGAAAAAAAAAAGAAGAAAATCTGTTTTTTTTTTTTTAAATTTACTCTCTTCACTTTTCACACTTGTTGAGGCAAAATTTTGAAGATTAATATCTTTAATTTTGTGTTTGTAAAAATTATAAAAACTATATATTAAAAATCTACATATTGAAACGAATCCAACGAGACCCCACATGACTATGTTTTATCTTATGTATAAATCACAAACGATAGTCAAAGTAGACTTTGTGAATAGTGACAAAGTCAAACTGAGTAAACTTAAAAAAAAACGGAGGTGGTACAATTAAGGGGTACATGTTAATATTATAGGGATACATGTTAATTTAAGGAGATATATATTAATTTTCAAATTAATTCAAATCTTACATACTAAATTAAGGGGGTACATGTTAATAATAAAGGAGTACATGCAATGATAGGGTAAATACAAAATCAAACACAAAGAACTACACTTAAAAAAAATTCGAACTTTACAACAAAAATGCACAAAAACATACTAAATTAAGGGGGTACATGTTAATATTAAAGGAGTACATGCAAAGATACAATGGTACATACAAAATCAAACACGAAAAACTGCACTTAAAAATAATTTGAACTTTCCAAAAAAATGCATAGAAACATACTAAAATAAGAGGGTACATGTTAATAATAAAGGGGTACATGCAAAGATAAAAGGGTACATACAAAATCAAACATGAAGAATTGCACTTTTAAAAAAAAATCGTACTTTATAAGAAAATGCACAAAAACATACTCAATTAAGGGGGTACATGCAAAGATACAAGGGTACATACAAAATCAAACACGAAGAAAACTACACTAAAAAAAATCGAACTTTATAAAAAAATGCATAAAAACATATTAAATTAAGGAGGTGCATGTTAATAATAAAGGGGTACATGCAAAGATACAAGGGTACATACAAAATCAAATACGAAAAATTGCACTTTAAAAAAATTTAAACTTTATTAAAAAAATGCGCAAAAACATTTTGAACAAAACTTAAATTGTTGTTTGAAATTTGCGTGAAATATGTTAAATTAGTGTGAATGAACTAGTTCAATCAATTTGCCAAAAAAAAACTGGTTCAATCAAGTAATTTTTTTATTATAAAAACCTGAGCGAAACTGTTTTTTTTAAAAAATGGTAACTTTGGGTGGTTAGTGTTTTTTACCCCAAAATTAATCACAACCCTTGATCTAAATCTAACGGTCATAACTAAAAGTTTTTAGTTTTCAACTTAACATAGGTTTTTAGCAGATCCTGACTCTCTCTCTCTCTCTATATATATATAGTTATTAGAAAATTTTGCCACACCTAATAAGTACCAAAAGTTGTGAACAACAACCATAATTTTTATTTTAAATTTAACTACCAATTAAGTGCCAAAAAGTTGCAAACTACCACCTATTTTTAACACCGTTAACTTAAATCACAATTAAACCTTAATTAAACCACTTAAGTCTTAATTAAACCTTAATTAATCTTAATTAAACCTTTTTATTTAAAAAAAAGAAAAAAAAATCTGGAAAATTAGAAAAAAAAAACCCTCAGCCACCCCTCCCCCTCCCCCAGATTTTTCAGATTTTCTTTTTATTTTTCTATTTTTTTTTTAATGAAAAGTGTTAATTAAGATTAATTAATGTTTAATTAAGATTTAAGTGGTTTAATTAAGGTTTAATTGTGATTTAAGTTAACGGTGTTAAAAATAGTTGGTGGTTTGCAACTTTTTGGCACTTAATTGGTAGTTAAATTTAAAATAAAAAAATTATGGTAGTTGTTCACAACTTTTGGTACTTAGTTATTAGGTGGTTAGTGGCAAAATTTTCTAGTAATTATGATGGAAATAAATTCTTGATTATATTACAAATTAAAGTTAATTAGTGTGAGCTATGACCAAAAGGTGTTTTTTTTTTTCTTTTGTTAATTTGTTCAACCTTTTAAATCATCTAGGTACATTGATATCACAGCTTTGCCTTTGTTTTTCTTTTATTGATATAAGAGAAAGAAGACTGCCTAATACAGGCCCATCATGGCCCTTCCCACCTTTCTCTGATTCTCCTTTCTCTTTTTCATCATGAGTTTAATTTTTTATTTTTTATTTATTTTTGGACTAATTATGTTGTCATTTTTTAAAGTTGGATCAAAATTTTATGTTCTGTAATTATTTACTTACTACATTGATTCAGTTGGACTTAAGAGTTTTAACTCTTTAACAATAATAATGTTACTCACTTGCATGTCTTTTAGGATGTTGTTATTCATTATATAAAAAAAACATAAAGAAAAAATAAGCTAAGTCCTAAGCTATCTAGTTTTTTTTTTTTTTGGATTAAGTAAAAAATTCCGATTAGTCTCTTTCAAAGAAGCAATAATTCAAAGAATCTTTCCTTATTAGTGTTAAGTAAATAGTAGAATTAAAGGAATTAAACTTGTTGGCTAGACTACGATGATTATAACCCTTGCGAGGTAAATGGTTTGCGGCTTATTAGTTAGCTCCTCGATAGCAATGATAATTTATGCGGATTGGACTAAATTTAGATAAATTTAGTTAAATATCTAGAATAAGCAATCTAGTTGCTGTTATTTAGAAAGCATAGAAAAATACATGGAAAGTTTGAGAAAGGCTGATTAATTGTCGAATTAAATGTAATGTTCTCCGATATACAAATACATAGATAATGAAGGAGAATTAATTAAGGCTCTGTTTGGTATGTAGGACGTAAAATATTTTTCTATAGAAAATTATGTTTTTTTACTTTCAATTTTAAGTTGTTTTATTTGCAAAGAAGTGTAACCATTTTTTAAGAATATAAAATGTATCGTATAATGATGAAGTAGAAAGCTATTTTCCTTCTTATTATTACATTAGTCCCCTCCTACCATCTCTTACTTTCCGTTATACTTTATTTTCTTATTTTCCATAAATTTTAATGCATGTTACCAAACAAAGAAAAATTTATTTTGTAATTATATGTTTTTCACTATTGTAAATTATTTACATAAAAAATATTTTACATTTAAAATATTTTATATCCAACCAACCAAACGGGGCCTTATCGTGAAAAATGTATGTTTTTAAAAAAAAATCATGTGAATTTGAATCGTTTTTAGTACTCAAAACATATTAATTATGATTGAGAAACTTTGTGTCACAAAAGTTAAAATTCGTATGAAATTGTATGATGAGTTAATTTGGCAAAGTTATAAAATATAGAATCAACATTTATGGAAACAGATGTTGCTCGTGACTCCTACCTCGCATTTACATTAATATTACATGCACTCTTTCAATCTCGATCAATCACATGAAACTTCGATCATATCATATCATGCATAAAAGTAATACATTATTCTTGCATTAATATATACTCCCTCCGTAACATATTAATGCCAACGATTTGACATAAAATAGAGAAAAAAAAATGTCAAATCGCTGTCATTAATATGTTACGAAGGGAGTATTATTTTTACTTGACAACCCCTGACCCCCTTACACCCTTATCTATAGGTTAGTACATCACATAACGATAAAAACTCTTGACTTGCCAATAGATATTATACAAATGCTAAAGAGAAACGCTCTCAATTAAGTGAAAATTCTAGTGTAGTCTTATGACTACCGACTACCGTAGTGGATGATTAGGATTGCACGATTTTTTTTATTTTTAATACCTAAATCTAATTAAAAATCTTTTCTAAAATGTTTTTATTAGAATTTTTTATTTTTCCTGAAATCAGATTTATTCTTGAAAAATCAAAAAAAAAATTCCTAAAAAAAGATCTAATTAAAATATTTTATTTAAAAGAAGTTAAAATTAGATTTAGAAATAAAAAATAAATCAAAAATCATGCGATCCCAGTCATCTACTACGAAAGTCGGTAATCTAGCTACACTAGAATCATCCTTAATTAAGACAATGTTTCAGTAGGAAAAGTTAAATAAACATTTGCAAAAGTTGTAAAAAAAATTGTATTTATAATTGTGTGATAATTTTTAATATATTTTAAATAACTCTAGCCAATTTTTCATAACTTTTTGTTGGTAATATCTAGTCTCGCCAGTTTAAACGGTCTCACCAGAGATCTACCATAAATAATAAATATAAGGAAGAAATAAAATAAGGTTAAAGACAAGAAGGAATCACGCGGGTGATAGAGGTAGGCAACGTACAGAAAGCGAAAATTGAAGCAATTCAAGTTTGGACATTGTTTTTTTTGGCTAAAAATGATGGGCAATGCATTTATGATATCAAGCTAAAGGTTGAAATAAAGATAAGCTTACAGTTGGACGTTGATTATTGCTCTGATTTTGTGGCATTGAGTTCATCCATTCTGTGGAAACAAACATTCCAAATTAATGCCCAAATTCATTTAGAATATGTTTGGTATAAATTTTAGAATTAAAATAAAACTGAAACAAATTATTAAGGGCTTGTTTGACATCATTTTTTATTTTCAGTTTTCTGTTTTTTTTTTAAAACTAAAAATTAAAAATAGGAAACAAGACAAAGGTGTTTCCACTTTTCTGTTGTCAGTTTTCAAAAAAAATAAATTATGATTTTAATAAGATTAACCAATTTTTTTTTAATTCAAAATATGATATATATTATACAGTTTTAAAATATAAAAAAACCAAAAAAAAACATAAAACCACAGCGGGACCCTAAATAAAAGGATAATATTAAATAATAGGAATAATGACTTTCATAGGTACCAAGTATGAGCGATTCAAATTTGTAGGTACCAACTATGGATTATTCACTTGCGGTACCAACTATTAAATGTATTTACAAAAAAAGGGTCATAACCTGAAGGTAACTTGTTATATAGGTTAAATTTACACGTGTCATCTTTTCATTGGTCATAAACTAAATTAATAAATTAACTTAATATTTTAATTAAACATCAAAAAAAAATCCACCCAGCCCGACAAACCACCCCCTCCCCCACCACTCCAGCCGGCCCAACCACCCCTCCCCCACCAGCAAAGCCGGCACCCCCTCCTCCTCTCCCCATCCCCGCCCAGCCCACCTCCTCCTCCCCCATCCCCGACTCCACCCACACTCGAAACCCCCCTCCACGACCACCTCCAACCCCACCTCGATAACCCCCACCCTCGATACCCCCTCCCCGACCCTCCCCTAGCGCCGACAACCCCTCCCCCATAACCCCCCACCCCCAAAACCCCCTCCCCCGTGACCCCCAACCCCCGAAACCTCCCTCCCTCAAACCCTAACCACCGCCTCCTCCACCTCTTCGAACCTCTCCTCCTGCACCCCTCGACCCGTCGAACCCTCCTATCCCAACCCCCAACCCCCGGCAAACCTCCCTACCCTAGCCCCCACCCTCAGCGCCTCCCTCCCCCACTCCTCCGCCCCTCCCACAACCTTAGCAGCCACCCCAGCAACCCCCCAACATTCAGGTTTTTTTTTTTTAAACAAATTTCCTGATTTTTTTTTATTTTTAAAATATATATATATTTTTTAGGTTTAAGTGTTTTAAGTGGTTCAATTTACCTGTTTAGCAAGTTGTAGGTCATCCTGACCTTTGGATGTGGATGAGTCTAATAGTTGGTACCGCAAGAGAATAATCTATAATTTGTACCTACAAATTTGAATTGCTCATACTTGGTACCTATAAAAGTAATTTTTCCTAAATAATATCATTATTTGTTGTTTGCAATTGGTATAATTAAGAAGATTGAATGACAACAAATTTAAAAGGAAATGTTATGGTTTTTGTTTCCAGGACCTTAAGAAGGATAGCATAAAAGTGTTTTGAGAAGGCTTGTCTCTCACTGGATTCTCTGGCTCTCCATTATGACCACACCAGGGATTCTCTCCTCCTTCTCCGACCTTTGTTTCTTGGTCTCCTCCCACTTCCGGGACCATTAAACTTAATTTTGACGGCTCCTCCACTTCTCATCCTCCTTCTGCTTCTACACGTGTAGTTCTTCAAAATCACAACAGAGACTACCTTGGTGCTCGCTCTTACTATCTTAACTCTCTTCCCATTTGGTCGCTGAAGCTACTGTTCTTCAAAACGGTCTTCTTTTGGCACGCCAACATAATTTTTCTTCTATTTTTTTTATTGAAGGTGAGAATCTTATAGTAATTAGAGTTTTACAAGGTCAATTTAATTGCTCTTGAAAAATCCAGTTGCTCATGGATGACATTCGCCGAATTCTCCAAGATTTTTCTATTGTATCCTTGGCCCAAATCTTTCGTGAAGCCAATCGTTACGCTGACTATGCTGCATTGCTGCATCTCTAGGGCACTAGTCCCCTACGCACATTGACATTATTCCTTTTATGGACGCCAAATTTTCTTATTTCTTATGTACTAATAAGTCATATTGTCTTTTCGAGAGGAAAAAGACCTGATTTCCTGTTCATGCACAATTCCTTATAATATACTCCGTATGTATGTGTGTGTGTGTGTGTGTGTATAATATGGAAGTGAATACATTCTTTAATTTATACTTATTTTTTCTCATACAAGGAAAAATTAATTAATTAGATAATATTTTCCGTAAGTTTTAATACATTTAAAAAACTATATAAGGTCTAATAAGCAATGGTCGGTGGAGCCATAACATTAAAATGAGCAGATAGGGTTCTTTGACCCTACTTGAATCTGAAAGTGAAAATGTTTCTCTTATAAAAAAATTGGAAATTTTCACAATTTTTGCTATTATTTTGATTAGTTCACTCCCAAAAAATGGATGGGAATTGCATATCAAAATAATAATTATTAGCCTCCTCTCAATTAATTAATTAATTACTAGAGAGTAGTCCATGATTCCATAAAGGACTTGAGCATAATGATGACCATATGGTGGTAATCGATTACATGCATAGCCACACCTTGGAAAGCATAATAATGCAGCTTCCAGCAAAAGTAAAAACGAGGAAAATATTCAAGTCTTGATTTTATTGATTTGATAAGGCTAAGAATTTTTTTGCACACAAATTTATGAAGAAAACATTCTTCACTTGCACCAAACAAAAGCTAATGCATATTCAATCCCTAAATTTTATGTAATGTATGTAAAGATTTTTATTAATTGAAAATTATCAAGATTTATCTGGCGTGCGTTAGTCAAACTTCTAATTGCCTTTTGACCAATCTTGGGGTTAGCTACTTATTTGAACTCACAAATCACTATGTTGGACCTATACCTAAAATCGGTGGTTCAGTTAGGCGAATATCAGGTAAGCTAAGGCTGAGTAGAGTGCGGTCTAAACTGCACCAAATTGCAAATCAAACCGTAATTGTGCGGTTTGGTATGCAATTTTACCAAATTGTAATTTTGCGGTTCGATGCAGTTTTCAAAAATTTTGAAACCGCACCAAACCGCGTGTAAATCATAATTTTTTAATTTTATAAAAATATTTAATTTCATAATATTTTTTTTTTTTCATCGTTAAGCTGATTTATGCATTATTTACATTTATAACTTTGACTAATATTTGTAATTTGTACATGATGAAAGACATATTTATTCAAGTGGGATCCTGCCATGCTAGATATATTTTGTAACCTAATATTATTTGCATTTGTACAAGACCATACATGAAAAAGCGGTCGGTCAAGTTAGTAATATAACATGTCGGTCAATACCTTAAAACGAGTTTTTAGGTTCAGTCAAAAACATATTTCGAGTTCTATTTTTTGTTCATTATCCAATTTTTTCTGGTTAGTTTTTAGATCGATATTATTAGAACAGATTTGTTTTTGCTAGGTATAGTTGGAGCCCTATTGATGCTGAAATCAAATCATAGATAATAAAGTTTAAACAGCAGACAATAATTCTCATGGCTAGCTAGACAAATTTTATGTTTTTGACCGAGGTTTAGAAGAAACACATGACTTTGGCTCTAATACCATGTTCAGTGAAAGGTTTGATAGAAGTGTGATGTATATTCTGTATTGAATTGTGATTTAGCACATTTATATAGCTCGTGTAAGGTGTGTCAGCTACATAAGAGAGAATTTAGGCCCTAATGATATAACCAACAAGATTTTTCATAAAAGCCCTTTTGATTACCTCTTTATCAATTATTATATCCCTTTCGATTTCTAATGTTTTGTACATTAATTTTGAATTCAACTTGAGAATTCTCATGATAATTGTTGGTTGATTTAGTGTTTGATTTAGTGTAAGCATAAAAAAAAAAAAAAACAATAATAGATTTTTTTTATCATTTTCTAAAATTTATATATTTTTTTGATATTTTTTTTAAAAATAATCCGTGCCTTGCACGAGCTCAAAAATCAGTTAAATTTTATTTGCGACGTATAGTAGGTAGTCAAATTGGAACTCATTAGAGTTTCTTTTTACTTACCAAAACATATTTTGTACTGAGAGAATAAAAGTTTGTTGACCTTATTTGTTAGCAAATTAAAGGATTTTGCCATTCTTAATTTTGATTTTGGCACTCCTCGATGTGAAAGCACATCTTGATCTTTCTATGCTATACTTATATAGTGAAAATGTCGAACTATGCCAAAATAAGTTCGCTCATTTGTTTACCTGGCCTTATTTAAACGTGTTAGACATTAAATGAACTTATCCAAATTATTTAGTTTTCTCATATATACAAAACAAAAAATAAGGTGAAATTAAAAGAGAAGTGGTTGAGTCAACCTAAAAGTCCTAGCACCGATTTCTTATTAGGATTAAGAATCAACCTAAAGTATCCTTTTGATATCCCAGAAGAATTTTCTTAGTTCTTACTTTAAAGATGGTTTATGTCAATTAAATAGAATAAATACTACTCGTATGATATTGGGTAAGAACACCAGAAGTCTATCAAAACTGGTGTATAGGAAGCAGTGAAGGGTAGAGGTGTCAAAATTGAACTATATTCGATTATCCAATTAGAATTTATCATAATTTATTTAATGTTATTTTAAATTTGACCTGACCCAAATTATCTGATTATTAATTTGATCAAAAATATTTGAACCCGAATTAACATGACCTGAATTTATCGGACTCATACCCAACCCAAGATCGGTTTAAGAGAGAGAGAGAGGCCAAACAAATTAGACCGCTGATAAATGATTATAGTGCAAGTGAGGAAGGATAAATGATCATGGACAGTGCAATGTTTAAATTTTTTTATAGAATAAAGTATGGAATACTAGGATTTGAATTTGGGCCTTACTGCAAGTCACTTGGCTCAATAATAGCCAACATACGCATTTGCAAGGGTACAAAGGATCATGGATAGTGCAATATTTAAAATTAGGTCCAACAAAAGCTAATAAAGTATAATACTGTACAAAAAGGTCCACTTTCAATTTCCACCCACAAAAACAAATGAACTGAAAACCATGTTCCATTGGAAAAATCCCCAAACCTATCAACCATGTCAACGAGCGCTAGGGCCTAGACTTGTGTATTACTATGTATATTATGTATCTAAGTATACTTAGGGACTTATATTTATTTATTTACTCCCTTCGTTTTAAAAAAAATATGTTCCACTTTGACTAAAAAAGCTGTCACAATTTTATTCAAAATTGAGTTTTTTTTTTTTTTTTTTTTTGTGATGGAGTGAGTATATCTTTTTTTTTTTACTTAATTGCAAATAATAAAAATTGTTGCTTTGCATATTGTTCATTTTATCCCATATTGTTTATTTTCTAAAATTCTTCTTTTTTTTGAAAAGATTGCTCATACTTTTAGATTATTCATTGTGTTTAGGTTGAATATATGATGTTCATTTTTACTTTACTCATTCTATTTTTAATTAGGAATCAGTTGCTGATGTAAACATGTGTTAAATTAAAATAAATTCCGATCTCATTGTTTACAATCTTAAATTATTCAAACATTTTCCATATTTGCAAAAACTTTGTGGCTCTTTTGCACTCTTTTTGTTAAACTTTTAGAAGTAAGAGCCTTTTAAGGATTGCATAGTCTCAAACAACACATTTATATCCTTAACTAGCAATTTTTAACAACTTAATATAATGTATTAAGTATAACTAAGTGTGTAATGTGAAAATGTTTGCATATGCATATTCTCAATGTTAAAAAAAAATCACTACTACTACTACTACTTCGAAAATAAATTTGAGTGTCACAACAATGTAAGCCTCAAGCTCCTTGTATGAGTATTTAATGGTTTATAGAATATCCACTTATTAGAAAATGACATGTACAACCCTAATAACGCAAAAGAAAGATATGTTGTTTCAACAACTCTCTTTCACACACACAAACACACGCACGCTGATTTTGATAGGGAAAAAAAAAACTCAAAAACTCCAAGATAAGACACCAATATTCAACCTATCCTCAACATTTTCAGCTCATTAAACAATTAACATAAACCCCAAGTCAACTTGAATTCATCCCAAAAACAAACCCTAGTGAAAGACTACTCGAACATAATTAGGGGAAAACATGGGGAATGTATTTAATTGAGAATCTAAGCATGAAAACTTGGGTTAAGTCTAAATATAATAACAAACAAGTAATTAAACAAAGCAAAACAAGTAAATGTAGTTGTAATTAAACACTAATTCACTTGCAAAACTTGAAAGAGAATCCACCAAAAGCTATAGAAATTGTAATCATGTAGAATCTGACTGTGGTTGAACTAACTGTTATTGCAAAACTTGAACTAACTGTTATTGCTGAGATTGAGAGAAATAGAAGTAGAATCTGACTGCTGTGAGACAGGAAAAACTAATTCACATGTAGAATCAATATTAGTAGTAACAGGTAAATATATATCAAATAAATGCGAAGAAGGCTTTGAACTTTTAAGATATAATTGAAAAGAAAAATGCCTTTCATAAAACTTTACATGTCTTGTGACATGTATTTTGTTACTTTCCAAATCCAAAACTATAAAACCTTTTTGAGCAATGGGATATCCCAAAAAAACAGAAGGTGAAGCTTTTGGAGAAAATTTATGCCTATTAACCTTACTAGTGGTTGCATAACACAAGCATCCAAAGGCTTTCAAGTTCTCCAAAATAGGCTTTTCACCATATAATTTTTCATAAGGAGATAAATTGGAAATAGATTTTAATGGCATTCTATTTATAAGATAAGTTGCACATTTTACACACTCACCCCAATACTTATCTGGAACTCTGGATTGCATATATAAAGCTCTTGCAGTTTCCAACAAATGCCTATGCTTACGTTCTACCACCCCATTCTGTTCTGGGGTATCACTGCAACTAGTTTGATGAAGTATTCCAAACTTATTGTAAAAGTTCTTAATTGAACCTTCACAAAACTCTTTTGCATTATCAATCTCAAGCATTTTATATTAAAACCAAATTGATTCTTGACATAACATGCAAAATTAAACAAAATAGAAACACAATCTGTCTTACTACTCATCAAGTGAATCCAAGTAAATCTTGTAAAATCATCCACTATAGTCAAGAACATATTACATCTTGTATGTGTCTTGAACCTTAAAGGTCCCAAAGTATCTATATGTATCATCTCAAAAGGTCTTGTAGTCTTAATACTACTAAGAGTAAAAGGAATTTTAGTTTGTTTATCCTTATGACAAACTTGACAAAAACACTCTTTCAAGCAAGATTGTATATCAAGATCTTTTATTACACTCTTCATTTGAGAAAAAGGCAAATGTCCTAATCTAAGATGCCATAGCTTGACATTATCAACAGCAGTAAAACAAGCCAAATGTCTGTCACTAACAATTGCAATGTCCTGCACCACTGGCTTAGCCACCTTATACAACCCTGAAGACATACTACCAAGAAGAATTGTGTTCTCTTGCTTTGGATAACGCACAAAACATTTATCATAAGTGAAACTCAACTCACATTTTAAGTCCTTACACAATTTATGCACATAAATCAGATTATATTTAAAATTTGGTACATGTAAAACATGTTCCAAAACAATATTGTCATTCAATCTTACAGTGCCTATATTCTCAATCTGTACCTTACTACCATCAGGGATGGTAATGTAATGGTTACCTACATTGTTAGTGGGACAATATGATATAAAACATGAAAGATCACAACAAATATGATCTGATGCACCACTATTTAACAGCCATTGCACATCAAAAGAAGAATATAAGCAAGTTTTACCTGCCAACATAGCATGCCCAACATGTCCAGAACTGCCTCCATCAAAAACAGCTCCTGAATGGCCTGCTTGCCCCTGTGCCTTCATATACTCCATGAATCCATCATACTGAGCAGCTGGAATCACTACTGTCCCATCTTGACTCCCATAAAAAACATCCTCACTCTGATCAGAATGCACTGCAGTTGCCACTCTTTTACCCTTATTCCAATCTGTTGGATATCCATGTAATTTGAAACATTTGTCAACATTATGATTGTTCATTTTACAATGAGTACAAAACCTGTCAGGCCTCTTGTACACATTATAACCATTAGAATTCAATTGTCTTTGTCCTCCACTAGACACCTCAGTGGCATCCCTTCTTGGTGGGTAATTATTCCTACCAAATCTTGGCTCATTAAACCTCCTCCTTTCTGCATAAAAAGCTAAAGCATCTTGGCCAGGAGTTGTTACAGACTTATGATTTTCCTCTTGAGCAAATAGCCTATAAGCCTCTGGCACTGGCTTCATCATCAAAATACTACCCCTAATTGCAGAATAATCATCCTTAAGCTTCATCATAAACTGCAGCAACATCTTTCTTTCCTGCCTTGCCACATTCTTTTGTGTAGCATTGCATGTACACTTTTCACACACACAAAGATGAATTGGATCTGCCTCTTCCAAAGAATCCCAAATTGTCTTAATCTCAGTAAAGAATTCAGATATTGTACTATTACCTTGCCTAACCGCAGCTAATTTTTTCTCTAAAGAAAACAACTCAGTTAAAGCAACAAAACCAAAACGCTCTTCAAGATTGTTCCAAATTGCCAAAGCAGATTTAAGAAACATAACACTCTTTGAAATAGTGCTATCTAGATTGCTAATTAACCAAGTACTCACCAAATCGTTACATCGCTCCCAAGTAGAAAATTCAGCAGTGCCTGCAGCTGGTTGAGCAATTGCTCCATTCACAAACCCTAGTTTGTTTCTCGCTGACAAAGACATCTTCATAGCCCTTTTCCAATTAGCGAAACCTTCTCCATTAAACTTGGTTGTCACCAATTGTGTGGAATTAGCATCTGATGGGTTTATATAGTACTTGCTAGTTGGATCTTGCGTCAATGGCAAAGTAACAACCATTGCTAAAGAAACTCAAGAAATCACAAGAAATTGCAATGAAAAAAACTCTTAGCACGAAAATAGTGGTAGCTCTGATACCATGATAAATTTGATTAGAATATTAGAAACGGGCCTAGGCAACCCAATATGGATGAGGAGAGTTAGGTCACTTACAAGCCATAGGAGGTTCCATCCTAAAACCAATTGGTAATAGGAGGAGTAACTCCTAGACTTATAAGCTAGTTCAGTCTCTCCTCATCTTCCGATGTGGGACACTCACTAGTGTAGCATATGGGGCTCAACACTCCATCATCCTCCTCGTTTTATTATATAAATATAAATTTCCCATCTTCTTTGGAGTATATGAAAATGACATAATACTCTTATTTTTTTACGCTACTCCTTCTTTGCAACGACCTTCTTCTTGCTCGTGAGCATAATTAACTTTGATTCCATTTTTATTGATGAAGGTGACAATTTAGCAGTCATTATTGTTTGCAGGGTCATTATTTCATTATGTGAAAGCTCCAACTGCCTATAGATGATATACGTGCCAACTTGATTGACTTCTTTCTATGTTCATTCTTCCATATCTTTTGCAAAGCCAACTACACCGCTAACTATATTGCTAATAAGTTAGTTTTTCATTCATTTTAAGAGGAAACATTCCTAACTTCATGTATACCTTACATGTCGAGCTCGAGTTCGAATCTCATCGTACGCATTTGCGAGGATTTCTTATCTTTCCAACCCCTTACAAATGTGTGTGTCGGTCAAATTAGGCCAAATCACATGCAGTAGGACCTAATTCAAGGTCTGGTGCATCACACATGTAAGCTTAAGGCTTCTGCCCATGCATGCCTAGGTGACCCTTTTAAAAATCATGGCCTTAGTTAACCAAATAAAATGAAAGCCTGACATAGTGACATCTGTTAATAGCTGATATAGTACGCAATATTAATCGTCTTTATAAGAATAATTAAAGAGGATCGAATTAATAATTTCCATTTTTCTCTTTGGCTCGTCACTTATTTTTTTCTTAACTCAAATTATTTTTTTAGGAAAATTATAGTAGGAACTAGATTAGTCCCGTGCTATGCATGGTTTTATGAAAAAAATCTACTAAATTTGAAATTTTGTTAGACTATAAGTCAATTGAAAATAAATACATAGTATGTAATATAACATCATTACATCAATAAAAAGATTTTAGTATAAATTCTAAATGATTTGAAAATGGACAAAATAAAGAAAATATTATGATATTAAAAATGTTATGTTTGTCATTAATTGCATATGGAAAATGGAAGAATAGAGTTAATGATATTTAAATTTTCAAAGTATGTTAAATGCTAAGGAAAATAATATTAAAAAAAAAGATGATGTCACAAACATTTTTGGAGGAAAAATTTTGATTGAAAAATTGACATGTGTACATTTTTAAGTAAGGATGATGTCAGCAACATTCTGTTTTAGTATATAGTATAGATAGATTACTGTTATTCATGTTGACAAGCTGAGTCAAATTATTTGTTGAAATAATTGTTGGAATTATTTAGAGTATTAAGAATACACTCATGGTTATTTAATTAATTTGTGTGAAAATGGTGTAATGAATTAATTAAATAATGTTGTACTTATGATTGCCGAACTAATATTATGTACTAAAGTATTTATGGCAAAATTGACTAACTATTGAAAATTTTGAGGTTGCATCAAAGTGTCACAGACAAAGTTTTTTAGGAGTGCTCGCGTAAAAAAAGCTCGCCCGCGGCAACGAACAAAGCAAATTGGAGAACATGTTTAATTTGTCGCGCCCCGCGCCATGCCACGTTGCGCCCGCGACCTTGTTGAGGCGCGCCCGCGCCAACTGCTCCTGCTTCAATGTTGTTCAGTTTTCTTAGTCAAAGCATGATCCTATGGTCTAGGGGTATGTTGTGCGTGGTATGACCAGAAAATGGTTATAAGTTGAATGCTAAATCAGAATGGAAAAAACATAAGTATTCATTCTATCTTTCTATTGAAAAAGTTCTTCAAGTTTTCATCTTCAAGTTCAGTCAAAATACTAAGTTACATTGGATGTTTCTTCATTGAAAGCCCGCAAAACATTGTTTCTTCGTTGTATCTCCAAAGTGAATATCCGTGATACCCAGGATTTCGATAGGGTCGGAAATATCGCTTTTAGGATAGTGAGTACACACCTCGAAGGTTTTAAAATTTCTGTTCATACATCTTTGATTCACCTTAAAAGCCCAAATTCTCCATCAACATTGATACGTGCAGCTTTACGAGTATTTACTCAATAGGTAGACAAATTTGTCTTCACAATTGTTCTATTATGGATAGTTGTTTTGCTATATTAAAAAATAAATGAAGAAATATTTTCAAAAATTGATATTATATATATATATTTTAATAGGTTAAAGAGATGTTACAAAGAAGATTAGGTAGCCCTTCTAACCAGGGCCATACCTAATCTATCCTCCTCAAGAATATTACAAATTTGAGAAGGAGGAATACATTGAACACATAAAGTAGACGGGATTAGATGCCCCACATTTGCGATCCAATCGGCCGCCCGATTACCTTCACGATAGATATGCCGAACAGAGTAGGTGTGAAACTGAGTAAGTAGATATTGTATTTCACTGACCAAATGTGCTATCTTCCATGAAGGTCGAGAAATGTTATTTGCAGAATTAATAGCTAGTAAGTTATCTCCTTCGATCTCCACATTTAAGTAGCCGACTTCAAGCAGATGACGAATACCATTCCGCATTGCGGTCAGTTCAGCAATCATTGCAGAAGAGCGACCAAGGTTGAAGGTGTGAGCTGCAAGACAATGTCCAGAGGAGTCACGGATAAGAAAACCTGTTGTTGCTGATGTAGTAGTTGCACTCCCGTCAAAATTAAGCATGACTAATGAGGATGTCGGAGGATGCAAGAAACCAGGATAGGATGTGGTGTATGCGGGTTGTTGGTAGTGGTGGAGGGGAGGGGAAGGAGGGACAAAGGCATATCCATTTGTGTACGAGTTGACCATTCCGTATTTAGGAAGAGTGTACGATAAATAGTTTGGAGGATGTTAAACTGGGTGTTGTCAAAGACAAGAGCATTACGGCTTTTCCATATTGACCAAAGAGAGAAGGTAATTGGTGGGATAAGCTTAGGGTGGTGTCGATGCAAAAATTTGTACATGGTTTTGATATTCACAAAATTTATATGATAACCGCGCAGGTGTTGTATTTTGTGATGATTCCAAAAAAGACGTACAGAGGTGCAATGGAGGAAAATATGGTTAGCAATTTCATCATGCAATTAACAAAAAGGGCAAATACAAAGGGAGATTATGTTACGATTGAAAAGCGTACGACGTACCGAAAGGCTATCATGAAATAATTGCCAAAGAAAAAGTTGTAATTTTGGCGGAATATCCAAACTCCAGATCCATTGAAACTCCCAGTCAGGTGCAGGAGGAGAAGAAGGATTTTCATGTGCCAGCCAAGTAGCAGATTTAACCGAGAATTCTCCATTTGTTGTGAGACCCCATATTGGAGCGTCAGGGATAGGAATATGCGGAATCGGAAGCCCTTTAATGTGTTGGACCATATGTGGGGGGAGGAGACTAGATAGGCGTTGTAAATCCCATATTTTTTCAGGGGTGATAAAATGGTCCACCATAAGGTCAATTTCAGAAGGTGATAATACTGTGTGTAGTATTTTTTGGATGGGTTGTTGGTAAGCCCAATTATCGAGCCAAAAAAGGATAGAAGAACCATTTCCAATTTTCCAACGAATGCCTTTGCGAATGATAGGGCGTTGCATAAGTATGTGTTTCCAGATATACGAGTCTGTAGGTTTAGCTTTATACTCCCAGAAAGTGGTGTCCGAGAAAAATTGAACGGCAAATTTCAAAAATCCAAGGTACGACCATATCATGGCAATTGGCAAGGGTACAATAAATATTTTTAAATTTAATAAAATGAGAAAAATTATAGTACAATAGATAAGTAGTAATTCTTACAATGTAATTTCATCTATAGTTTTGAAAAGTAATTAAGTAGACAAGCTAAGTCTATGATTTTTTTTGACGTGTACAAATGTGAAAGAGAGAGTAAAATGGGAAAGAAATAAAATAAAAAATAACAATAAAGTCACATAATTATGAGGTTTATGAGTTATGAGTAGTTACATATAATTCTGTAATATATTTTCCACCACATGCATTATCTTTAATGTTAATAAAAAAATTGAACCTTATGAAAAAAATTAAAGACGTGATTCGTTGGAACTGAATTGGAGATATAAGAAGATTATGTTTGAAACTGAAAAACCCTTGATAAAACTATATAAGAGTCAATTCTGAACAGATTAAGGTATTTTATTTTATCTTAAAAAAATTAACCTAGGGTACTCCAACAAGTAAAACCAGCCTGCATTCTCGAATTTCTCCAGCCATCCCATTACGTCTTCATATATAATTGCCTAATTGGTCAACAAAGTATATGTCCCAAACTAGTCGTCCCTAGAGATCCCGACCGTATACCCTGGCGGATGACGTACCTGTATTGAGTACTTGAGACGACACTTAATAGAAGTACCCGTGCTGCATACAAATATAGATTACTTTTGTCAAACCTTCATAAAACGAAAATCCATGGAATTACATTCATGGGTTTTGTTTTTTCTTTTTTAACAAATCTAATGCAAGTTAAGTTGATGCAATAATTTTGGTGCCCTAAATCGCATCTGATACTCACATGCACCAACCAGTTTCTCTAGTAACTATACCATGGGCATTATATATATTGTGAAAGTATTGTGTCGGACGGTCCGACCGTCGGACCGTCCAACACTTGTATTTTTTAAAAACTGATGAGGGGACCCAGGTTTAGTAATATGTGTCCAGGTCAAAGAAATAGTGTCCAGGTCCAACAACATTTGTTCAGGCTAAACAATTTTCACCAGATTTGCAAATGTCATCAGGTTTATAAATAGATTTTCAGGTTTAACAATATATGTCAAAGTTAGACAGATATGTGTCCAGGTTTAACAATATGTGTCCAGGGGTAACATAATATGTGTCCAGGTTAAACAAATTTTCATTAGGTTTACAAATTTTTGTCCAGGTTTAACAATTTGTGTCCAGGTTCAACCATATATGTCCAGATTTAACAATATGTGTCCAGGTCCAACAATATGTGTCCAGGTTTACAAATATGTTTCCAGGGTTACTAATTTATGTCCAAGTTTACATATATGTGTCCAGGTCTACCAATACATGTCCAGGTTTAACAATATGTGTCCAAGTTCAACAATATGTGTCCAGATTTAACATTATGTGTTCAGGTCCAACATACAATATGTGTCCAGGTTTACAAATATGATTCCAGGGTTACAAATTTGTGTCCAGATTTACAAATATGTGACCAGGTTTACCAATACATGTCCAGGTTTAACAACATGTGTCCAGGTTAAACACATATGAGTCCAAATTCAACCAGATGTGTCCAGGTCTAGGGGACTGATCTGACATAAACGTTATTGTCAGACCAGTCTGACACAATACCTTCTCATATATATATATAATATATATATATATATATTGATTTTGTGCATCGCAATTCAAACAAATACACTAATAATCTATCTAAGTGAATAAGGAAACAAGGGGATTATTACAGTTACTATTGGACAAGGCCTTAGATTTGTAGTAAAACCATCAAATTAAACTCTTGAAAATAAGTCACCAACTAACCTTTTAATTTCCACTTACTTTAATTTATATTCTTTCTTTTCTTTTACATACAGTAGTCACCTTGCTTAATTCCTTCTATAAATGCACACACATTTTATTACCATTTTCTCTCCTTCAAATTCATCTAAGCATATTTTATCTTACCCATCTTTTTCTTTACTTTTGGGTTTCTACAAGCTATTTTGCATTTTTTTTTCCCAATCTTTTTTAATCCTGATAATTAAATATATCTTTTTAATTTTTATATCCTAAATTCAAATTCCTCAAAAAAATGGCTAAAAATATAGCTCAATCACCCTTAGAAAGGTCTGGCTTGGCCTCGTTCGACCAAACACTTATGGCTAAACGTTGCGCTCAGGGTATATATGCATATTATTGTAGCTTAATTTGTAGCGGATTATTATTTAATTAACCCATGCATATACACTATCTTTTATGGAAAATAAAAAAAGTAATGCCTTTATTTTAAGCGTAATGACATATACAACGATAAGGGTTGTATACTATGAAGCACGGACACACCTCCAACCTGCCGTACCCCGTGTCCGACACCGACACGACACCGACACACGTTGGACACACGTACCCATATTGAACTAATTGATTAAGCTTTCTCAAGTATCCTGAGTTATTTTTCTCGCTTTAATTGTTTGTTTCTTTTAGGTTTTGAATAATTTATATAATTATTAACCATATTATCAACACCAAATTTGATATTTTCCTCGATATTCTATTGAAATTATGTTGAAATTTATAGATTCTCCTATCATCTTCTTTCACGTACCCGTATCCTCTATTTTTCAGTGACGTTTTCTCGTACCCGTTTTGTGTCCGTACCCGTACCAGTATTCGTTTTAGTGCAACCTAGGTTGTATATAACGACATTTTAGAAGTTCATGCTAATTAATATTTGATTTATGTTAATATTTTTATTTTATTTTATTTTATTTTATTTTACTCCGTATTACCTTATATAAAAAGGTTGTGTACTTTCTTTTTTTTCTTACTTTATTAATCAAATTTAGTTGTTAATAATAATAGGGTTTTGCTATTCATATGCATAAAAATTAGCAAATGCATTAATTAATGTGAAAAAAACATTAAAACTTGTTTTACACAATGATTATATGAAAAATTTTCATCGAAATGTGAAATTCTTTTCATATATTAAATACATATTTCAATTTTCTATGTAATATTTTCATATAATAAATAAATAAAATATATTTATTTCACTTTTCAATGAATTTTTTACAGATATTAAATGTAAATTTCAACTTCTAATGCATTTGCTAAATTTTATGGTAGCAAAACCATAACAATAATAATAATAATGTGATTCTTTGATTTCAACATTGATTAATTTTGTAACAAAGGCAGGGAGTGATTTTTGAAAATTGTAAAACATAATGAGATTCTCATGTGAGTCAAGATTTTGTTACAGAGGCAGAATCTAAGTTGTAATCATGGTGTTTTACTTGATCCATCCTCTAATTAATTAATTACTGTAATGTACTCAATAAATATTGATCTTGTCTTTCATTTATGAAAAGCTGATAAAGGAAAATACTTCTGTAATATATTAATGACAACAAGTCATTTTGCACGCACTTTAGAAAAGCGATTTAAAGTCCGTGTAAAATAATTTGTATTAAAAATAACTTTAAGATTAGTAACATATGATCTCAATCTTACTTGTATTAAAACCATTTTGATTAATTTGTTCATCTACACCCTTAAATCGCTTTTTTAAAGTGCGTGTAAAATAATTTGTTGCCATTAATATATTACGGAGGGAGTATAATTTTATACGGGTGGTGATTTTGGTACTCCCTAATTTAATTTTGACATTCCTCAATGTTACTATTCATATGAGAAGGAGAGGAGTGCTAAAATCATTTCCCTTTTATACGGTCTACTGAAATGAGTAAATAATTAGTCTTATTATATAATTTGTTGGGTCCAAAAATCTAGATTAATGTTGACCCCTACAAGCACTTTTGGACTCATTTTTCAATTCCAATGAATAACATGCATTGAGTCTATGGGCCATCATCAGTCAATTGAATCATTAATTTAATACTGTAACTAATTTGTTGGCCTAGAGATTTTCTCGAGTTTTTTTATTTTTTTTTTATTTTTCTGTTAATACGTATTTGTGATTTTTTTTTTTTTATAAAAAAACCTAACCTTTAAATTTTAATTGACTTACCGTTACATAATAGTCTAATTATTTTTTCCCCTTCTATTAAAAAAAAAAAATGAAACAGACGGTGTTCTTGCTGGAGCAAAAGCTGCTGTTGTTTCTGGTTTTGTTGCTGCCATCCCAACTGTGAGTTGTCAATAGTATATGAAGTTGTGTAATTACGGCACGTTTGGTTGTTGGTAATGAATTGTGGTAATGGCCTGGTAATGAATTTAAATTATAATTTGTTAAGAAAAAATTTCAAAATCCTCACGGAAAACTTGTTTTTCATTCTCAAAATTGAAATTTCTTCTTATTTTTCATTACCAACCATTACCATGTGGAAGGGTGGTATTAGATGGGAATGTATATTTGTGAAGAAAATTAGATAAGTTGGAGTTAAGCTAGCACCACCATGGGAATGAATTTTGAGTTTTCTTTCAAATTTAGTTATAAATTCATTCTCATTACCTCCATTTATAAACGACTACCAAACGGACAGTTAGTTTCCTAAATATATTTTATTAATAGCTCTGTTTATTTTTAGCTACAACGATTTGACCTAAACTTAAGAGGAAAAATATGTAATCGTTACAACTAATTAAAAAGAAACGGATCGAGGTAGTATAAAATAAAAATTGAAGTAAGGGTTAAGATGTTAAGATCTTTGGACTGGATTAAGATCTTTGGACTGGATTAATCTGATCGTTACAACATCTTAACCCTTACTTCAATTTTTATTTATCCAGTCCAAAGATCAGTCCTAAGAACAACGCCTTAATTTGTTGCTAAGGTGTTGTTTGGTTGCCTCAATTTTCCATGAGCAATCAAAATTCATAGTAAATGCAAAAATATATTGTTGTTTGGTTAACCAAAAAAGTAAGAAATGGGGGAAATTGAAATTCCTAGAAAATTACAATTCCCACATAATGTAGAAAATTATTTACCCAATCCCCCTTAGTAATTCAAAATTCCTTGGAAATATAACTTTCCACATCCCAACCAAATATAATTAGCTAATTTCTATGAATTTAACAAGCGAAGTTAATTCCCATTGCAACCAAACAATACCTAAGAATGCTAACCTGTTGGCGGTGGTAGGCTAGTAGCACAACAGCAATGCTTCAATCTTTATTTATTTATATATATATTTTTAACGAAACTGAGATATCATCGACCAATACATACTCCAATTGCCACATTTGTTTGGAGATATCATCAACATAGATTATGTGTCTGTTTACTTCTACTGAATACAACTGAACTGAACTGAATACAACTGAAAGTAATATATATTTTATAAGAGAAATAAATTGAGAGCTGAGCTGAAATAAACTGAATTTAAGCTCAAGCCTGAAACAGGCCATATGACTATTAGTCTATTACCATTAGTCTCTATTAGGGGTATCTAAATTACATTATGGGTAGACCAAATATTTTTTCCAATCAAAATTGATTTTTTTTAATTAAATAGTAAATTGAGGATCTCTTTACGAAAAGTTGCATAGTGTCCCATAAATCTGAGCTGGCCTAAGCATAGATTGGTAGCCAGACCGGACATTGTTCCTAATATATAAGTGTAACCTAGAATTTAGGCCTCAATAAGGGCATAGCTCCGTGGTAGAACATGTCCCCGTAATCCTTGAGGTCACGAGTTTGACCCTCAGTTGCTCCTCATCAAGATTATTTTCACCTCCTATCAAAATTACTATTACTAATATCACCTCCTATCAAAATTAAATTTGATACGACGAGTACGAGTTCAAGAATCAAAGAATTAATTGTGGTAAAACTAATCTTTAATTTGCAGATTGCAAGTGCCAGAATGCTTCCATGGGCAAAGGCCAATCTCAATCACACTGCTCAAGCTCTCATAATTTCTACTGGTATATATATATATATATACACACACTTTCTCTCAATTTTTTTTAGTTACAACATTTTTCAATTTCCCTTGCCTCCTAATTTTTGGTTTATCATTAATTATTACTAATTTTTGGGTTCACAATATTATTAGCTAAAAATTTGTTTTTAATTGAAAATGTACAGTGGCTGGAGCGGCATATTTCATAGTAGCAGATAAGACTGTTTTAGATTCAGCACGTCGAAACTCTTTCAATCAACATGGAAAACCACATATTGGAGCGTAATATAATTTTAGTTTTTTTTAAAAAATAAATATCATCTGTGGCTTTTGGTGTCATTGATGATGATAATTGAAATGATATTCACAAGATGATTAATATATTATGGCATATGATCAATTGATTTGATTATGCTAAGGCGTATGTATGTAGGATTGCATAATTATTATAATTGGATGCAATCGAATTATTATAATTGGATGCAATCGAATTATTATGATGCATGTAATATCAACATAAATTAACATCTAAAGTTCGGAATAGCTTTATCATATGAGCATGATGCAAGTCTCAATCAACTTTTGTTGAAGTGCATGTATTTAGCTCGATCCCTAGCTTCAATCACTAATTATTATTGCATGCAATCCAAATCAAATAAATTATAACAATTTGAGTATCTCTAAACAAATAAGTGTTTACAAAAAAAAAATAATCAATTCATTGGTAAAATAATTCGTACGATAAAGTACTACAATCAAGATCAAACTATCAAATACAAAATAATTTGAATCAATTAATATTTTAATTTGACAAAACTACGACTGTTGTGCATGAGATCTGAACCGTCTAACGATAATGACAACTCTCTTTCACATCGCGATTCTATGCGGCCTTTTACGAGGTGGACACTTAATCTTTTGTAGTTCTGATGTGACGACCCGACTCGCTTAAACCGGCGCGGAAGAAACCGACGAGTCGAATAGTCAGTTCTAAAATACTAACATACTTAAAAATTAAAACAAAACCTCAAATTGAATGTATACTAAATCCAAAAGTATAACACCCACAAGATTGTACATATCTAAATCCAAATATCACTACTACTAATAACAGTATTAACTCCAAAACAAATGTCAGAGTTAGAATACACAAGTACCACTACTATAGTCTAATACTAGAAATCGTAAAACAACAATGCAAGAACTAAATAACATCGGCACTCGCCCAACCCAAAGCTAAGCAAGAACCTCATCATCAAAATTACCTGAAAATAAACAATTGTCCACCGTCAGTGGCGAGTAACATAACTGTCCCACCCTAACGGGGATACACATGGTCATAGCATAAATCAAACAATCAAATCAAACATACCAACATGCGAACCACACATCACAACATCAATAATAATAATACCCACAAGTAATCATGCTGACTCGACTAACTTTAATCAACAATAAAAACGCTAATGATAACAACATTCAACAATAATACCCAAAACTTGACTAACTCCCAATACTCGATTTTAGTCTTATCTTTACTTAATCTTTGGTGCAATTATTTACATATTAGACCGGACTATGCACGTACGAACGCATCTTACGCGATCGAACTTTCTACTATGCCAGGATTGAAAATCTTACTCCCAACCCCATGAAACCCATCTTACGGGAAATCTATATCCGAAAATGATATAGTAAGACCACCAACTATCCCAATACCGCGGATAGGATAGGGGCAACGTCTTAACCCAATTCTTAGAATCTTACTCTAAGATTAGGCGTCTAATAGTAAAATCAAGCAAATCTTTAACCGAAATTTACATTCTTAGTTAATCTTAAGTTGCATCTTACGCCTTGACTTAAGAATAACATGTAAATCATTCCAATCTTAGAACCTCAAACAACAATCTTTAACTTTCTTTATCTTTTCTTTAATTATCTTTAACTTTCTTTAACTTTAAAGACTTGACCAAGAACTCATAAAGAACTATCAAGACTCATAAAGAACTCAACCAAGATTCAAGAACTCAATCAAGATTCAAGAACTCATCCAAGAAATCAACCTTATAAACATCATCAAATTCACACATGAACTAGGCAATTAACAACAACAATTCCATCAACTTCCCAACATCAAAACTTCACCAGACTTGAACATAATCAACATAAATTATGAAAGTAACATAATCAATCATGAAATACATGTAATCAATGAAAAATCATCACAAAAACATCCCCCAAACCAGCCTATAATTCACGCATAGAATGGGGTTATAAACATCAAAACGTTCTAATCTAATCACTTAATCTATACTATGAATCAAGGTATACAAACTAGGTTGAGATAGTATGTTACCTTATTGAAGTTAGAACAAATAAACACCAAAAACTTGCTGCCCGAAAACCCAAGATACACGCCCAAGCAACACGGTGCAACCCCGGCCTTAACACGAACACGCACGGCTTGGCTCAACCACCACCACGGACCACCGCCTTTTGCACGGCCCTGTTGCACGGCTGCCCTACATGAACACCACCACACACGACTACCACTTGAACACGGCCTTCACGCACGGCCACCACGAACCACCCACTCGATCAACCCACACGAACTAGTACCCAAAAGCAACCCGAACTAGAAGTCTTGATTGGAATTATGGAGATTTAAATTGTGTTTAGACAATTAAAGATCAATGGAGGATTAATCTTTAAGTTTTGAGTTTAAATGGATGATGAAAAAATGTGATGGTGAATTAGCCAAAAATGGCGTGTGGATCAAAGGGTAGGGAGAGAGTGTTTGTGTTTAAAAGTGGGCAAAGGATGATTGAAATGACAAAAGACCCTCAAGCCTTACTACTACTTCTATTTATAGAAGTTAGTTAAGGTGTGAATGCAAGGCAAGTGGCAAAACCAAGCCACTTAACATAAGGGGGCCGGCTATGGGCTTGCTCAAATGGGCTTCTAAGTTCATTTGGGCTAATTAAGCATAACTAATCATGTTTAAATTCGCACTTGGCCCAAACTTAATTAACTAATTAAAAAATTAAGAGATAAAATTCTAATTAATTAAAGTAAAATAAAATAAAAGAAATAATAAACTATAAAATAAGATAGTCACATTCAAGCAATAAAAATAGTCCAAATAAATTTAGACCATACACAAAATAAAAATAATTACAAAGAAAATAGCCCAAAATCTGGGGTGTTACATCTGACATCAAATAAAATTTAATTCAATTGATTGTACGTAAATGTAGAATTGACATTTGCTACAATGTCACATAAATTTTCTTGCAATTTAGTTTTCCAGTGAAAAACTAAAACACATCTCTAAATCTCTCACAAGAAGAGGAAAAAAAATTCAATATAGGGATGGATGTATACAAGTAATACAACCCAATATATGAATAGAAAAACTCTCCAACAAAGAAACAATTGAGTTTTATTGCAATTATAAATTAAAAAGACGAGTATAAATCGAGTCAAAGGGAGTGAGAAGGGCGGGAAAGGGGAGAAATAGGATAAATGGGAGAGAAACGACAAAGAATTAAAAGAAAAGGTGTTTTAATGACTCATGTGCCAAACACGTGATAGTCGATGCCGGATTACGGGTTCTTATAGTAGATTTTTAGATCTAATTTCTAATTTTTTAGGTTTTGAGGCAGAAACTCTCAACCTCTTTTCGTAGTGTATATCTTTTGCACTAACTTTTAGCTTAGTTTAGGTATTAGATTTTGAGAAATTGTTGAAGATGATGAATAATCTTGAAGGTTTGCTCAGTTGATATGACGAATTTGCTCATCAAATTCAATGAGTTATCAATTTCTCTTCTTCTTTACTTATTTTTCATTTTCTTCTTGCAATTCCTTATTATTACATGCTTACAACATTACCCAATAATCCCATGTACATATATGGACTCTAAAAACGGGAGATGTTTGGTATCAACTCTCTACTTTTTTTGTCATGAAAATTCTAACAAGCAAAGTAATCAGAAGAATATATATGAAACAACCTTAGCCAAATTTTTATTTGTGACTGTAGTTTTATTTTTCTTATTGGATCAATACATCTAATATCCTCTTCACTTCTTTGATATTTATAGATAAGCCTAGGGGTGCTTATTGAGCTAGGTAGCTCGCGAGCAGCTCGAGTTCGACTCGGTCAAAGCTCGACCTAATGCATATAAAATTTGGTTCATATTATTTACATGTACATTGAGACCTAATGCGTCGCTTTTATTATAATAGGGGATGCAATAATAATTTTTTATTACTATTAGTAACATAATACATTTGATTTCCAAATTAGTGTACAATTCAAATAAGGTTGAATGGTCAAGAATTCAATTCGTATTAACCTAGCAAATTTCGAATTAGGTAAAATCAATTGAACATAGCCTTAATTATTATTTTTTTAAGACTTTATGATTGTGTGAGATAAATTATTTGTGTATTGTCAAGTCCGTGAGCCTCGTGCTTATAAGAGGCTAAGAAAAAATTGTGTTGTGTTGGGCTTGTGTGAACTTATACGGAGTAAAATATAAGGTCTACGCATGATACAACTAACGTTTCATGCCAGGCTGGCTCATATTGTGTGATCATAAATTAATATATTATAAAATTTTAACCAAAATAAACGTGCGAACTTGTAGGCCGACCCATCATGCTCGTACCAAACTTAATCAAGGAAAAAAAAAAACACTCACAGGTTATCCAATTATTTCGAGCGGCAAGCAAAAAATGAAAAGGAAATTAGAATGGAGTGGAGAATCCAAACAAAGGAGACTGCAAACGAAATCAAAAACCATTATTGTACGGTACGGGGTTTTTTAATCCAAACAATCTGAAAAACGGTGGGCTTTGCAAAGTACTGCAAATACATCCCCCAAACCAAAAATAAATATACAAAAGCATAATTTTAAAAAAAAGTACCCCAAATGTGTGGACCTTTGTACGCACCCCAACGGATGGGTGATAGATCCAAAGATTTTTTTTTGGTTTTTAATTTGCTCCTTTCGCCGCGAATAATTCCAATTATTTGAGGACTTTCAATATTAATTCTAAATTTTAGAGGTCTTTCAATATTAACTTTAATTATCGATTGCTAAACTATAATTTGTATTTTGAATTGTTTTATGATATTAATCTATTGACTTAGTTAACCTGTTGTAACTGGTTATAATAAGTTAACCAAGTTAATGGACTAATATTAGAAAACAACCCCAAAGTTTGGATTATAGTGTAACAATCGATATTTGAAATTAATGTTGGAATATCTCCAATAGTTGGGATTATTAGTATGTATTTTTACTTTATTATGTTATACTTTGATTAACTGCTAGAAACCGGTTACTCTGATTATCTCTATTATATCATAAAGAAGAGATGAGGTCGCAGCGGTGGATTATCACACTACGTACCCTTACTCATCCTTGATAATTGTTAGTCAAGTTGGGGACAATAATCTTGTCATTTGTGTACTAAAATCTTTCATAATGACATTTGATTTTTGAAATCATTAATAGCCTTATATAAAACAAGTAATCACAATTTTAAAAATCGTAAGTACAATTAATTATAAAATTATCAAAATTTATAAGAGAAGGAAATTGAACTAAACTGAACTGAATTGAATTGAATACAGCTGAAAGTAATATTTTATAAGAGAAGGAAATTGAGAGCTGAACTGAACTGAACTTAATAGAGTTGAACTGAACTGAACTGAACTCAATTTAAGCTGAAGTAAACAAGCCCTTACTCCGTACTATGTAAGAGTGAAAGGGAAAAAAACTAGATTAAATTTTAAAAAATCAAAAAACATATTTATTTAAAATAAATTACAATTATATGAGAACTTATTAGTTTCATTGCCAAACTATGTTGTTAACGAATTTGAAGACCGCATGCATTGCGTTTATATTATAACTCCAAAGTTGTGAATACCACCAATAGTGTAATAACCAATTACTTTGATTATTAGTATATTTTTCCTTTAGTATGTAATAACCTATTGTTTACCCTATCTACGATACAACTTTGATTCCTAGAAAATTAGTTAGGGTTTTAATTGCTTAGTTTCTTTAGTTTTCTTTGCTTGAGGACAAACAAAGGGAAAGTTTGGGGGAATTTGATTGGTTCATTTTGGACCTATTTTTCAGCTTTTTTTTGCCTATCTTTCGGGTTTTTAGAATTGCTTTTGTTAGGTTTTTGTATTTTAGCATAGAATTAGTTCATTTTGTGTTTTTTTTAATAATGTTGTGTTTTAGTTGTTTTCTTGAATAATTGAGTAAGAATTGGAAGTATTATAAGTGCTCTTGCAAACTGCTCGAATTCAAACTATCATATCTTTAAATATTTTGCAAGCGCTTCCACTTGGAAATGTTTTTTTTTTTGTTTGTTTCGAGAGCTTCAATTTGACATAGTATATGTCAAATATTTTCGAGAAACAAAAGATATATATATTGCATCGTACGTGTGCTTCGATCCTATGAAGTGTATGTATGCTTCACACCATTGAAGTGTACGTTCCAAATTTAGTCACCAAGAGAAGAACGAAAAATGTTGAGAATTCAAAGCGTACAAACCTCATTGATTCATGCAATTATTAAAAACCCCGTTGAGAATTATGGAGAAAAACGGACATTGCTACACCTACCCGGTGGGTAGATTACCCACTACTAATAGAAATATTAAAATATTATTAATCAAATGAGTTGGGTTCCACTATCAACATTAACCACAACACATTATTAATGGTGGGTAAGACAAAGTTTTTTCCGAGAAAAACTACAGAGAGAGTATTAAAAACCCCATTGATTTATGCATTTATTCTTCATTATTCAAGCCTCAATTTCTTGGTTTTCAAGTTGTTAACATCTTTTTTTCACTCTTTACTTTTGTAATTACTTGTCTTTAAGCTTTATTACTTTTTTTTAGCTTTAGATTAGTGTCTAATTGTTTGTTTTTAGCTTATTTCTAAATTTTTTTAATGGTTGTTTACTTGTTTAACTTAAACTACTTAATGATAGAGCACATAAAGCCTTAATTATCAACTTAAGCTTTTGGTTGAGATGGTCCTTTAACATTTAATCATCTTTTCAACTAAACACTCAGTATATAATCAAATCAGAACAAGCATGTTTATTGATGAACTAATCACTCAAACTTAATTGGATCACTCCGAGAGGAGGTCTAAGTATTATAAGTGAGTGATTCTTCTTCCCATTACATTCTTTTCTTGTAAATCATTAGTTAGTCTCCCAAGTCGCTTGAATCCGGAACCATTAACTCTAGGTCTTTTCATTTGATCATTTTTTGCTTTAAATTTTCATAGCTTGCTCTAGCTAGTTTTGCTTTAGTTTAGTTATTTTCATATATTCAATTAACTACCCCTGTTAAACTGCAATCAGGGATATTTGGTGAGCAGACTAAAAATCTCTCCATCAATATTTAGTTGGGTTTAATAAATTCAATAAGTTTTAACTTAGTTCAATCATGTTTAATAAGGTTGAATTTTTTTTCTGAATATCTTGGCCAACATGGATTTGTTTTTTCAGTAAGTTCCAATCCGATTTAATAGGTTTAATTCAAATAAGTTTAAAAGAATTAAGTCTAGATGAGTTCGATAAACTCTAATAATATGTGCACTCTATCTAAAAGTAAGATGTTACCTTTGTTACATATTTTACAATGTTGAGAGCCACACGAACTCCTAGATAAAACTTATTTGTGATAGGATAATGTAGAGAAAAAAAATATGGATGCATGTGATGAGGAAATTAAATAGATAGAGGGAATTGGCAACTTAAAAAGAAAGGAAATTTTTGTTACAAATAATTTTTAACATCATTTTTTGGCAAAAGTTGCAAATAATATGAAACAGTTGATAAAAAAATTAAAATAATATGAAACAGAGGTAGTAATTTAAGATAGAATGAATATTGGTTAAATTTGTGTTACAAGAAACATCTAATCTTACCAACAATAAATCGACTTTAAAATGGAGTAAAAAAAATCAACTTCTGGTGCATGTGCACTGACACGTGAGGTCGCTTCACAACATTAAAATGTTTAATTCTTATCAACAATAAATCTCTTTCCCAACATTTGACAATGCCAGCGTGATAGTTCGGTAAAAGTAGCAAAAATGAAATATGCTTGAAGCTTATCCAGAACTATATATATGTTATTAGTTGCACTGTCTGCAACAATATCTCCCATTCTATCAGTTTAAACGACCAACTAAAGTTAGCTGTTAAAAACTACACTAAGCTACTAAGCTTATAGCTTTGATATTCTTCTTCCAAAAAAATAATAAAAATTCATTAAAGGGTGCTCTTATATATTAAAATGGACAAAAATGATTCTCACAATCTCTCTCAGTCTGAGCCTTCATATGACCAGAGGCTAGCCATGGCCAAACAATACTCTCATGGTATATTTATTTATTTTTATTTATTTTCTTCTTGTTGATTAAATTCTCATAATAATTATTTAAAAAAAAAATTAATATATTTACAATGTTGCACTTTGTTATTTGTATAGCAATATATTAATTTCTTTTTATTTACGATATTACACTTTATATTACTGAATTTGACTAGCTAGTACGTAGTCCGTAATATTAGAAATTTTCAGGGAATAATTAATTGAAAAGAGTACACTTAGATCATATTAAATGGATGAATTTTTTCCCTTTTTTCTTTGTTGTTTTAGTTAAGTCCCTCACCCACGGTTGCTTCTAAAGGCATGCATACACCGATACACGCATCACATGACACTACAATCGGTCAACTTAAAAGACGTCAAGTTTTTTAGATCGGGCCATAATTTTTCAATTAGAAATTTGAAATAAGAGGACTATGCTCACCCCCAGATCATGTACTACGTTAGTTTTAATATATTCTGGTCAAAAATTAATGGTTCACAACAATTCAGTTCAGAGCAATGCAAATCCAATTGAGATCCATTCGTGTGAGAAAAAAAACATATATCAAGTTCATACAGGTCAATGAGTTCGTTTTAGGCCCGTCTATTCATCCACAGGTTTTTAGAAGGTCGAAAATAGGTTTGGTCTAAAACAGTTGATGTAAAGCAAATTTTTAGCAGGTTGAAAAAATGTTTGGTGCTAATCGGTCTCTTGAAATAAATATAAAAACATGTCGAAAACAGGTTCATGTTTAAGACAGGTCCAACATTGGTCGGTTTCGGTATGTATAAAACATGTCGAAAACGGTTTTGGTCTATATTTAGGTTCAATATTGATCGATAAAACAAGTTTCTGACCACATTCATTACATACACCCCTAGTATTGACTACAAAATGTTTATTTCTTTGTATATTATAACCTAAAATTTGGTTGAATGTATTTAATTCCTTGAACTACAAAATCTTGGGAAATAATTTAATGACTTTTTGTTTTGATAACATGAAATAATGCAAGCCTAAAAAATAGAATTTCCTATGAAGTGTAGGAAATTAATCACTTATTTTTCTTGTTTAATGCAAATTCTTGTGTCAATTACAAATTAATGTGTTAATTACAAATTCCTACCCTCAACCAAGTGACGAACCACATATAGTCATTTTCTAGACAATTGACAAGGGAATTTATTTTTCATAAAATGAGAAATTCTATGAAAATTAACTTCCAATATTAAACCAAACAAGTTATTCCATCTGTCCCAGAATAAATGCTCCGTTTTCCTTTTTAAGTTGTCCCAAAATAAATGTTCCATTTCTACTTTATAATACTTTTGATATTATGGCACATCTATAAAATTACACTTATATCTATAACATAACATTAATTAATTTCCTACTTTTGATATTATGGTCCACTTATAAATTCAAACTTACTCCTTTTAATATTATGGCCCACTTATACCAACTACAACCTTAAAAATCATCCAATTTCTCTATATAACACTTAAAAAGGGGCAGAGGGAGTAAAATTTTGTGTCTACCCTGCCCCACCGACGTAGACACAAAAAGAAAAGAAAAGGTGGAGTCATTATTCAAGTTGAGCTTATCCAAGTTACACAGGTCAACGAATATATGTGACAAAGTTTAGGACAAACATAAGACGGTAATAATTAATAAAAAAATATAAACATTCTAACGTATTT
This sequence comes from Salicornia ramosissima, assembly GCA_951394345.1. Lineage (NCBI taxonomy): Eukaryota > Viridiplantae > Streptophyta > Magnoliopsida > Caryophyllales > Amaranthaceae > Salicornia > Salicornia ramosissima. Next base: position 1,118,478 of record OX596240.1, on the reverse strand, counting down.
TTTTTTTAAGAAAACCTTCTAAGATTAGAGATTTATTAAGCAAACATCCTCGGCAATCACATCTTCAAGCTCATTTGACATACAACCAATCCAGGCTTTAACATCAGAATTACCCGGATCAAGACGAGCCATAGTATGAGCCGCTTTATTAGCTTCTCTAAAAACATGAGCAACGACTATAGAATTAAAACAAGGAACTAAACTTAAAGCTTCTCTAATAAACACACCAAGGTAAGAACCATCCTCACACTTGTTATTCAACAAATTAACAACTCGAATGCAATCACCCTCGAGCAAAACATATATCTTTGACGTCACCTTGAACAGCTAGTCGCAAACCCAATACCACTGCTTTTGCCTCCGCGATTACCGGCTCCAGCACCTGTTTGGAACGTCCCACTGCCACTCTGAATACCTCCCCTTGCAATCACGCATCACCACTCCAAACCCAGACCCACACGTGCCCAATATAGCAGCATCAACATTCACCTTCATCACCTCACCTTCTGGTGGTTGTCACGCCACATTACTTCGACACTCAGGTCCAGGTCCAGGTCCAGCCACCTTCCCCGTGGATTGGAATGCTTCTAACGTATTGTTTCAATGTTGAACAAATTAAATAAAACTAGTGTTTCTTTCAAGCTTTAGCTCACTAGTAGTAGTAGGGCATAAAATTTAAATCAAAGTGGATTATTATTCAATATAGAATCAATTATTAGTTTATTTTGCAATTGAATGATGATTTTCTAATTGAAAATTCTAATTAGATGGTGTTGTTGCTGGAGCGAAAGCTGCCGTTGTTGCCGGAGTTGTTACTGCGATTCCCACTGTGAGTTTTCCACCTATTAATTAGTCTGATTTTATTGATTAAACTTAATTAAACCAATTAATAAGAATTTTAATTTTAATTTGAATTTGAATTAATTAATTTATATATTTTGTATTACTAATCGATTGCACCATTATACATAGGTTTACTTTTCTAAACATAATTTGAATTTTATATATAACATGCAATTTAATTTAATGTACTAATTTTATCATATAAGAGTAGAATAACTCTACAAAATGCAATAAAATCATTATTCTATGATCTTTTTTTTTGGGAAAAAAAATTGGTGATTTTATTTATCACTAAGAATGGTGGTAATTTTTTAGAATTTTCCTCTCCGATCCGATCTGTATAATTTTACATCTTATTATTATCCATATTTCAATTTTCATGCAGACAGATTTGTGTAATTTGAGGTTTTTTAGAGTGATTTTTAAAGATATTCTATTATTTTTAATTAATATAATTAGTGTTTAATAAAAATAATCATAATTAATGATCTGTTTTCTATTTTTCGTCACAAAATAATCTTATGTCTAAAGATTTAACTATTAACTTGCATGAAAAGAATTTGAGAAATAATGGAGTGTGTATTTTACTTATGCCTAAAGATGCAGGAAAAAAATTAGTTGATAAATTAATCATTGATGTAGTTAACACATAACATGTGATGCAACTAAATTAGTAACACAACTAAGATTATAGAAGAAATGTGCAATTTAAATTGAGCAACAAATACTTAGGTGGATAAGAGAGAAGCATTTGCTATATATTCATCAAATCGTATAATTATAAACGAACTTTTCAACTCTTTAATTATTTCTACAACAATAAACAAAAGAAAATTTTAATCTCTCATACTCTATCTTCAATCCTACGGAGTATCATATTAAATTTCCACTTTAATCATAACGTAAGCTCTTGTGTGAAAAAATATTTCAATATAAATGTCTATTATTTATAGAAGTACTTAAAATTTGAATTTGGGATTTGTTTTCAAAAAGATATAATTTATAATATTTTTATTTAAAAAAGTAAGCAATTTCTCACCAAAAAAAAAAGTAAGCAATTTTGTAAGAACAATATTCCTTAATAATTTCATAAATTTTTAATAGTTTTGTTATATTTTTAGATTTTTAGGGGTAATGTAGAATCTACTCCCTCCGTAATATAAAAATTTCTACTTTTGTTTCTTTCACGAATTTTTGAGGAAGCGATTTAAGGGTGTAAACGATCAAATTAATCAAAATAATTTTAATTGTAGTAACTTATAATCACAATCTTGTAAGCAATTTCTCACCAAAAAAAAAAAGTAAGCAATTTTGTAAGAACAATATTCCTTAATAATTTCATAAATTTTTAATAGTTTTGTTATATTTTTAGATTTTTAGGGGTAATGTAGAATCTACTCCCTCCGTAATATAAAAATTTCTACTTTTGTTTCTTTCACGAATTTTTGAGGAAGCGATTTAAGGGTGTAAACGATCAAATTAATCAAAATAATTTTAATTGTAGTAACTTATAATCACAATCTTGCTTGTATTAAAACCATTTTGACTAATTCATTCGTTTACACCCTTAAATTATTTTCTCAAAATGTGTGAAAAAACAAAAGTAGAATATTTTTTTTGTTTCATTTACTTTTTTAAAATTAAGTTACAAAATCCAATTTTTTTTTTTTAAAGAGTATTATTTTTTGGAAACTGATGTTGAATGCAGATAGCTAGCGCAAGAATATTACCATGGGCAAGGGCCCATCTCAACTACACTGCTCAAGCTCTCATTATTTCAACTGGTAATAATTTTAAGGATAATTTGTCTAAAACCACCTTATAAAACAGTTTTTTTTTGTCAAAAATCACCTTATAAATTTTTTTTTACAAAAAGAAACCAAAACTAAAATATTTTTTGTCAAAGAAAACCAAATTGCACTAATTAGGGTTTGACCTTAGATTAATTAACTTTGACTTTGATTATGTACAATAATTATGCATAATTAAACCTTAAACTTTAATATACCTTAATTAAACCTTAAAACTTAAAAACTAAATAATTAAAAAATAAAAAAAAATCCTTCCCCCATCCCCACCAACCCCCTCCCCGGCTCCCCACCCCCAAAACCCTCCGCTCGCCCACCTCAGCCACCCCCACCACCTCCGACGAGCCTCCCCACCCAACCCCCACCCCTGCGCCCTTACCGCACCTGCCCCTACTGCATCACTGCCACCACCCATTCTTGATTTTGATTTTTTCTTTTTTTAAAAAAACAAAATCTTAATATATTGTGAATAATTGTTTTAATTAAAATTAGCTTAGGTTATTACTAATTGGACGGTCAATGCCTTTAATTGTAGTCAAATCTTGGATTGGTGCAATTTGGTTTTCTTTGACAAAAAAATTTTGGTTTTGGTTTCTTTTAACAAAAAAATAAAAATTATAAGGTGGTTTTTGACAAAAAAACCTAGTTTAAAAGGTGGTTTTAGACAAATTATCCTAATTTTAATTATACTCCCTAGCTATTGTTCACTCCATTGGAACAAATCTGCTAGAACTTTAGATTTTCTAGTTTCTACAATTTCTAATAATTAATATACATTGAAATATTGAATATATATATATATATATATATATATATATATATATATATATATCAAACTCAATTAGTAAAAATATATCAAGTACTATATACGTTTTATTTTATAATTAATTGAACATATTGAACTTTATGATTGCTAAAATCAAGCAAGCCGCAATTAAAATAGTTTCTATTATAAATTGAAACTTAATTTTAGTAAAATAATATCATGCATTTTAAATTTTAAAATTAATTGAAAACATTGAACTTTATGATTACACAATTCAAGCAATTCATAATTAAAATAATTTTTATTCATAACTTTCAAATTTTATTATATATGTTTGATTTTTTTACCCCCATGGTAGTAGTGTATTTTTCATGCTTTTTTATCCATAACTTATTGTATTGTAAAATATGAAGAATTTGTTTTGTAATTTAATAGCTGATACAACATATTTTCATTATTTAATGATAGTGGCCGGAGCAGCATATTTTATAGTAGCTGACAAGACGGTTCTAAAGTCGGCACGCCGCAACTCCTTCCACTAATATTAAACTTAAGGGAAATGGTGAAGATGCATACACAAGATATTGATATGGACACTTTCTTTACTAGAGAATAGTTACCTCGATTATTCCTCAGTCAAATAGAAGGGTCAATATCAATAGTGAAGTACCACTATCAGATGATGACGATGCGTTCATGTGAACGACAATGATAATGTTGAAAATACATTGTTATATGTAATAAGTGATGTTTATATCAAGATATGTGTTTGAATATTTTTCTTAATTTTACTGATGTTTAGTAGTTTTAAGTGTTGTTTGGTTGACATTATAAGTAAAAAAATAATGAAAAATATAGAAATTAGTAAAATTTTAGGGAATTGGAATCTTCCACAAAAACATCAAAATTTGTTTACCTAATAATGTAATTTGATTTATGAATAGTTAGTTGTTCGTAGTTATTGGTTCATCAGTCACATTTTTAGGTATTCAAATGACATTCAAAAATCGAAATAATGTTGGTAATTAGCTCCCAACAACGAATTTATCAAGATTAAAAACACTAGTTTTAACACATATGCAATACCATTAACATATTACTCAAAATTATTCTCCTTCAAAATTGTGAAACCCAGGATGCAAGCGAGTTTAACAAATTAGATTAACATTCGCTGCTTAAATTTTTTTTTCTTGCTTACCGAAAATTAGGACTACGTTAATAATTTAATTACATCTTAACATACATGCAACAAAGGTTATCCATTGTCTTCTTCTCTTCAAAAATGTAATTGTATGTTTAACATTATTTTTTTCCATTTGTTATGATGTTTTCTTTTAAAATTTCTACTTGCTTTGTCATTTTTTCATAGCTATTTGATTAGGTAAAAACAAAGTACTCAAAATCATACAAAAATGCGTTATTTAAGAAGATTTTATTAGCTATTTAAGAAGATTAGTTGATGTTAAAGTAACTAAGGCTTGTGATACAATTTATCACAGATTAACTAACACTTTATAATATTATTAATTACTCCATCTGTTTCAAAATAACTGCTCCACTTAGCTTTGACCAAAACACTCTTACAATTTTAATTAAAGTAGAACAATTATTTTCAAATGAAAGGAGTAATATAATACTCTAATTTTTTGAACAATTTGATTTTTTTTAACTCTAAAGCAAAGGCACCTACTATACCTACTCAATACTCATTATCTAACAATCAACTGCTTTTTTTTTTTTTTTACAATATAAGGTAAATACTCCAATTGTTAGAACACCTAGTGAAGATCGACAACACGGAAATTCAGAATTTTTTTCAAAAATTCTTTAAATTTTAAAAAAAACTCTTTAAATTTTTTAAAAAACTCATCAAGCCCAATTTCCCAAGTTTCATTCCCATTTTTTTTATTAAAAAAAAAAAAAAATTGCAAAAAAAAAAATGATGCAAACACATCCTTTTCTTTCTTAAATATTGTGCAAAGATGAGGTGATGAAAAGGAAAGGAGTATGGAATTTGCTAACTTGCAAAAAAAGCCTAAATACAAAGTCTGCAACATTATGTAAGATCCATTCATCTAATGGACCACTGAAAAAAAAATAATTAAAAATCCACGTATACTTGCTTTTCTTGCATTTTGCGTTTGCAAAAATAACTTATCATACTGAACCCCAGTAAATGATACATATCCACCACAGTTACAAACTTGTAATTTTTGGAAAAAATTAATCTTATCAATGAAATTAGATATGGAAAAGACTTATAATTAATAAACATGAATGAAATTTAATTTTGCTACACTATATATAAATTAGGATTCTATAGCAAATGGATTTCTTAGATCCATTACGACAGTCTCCGGCCTATTCAGTTTTAGTTAATGGATATTGAAAATATGTGAAGGTAGAGAGAACAATTGAAAACTAATTCAACAAAGTTTGTTATTACTGTAACAAACTAAAACAAAGACATTCATAATTGTCTCATTACATCAAAGGAAAAAGGCCACGGCCCTATATTTATAGGCCCACTACAATTACAAAATACTAAAGACAAAATAATAAAAAAATAATAATATAATACTCCTATAGGTATAAATTAAATTAATTTGAACAAGACAATAATGAGATCATTTATCACCTTCAATAGTGAAAAAACCGTTAATTGTAACACCCTTATTGTAACTCGCCTTAAATTAGTTAGTTACAATAAGGGTTTTTGTAACGGGCAATTCAAATGCCCGTTACTATAAGTCTCAAATATTAAAAGGCAATACAGTTATTGTAACGGGTCTATATTTGCCCGTTACGAAAAACAACCTTTTGTAACGGTCAGAGTATTAGCCCGTTACCAAAAGTTATTTTTTGTAACTGGCAGACTTCTTACAATAACTACCGGTTATTTTACAATCCAAACCCAACAACGCCTTTGTAACTATCTTCTACTTTCCCGTTACAACAACTCAACCTCTCTTAAAAAAAAACCTTTCAATTGTACTCTAATTTTTTTTCACATCTCAGAATTAAAACCTAATCTACTTGGTTTTTTTTTTTTTTTTTTACTTTGCCTCCTGCCTGCTTCATCTCTATCAACTCACCATCGCTACTGCTTCGTCCCTCGGGTTGTTCGTCTTTCTCTCCACCGCTCACCGGCGACCAATGCTGCAGACTCAGGCTGTTTGTTTCTCTCCGCCTCCGCAGCTGATGCTTGAACTCTGCTGCTTCAATTCATCTCCCCCGCCTACGCTGCTGGTCGTCTCTCTCGCCTCCACCGCTGCTTCAATTCATCTCTCGCCACCTTTGTCGATGTTTGTATCTCTTCCTTTTCAAGGCTTAAACTTCTTTCTTTGTTTTTTTTCTCATAATCTTATGTTTAGTTTTTATTTGGTTAAAACTTCAAAATTTAGGGCTGAAATTTTAATAATGTTTTCTCTCAATATTGTTTGAATTTTCAATTTTTAGGTCTGGAAATTTGTAGGGTTTGTTTTGCAATGGTTGGAGCTGATATGTAGGCTTGATAAATTAGGTAATATTCATTGTATTTTTAAGAAAATTAAGTTCTATATATGTTGCAAACAGATTTATCAAGTCATAGGTTTTGACCGTTTTGTATTTTTTATCCATTCTCATAAAAAAAATTGCTATAAGGATGGGTTTGATTTAAAGATCATGGCTCTGATTTATTTTGAGTTTTCACATCTAGGTTTTGTTATTCTGTTATTTGTAATCCATGTCTAGTCTACAAGAATGATAAATCCATCAAAATAAAGTAACTCAGAAAACCAAGGAATCTCTGTGAGGGCATGCTTGATCACCATGAATTTTAAAGAAAAACTTGAGTTATAATGAGTGACCAAACAATGGTTGGTGAACTACTCTTAGATCAGTTATACTTTTGCAATATTGAACAAATTATTTTTTCTCTTGTTTATTGCAGTAAAGAAGAGTGTGTTGTACTTCGTTAGAAGGGAAAAAAAGACCAATGAAACCTAATCTTTCTAGAACCATAAGAACTATATTTCATGCCTATTTATGTTGTTTTTTACTCTTGTATATCTTATATTCTTGTTTTTTACTTCTATTAATTCTATAGGGATGGATGCCCAAGTGTCATACACATTTCATTCTGTAAGGAAGTTAAATCCTGAAAAGTTTAAAAACCAGTTAGTGAATTAGGTTGTTTAATCTTCCATTGTTGTGTATAATGCACGTGTTACTGAAATAATAACTCTTTTTGGTTAATATCAAGTCTCTGTGTCTTCGAACCCTCAATCATGATTATTGTGTATGTCATTCTTGAGACTAACATTGAGAATTATATGAACTACTCGTATTTATTTTCGATGGAAAGAAGTATATGTCATTACCTAGGGATTTATTATATCTAGATTCCTAACATTTGCCTATTCTTTCATTTAAAGTTGCAACAATTTTTGACATTATAATTATATATATTGTGGCTGTAATTTGGACTGTTTACCGTCCTATATTATAGTTTGGTTGACTCCTTGTTAAAACATCGAACTTTGACTTATCTTACTTTAATCTTGATCATCCTTGATAACTTGCATTACCTTATCCCTCATGAATAAGATGAACCTATTGCCCCCTTTGAACATGTTGTTACTGCTACCAAATGGTTATATCTTTCAGTCCTTTCTGTAATGTCTTGCATAAAAAAGAGAATGAAGTGCGCATAAGGAACAAGAGGTGCAACTAAGGTTTACATGAGGTCATGAGGTGCACCTTCCTCGTCAGCTTTTGTCATTGTTGTTTGATTCTCCTCCCGTATGTTATGTCTCCAAAATGGACTCCCTTTTCTCTCTTTTTCCCCCATCCTATCTAGGTTCCCTAATCCAATAAGCTTTTGCACCAAGCTTAATTCAAGCTAAAATATGCTGGGAAGTGTTAGCATGAGCAATCTTGACAAATAACATTTTGAATTAGGGAAAAGTTATGCCTACCTAAGTAATTTTTTTATGAAGTGATCGCATTTTTAGTCATACTTGTTACTTGATGTTTTAAACATGTGTCAAGAGAGAGCACTATCACCCACCTATTATAGATAAATTTTCTTTGATTAGTGGGTTTAACTTGTGTGGCCTTAGTTTGGAATTTGATTAACTATATGTGTATTGATTGCATCCCCTCTTTGATTAAGCTGTTGACAAATTACACTCCTAATAAGTCATTTTCATTATTTATGCTTGTTGCCTTGGTGTTATATATTGATGGTTTACGAAGCAACATACAAGGTCAGAAACTTCAAACATGACTTGTCCATTGGTCAGGTTAACTAATATCAAGGTTAGAGTGGTATTTAGTCAATTAAATAGTATTAAAAAATGAGGCACAACAATGTTAGTGTAATTGGCAATATGACATCCAATTAAATTTTTGCTGTCTAATTGCTTACTATATGGTGGCTCTTTTATTACAGGATAATTTATGGTGGTTTTCTTTCAGGTTTAATATGTTTTAAATGTTTAATTTATGGTGGCGTTCCTTCAGGTTGGATGTCAATTCTTTTGCAGTCTATCTTAGCAAAATGGAGGGAAATAAGCAGGGGTTTTTTGCGTTTTAGTGCTTTGAGTTAAAGGAGCAACTCAGGTATCTTTATTGCTTCAATCTGATTAGGTTTCAAAAGCAATTTCTGACGTTAGAGTAGCAATTAAGCAGCCATGTATAAAGTCAGTGATTTATTTGCTAAACTGTGCAAACAATAAGCACTTAAGTTAATCAAATCCATGCTTGTGAAAAGATAACAGTAGCAATTAATTAGCCATGTATAAAGTCAGTGATAGGAACATGGGAATGAAACCCCCCCAAAACTTGCCAAAAATGACATGTTTGCATTGTTTTTGTTCCAAAACGCCTTATATTCGCCCAAACTCATGCAAATGTGTCATTTAATGATTATATGAATGATATACAACATGGATAAACCTTAAAAACATTATATAGGTTGATTGGTAGGAACATGACAACAATAACCACCAAAACTAACCAAAAATGTCATGTTTGCCTTGTTTTTGTTCCAAACTGTCCTATTTTCGCCCAAAATCATGCAAATGAGTCATTAATGCTTATATGAATGATAAAAAACATGGATAAACCTTAAAAACAGTATATAAGTTGATTGATAGGAACATGGGAACGAAAACACCAAAAATTAGTCAAAAATGACGTATTTGTCTTGTTTTTTTTTTTCCAAAACGTCCTATTTTCGTCCAAACCCATGAAAATAAGTCATTTAATATTTACATGAATGATATAGAACATGGATAATCCTTAAAACAATATATATGTTTATTGATAGGAACATGGGAATGAAATCCCATCAAAACTAGCCAAAATTGACATATTTGCCTTGTTTTGTTTCAAAACGCCCTTTATTCGCCCAAACTCATAAAATGTGTCATTTAATGATTATATGAATGATATACATCATGGATAAACCTTAAAAACATTATACAGGTTAATTGATAGGAACATGGGAACAAAAACCACAAAAACTAGCCAAAAATGTCATATTTACCTTGTTTTGTTATGAAATGTCCTATTTTCGCCCAAAATCATGCAAATGAGTCATTAATGCTTATATGAATGATACAAAACATGCATAAACCTTATAAACAATATATAGTTTTATTGATAGGAACATAGGAATGAAACTCCCCCAAAACTAGCCAAAAATGACAAGTTTGCCTTGTTTTTTTCCAAAACGCCCTATATTCGCCCAAACTCATACAAATGTGTCACTTACTCAAACCTTGAACACTTGAAATAGGTTGGTTGGTGCGAAAATGGAAAAGAAGACACTCAAAACATGCTATTTTTTCCCCATATGATGCAAATAATTCATTTTATGCTTAAATAAATGTTTTAGGACATGTATAAACCATAAAAATCATATAAATTGGTTGATTGGTAGGAAGATGGGCATGAAAATGCCCAAAACTAGCCAAAAATGACCCATTTGCATTGTTTTTGTTCCCAAACGTCCTATTTTTTCCCAAACTGATGCGCACAAGTTTTTATTGATTAAATGAATGATATAGAACGTGATTATGTCCAAATAATATTTGGATCATTTATATTTTATCATCATACAATTATTGTATTGTATAATAATTTTCGTAATTATTTGTTTTTAAGGATTATATTGGAAGATCGACCACCTACAACACTGAGGAAATCGGCGAAATTCGAGAACAATGGGCTGATTTTTTTAGGAGTAACTTTTTAGTGAGTTAATGTATAGGTTTTTATGTTGTTTTTTGGATGTATATATATTACATAAGATTAGCACGCATTAAATGTGTGGTTTTGGATTATATTCAATTGCTAGCTAGCGATATATATTTTGATGATGAATGAAGTTATTGACGGCTAAGCCATTTGATATTGCGATCGATTGTGGGCCTCGAAGCATAAATCATTAGTATTATTATTAATAAATAATATATATATTTATATTTAAAAAAAATAACACTATTGTAACGGGTTTTGGTACGCAAAGCCCGTTACAATAGTGTTATTTTTTTAAAAAAAAAAGCTTCATTGTAACGGGCATTAGCATGTGTTAGTTACAATAAACAGACTTATTGTAACGGGCCTATCAGGAGCCCGTTACAATAAGTCATTTATTGTAACTAACAGGTGCCCGTTACAATAAATACTAGATATTGTAACGGGGCCAATTGTAACGTCAGATGACCGTTACAGTAGGCCATTTTTGCCCGTTATAATAACTACTGTTTTTACTAGTGCTTATTTTTATATTTATTGTTTAATTTGTGCATAGCTGCTAGCTCGACAATTAAAACAAGAAATTTCATCCACCAATTGTATTAGATCTAAATATGTTAGAGATATATATAACTATGTCATCAGTTTTAGAAAGGGTTCCCCTATCTGGAAAAGTCTAGCTACAGTCTAGCCTATCCTTCCTAATAGTACTATCTGGACGATTAGAAATGATAGATCTATATCCTTCTGGTATTCTAATTGGACAGGTGTGAGACCTTTGAGGGCGAGCATTAGTACAGTGCAATGACCTCTTAATAGTTTCGATGAGGGTTAGTTGTACCCTAGCTAGATTTGTACATAGAGACAATGATTGGGATCTGGATAGCCTCTCCTTTGAACTTCCACCTCATATTAGGGATCGGATATTATATATAGCTCATCTCCAACCCCCGAACCCTATGCTATATATTTGTCGTGGACCAACCATTCTCATCCTTTGTCACTCGTAAGGGCTTTAGCTTGTCTAAAGCCTACCTCCTAGTACTTAATCCGAACAATAATTCTAATGTCAGTTGGATTTGGAATTGCAACACTTTTCCTAGGATAACGTTTTTTCTTTGGCCGGCTTGGAGAGATAGAATACCCCATAGGCAACTCTTTTCTATTAGGGGCATTACTCATGACTCACTTTGTCCTAGATGTCTTATTCATAGTGAAAACTCCCTACACATTCTTCGAGATTGTTCGATCCTTTGTCTATGTCTAGTTGGCGCTCAATATCCCCCTCTCCCGCCCTTATGTCAAGAAGTTGTGAAGAATGGCTTCACATTAACATGTCCTCCTCCTCCTCCCATTTTCAGAGTATAAGATGGAAAGAATTCTTCCCATCTGTATGCTATGAAACTTGGAAGGCCATAAATCTTTTAAGTTTTGAAACTCTTGTAACTAGTGAGCATGAGGTGATACGTGCATCCCAGGTCATGACCATGGAAATGTGCCAATCTGATTCCCACTTTATTAGCCATATGTGTAACACGACCCCATCCGAAGTCTCTTTCCATATTACGTCTGGTATGTGTATGGTACATAGTGATGCCTCTTTCATTACTGTCAATAATAATCCTTGTGGTATAGGAGCAGTTATCAGAGATCACAAGGGACGTTGGATCAAAGGCTTCCACAAAATAACCTTTTCTCATGACAACCTCCATGCGGAAATCATAAGCATTAATGAAGCTTTAACGTTATGTCAACAACTCAAGTTGGACAACATTTTACTATTTAAGGATTGCAATAATGCTAGAGATCTTATTGCTAAACTGTACATGTCACTTTTCAAAGCATATATTCGAATGTGGTTAATTACTGCAGGGAAAAGAGAGAGCAATTCAGGAGCTTCCAGATTCGGTATAATTGACACGTAACGAGAATGGCTTAGCTGATGAAATTGTGAAAAGAAGTAGAACTAGTAGCAATTTGGTTCATGTAATCAATCTAAACTCCAATCCCCTTAGCTTTTGTTTTAAACTTTATGAGGATGATTTTATTAAGTACAATGCTTTGTATGACGGTTTGTAAGACATTCCTCAATATTTAATTTTATGTACCCTTTCACCAAAAAAAATAAAAATAAAAAAATAATAGTGGGGGGTCTCCCCCGAAAAATCAAGATTGAAAACACTTTTATTAACCTTTTCGGATGTTAGTATAATATTTGCAATGGATACAATAGAAATTTCTGAAATTAATCTGTTAGGTTTCTGCATGGATCCATATAATAAACTAGTAAACAACTCACTAATAATTGCCGTGGAAATGAAAATTTGGCTGATTGATAACACGTTTTTTGCAAATTTTCATAGTAATTGAATTGGAAACGAATAATCTAATTGAAGTATCCTTTGTTTTTTTGAAAAAAAAAATATCAAATGATAAATAAAGCTAATAATATATAAAAGGTTATGAAGCCATTGATTAGAGACGCGTGTAGCTAATTACAGTCACCGAAGCGAAGAGGGTACTCTGTGGTGTCGGTGCTGCAGCTGTTTAAATTACAGTAGATGCAAAGCACAAACCACACACCCACGGTTTTACCTCTCTCATCTGATCTGATCTGATCTGATCTGATCTGATCTGTGGGGTGAGTACACACAATTGCATTTAGCGGTTTTTGAACGAATGTCTTAATTATTGCTTCGTGCAACGCAATTATTGTCCTGTGTAACACAATTATTATCCCAAGGATGCCATTTATTGTCCACGTACTATATTGTTTTAGCTTCACTTGTACGCGGGACCACCTCCATTTATTTCTGACACAAATGAAGCAATATGATTGATCTCCCAGCTGCTAAATGCATATAACATCTAAGAGTGGAGACTTACTCGAGTACACACACAATTTTTATACACTACGGAGTATTATTTTTAGTTGTTGGATAATGTGGCCGGTACATATATTAGGCTTTAAATTAGGTCTTACTGTAGGCCACCCTTTAGTTTTTTTCACTTTTTAAAGTTATGTTCATATTTTTTCAAACTTCTAAGCTATGTCCCTTTTTAAGTTTTGCCCCTATTTTAACTTTTATTTTTTAATTAACAATGTCTACCCCGTTACCATTCGTTAAAAAAAATTGCCTTTCATGAGAGAAAAGAATTTTTCCTCTAAAATTCTAGGGCTTTTAGTAACTAATTTTTACAAGGGTGGAAATCAGTTCAAAATTCAAAGCCTTGGAATTTTGAAGCGAAAACTTTTCTCTCACAAACTGCAAATCCTTTTAACAAATTGAATTTATTAACGATAAATTAACGGAGTGAGCATTAATAATTAAAAAACCTAAGTTGGGACATAACTTAGAAGTTTAAAAAACATATCATGTATATGAACACAACTTAGAAAAACGAACTCAACGGCATAGTTTAGAAAAAAAAACCCATTTTTTTTTTTATATATATATAAAAAAAATGCAATGTAGGAAGAAGTAAAATAAAGGGTAAAACTAAAGAAGTTAGGAAAATCAACCGATCACAACGGAAACCTAAAAAGGCTAAAAATAAGTAAAAACAATGGACTGAAGACCCTACCTATGGTTTCTTCTAAAACCATCAAAACCACCTGAGTTCTACTTCTTTCTTTCTTGTACTTTCATTCAATTTCATTCTACACTCTTGAGTGTTTGTGTTTCTATAAATATCATACATTTTCTTCATTTTATAACTTACTTATCCGAAAGCTTCAAACAATATTATCTCACTGACTCACTTTAATTATATTTTTTTTTGCTATCGATCTTTCCTTTTTTTTTCTTTTGAAAAAATTAAAATAATATTCTAAAATAGACGACCAAATGGCCAAAAATAATGTTGCAGAATCCCCCTTAGAGAGGTCTAGCTTGGTCTCACTTGACCAAAGACTTGCCATGGCCAAACGACGTTCTCATGGTACTTAACTTTTATTTTATTTTATTTTATTTGCATTTCCTTCATTTATTCTAGCTTTTTAAATAAATAAAAATAAAATGATTTTTGCAATTAGATGTTTATGGGAAGCTTGCATTTTTGAAAATAATTTGTGAATTTAATTTATTATCTCCGTACAATTTATTTACAATGATTTGATATTTTTGCACAGGTACTAATAATACAATATGATTTCTAATTATCACCAAAGTATGTAAAACCTGTTTTCTTCAAATAATTTATTTTGAAAATAGCAAGCCAATTAAGGCATTGATTTTATTTGTTATCTTAATTAATTCCTTAATATAATGCACTATATATATATATGTTTAGTATTTTTGGACTCATTTTCATAGTTGATACGTACATACATTTGTTTGAATATTACTCCAAATTATATAATTTAAAATTCTATGTTAAGCCTTAATTAATATTGAATTAAATTTCATCAACATACATTGTTTAATTTTATTTAGCTATATATGGCTAATGAAGACTGAAACTTAACTTGGTTCATGGTGAAAAAACAGAAGGTGCTGTAGCTGGAGCAAAGGCTGCGGTTGCTGCTGGGGTTGCTTCAGCCATCCCAACTGTGAGTTTTTACTCTCATAATCATTCACTTATTTTCTCCCTATTTTTTCCCCATATTTTAATGCGCTCATTTCAAATTTTTTATTTTTTTTTACTTATCTCTGGTCCCAAAGGGTTGCAAGTTGCAACAAATTCACTTGTACAAATCTCTATAAAATATATATATATGGATCACAAAACTTTTAAAAAGTGTGGGAAAAGGCCCTTTGGGCTTGAAATGTAGATGCAACACAGGCCCACCATACCTGGTGCTAATTAAAACCTGTTAGAAAGGAGAAGGAGGAGATAATTGAGTCCGTGACCTCTGTGTCACGTTAGCTCTTATACCATATTACAAGACCATCTAAACCAAAAGCTTAAGTTTAAGCTAATGGTTAGGGCCGAGGAATATGTTATATACTTTATCGGTTATATACTTTATAAAAAAAAAAAAAAAAAAAAACCCACGTGATTAGTTTAGTGGTGTTAGTTAATTAATAGGATAAAAAGTAAATATTAGCCAATTAAAAATAATATCTTACATTAAAGACTTTAAATATTAGCTAATTATTAAGGTATATTTTCACAAAATGGCAACAAATAATGGTATATTTCCACACACAAAAATTGTACCCTGTAACATTATCCTTTTCAAGTCTAGGATATCGATATCTTACATTATGTGGAATTGTGGATCATCAATACTATGCTGTATAATAATAATAAGGCACACATTACTATGATGAAGAAAGAGTGGGTGTGGGTTTATGGGCTTATGTTATCTACAGACTAAAAATTATTATTCGCACTTCCTGTCCCTCACATAAATTAAATGATCTGAGTGCGGATAGCAATTTTTGGGGCGTAGATAACTAACATACACTTTGGAATTATGATGATTAAGGGTTCGTTTACATTAGTTGAACTGAACTGAATAGAAGTGTATTAATTGAACTGAACTGAACTGAATATAATCTGAAGTAAACAAGCCTTAAGAGTAATCAATTAAATTGTGCGGGACCCAGTCCTCTACACGGGGAAGTTTTCCTGCACGTGGCTAGACCGTGCAAATTTTTTAAAAGATATAAAATGATGCATGTTTGACATATGTATGTATGTTTATGTTAACCTGTAGATAGCAAGTGCAAGAATGCTGCCGTGGGCACGGGCCAATCTGAACCCCACTGCTCAGGCCCTCATTATTTCAACTGGTTTGTACTCTTTGTTCATACTACACTATATTCAATTCTAATATTGTTTCACTTTTTTATTTTATTTTTAATTTTTCTATGAGCTTATTATATATTAATGTTATTTATCATTAGAAATTTAATTAATTAACTAACATATATATGAATTTTTGCATGTATTTTATATATTAATAGTGGCGGGAGCAGCATATTTCATAGTAGCAGACAAAACTGTGCTGAAGTCAGCACGCCAACACTCCTTTAACGAAGGTGAAATGTAAGACATTGGAGCATATATAGTACTCCCTCCGTAATAAAATAACTGCAACGATTTGACACATAAAATATAAAGAAAAAATGTGAAATTGTTGTGCGTGGTTAATATGTTACAAAGGGACTATAATGTTGTAGATCAATGACAGGTTGCACTTTGTCATTGATGCTCTCAAGATGATGACGATAGTGTAGAAGGGTTTGATCTTAATGTCAATTATTCTGATTACATCGAGAAACAAATCTTGTACCAGTTGAACTCTTGCTATGAATATATAAATAAAGATGTATTTTCCTTTCATATTTATCTTCTGCCAATTGTTCATTACATGCATGAGTATGCTAGTAAGTACTAAGTAATAAGTGTTAACCCTTGACTAACCAACATAATGACCAATAATATCAAAGAATTAACACCTGTTTGATGATTGGTAATAAATAAAATGCTTTTTTTACAAACTTTATTCGGATAATCTACAACGGTATCCACTATCACACCTCTATCAATGTATACATAAAATTTAGTTTAATCTATTTCAATAGTAGGAGATAGAAAGTGGATAACTTAATCAGATATTCACTTGTATAGTGGATAACTGGATATATATAAGCGTGCATTGGATATCGGAGTGGACGTGGATTTGGTCTTGTACCCAAGTGGGTGGGGGAGAATTTTAAATCTATACTTGCCATTGGTGGTGGGTAGGTGGATATAGAAATTTTAGGTGGAGCTGGGTATGAGTGTGGGGAAAGGGTATCTGCATCTGTCCACCCCATTTGCCATCCCAACAACATAAGTACATAACTCCAAGTAATGCTATAGCAACTGAATCCAAACAGAGACACTTCCAAAAATTGAATAAAAAACCCTGATCATGAAAATCTAGCATGATGCTATGAGCAAATTTAAGGAGATTATATTAGAAAGAATAGAAAGATCATTCACCATTGATCCATACATGAACATTGGCCATCTTTGAAATGATGGAAACGGCTTCGATCTCTCGCAATGATCTCCCTGTTGAAGATCTTTGATATGAGCTTTGTAGCTGAATGACAGTTCCCACACACCCTCAAGTTCTTAACAATCCTAATAGTTGTCCCGGGTTTCGTACTAATTAACCCATAAGCAATCGCCAACCTCTCGCTATGATGGCTTAATGCCCCTTCTTTAAAATCCTCATCCATATCATACAAAACCTCGGAAGTATCAGGAACATGTCCATTACAGGCCAAGAGCCTATCTACTTCATCCAACATTTCATATATAGCTTTACTTTGTGGGTGCAATGTATCCCTTACAAGAAACTCGTGAACAATGCTATCGATCTCGATAGAAGTACATCCCGGGACTTTCTTCAACCCTAGGTCGTTTAATCGCGTTCTTATTCTTGCCACATCATCCCATCTGCTTGCTCCGGCATAGATGTTTGAAAGAAGCACGTAAGGTCCCGGGTTGTCAGGTTCTAGCTTGAAAAGATGGTTGGCAACCTTTTCAGCCATTTCAACCTTCTTGTGTAGCTTACAAGCTGCAAGGAGAGAACCCCATATAGCACCATCTGGCTCCATTGGCATTTTATCAATTAGAGCCTCTGCTTCGTCGAACAATCCTGATCGTCCGAGTAAATCAATCATGCAACCATAATGATTTATTTTTGGTGAAATCTTGTAATCTTGTAGAATGGAATTGAAATATTTCCTACCAATATCTACCAAGCCAGCTTGTGTACAAGCTGATAAGACACCCACAAATGTGATATCATCTGGTTTGAACCCTTGTTTCACCATCTTCGACAAAAGATCAAGGGCATGAGCTGCTTGTCCGTGCATAGCGAGCCCAAATATCATTGCATTCCAAGATGCAAGGCTTTTAGTTGCCATTCGATCAAACACCTGTTTGGCGGCTTCTATATCACCACATTTTGCATACATGTTAATAAGGCTAGTAAAAAGAGCGGTGTTAGTTAAGTGTTTGAAGTTTCTGTCTATGTATGCATGAATCCATTTGCCATAATCAAGAGCACCTAAATGTGCACAAGCTGGAAGAACACTCAAGAAAGTCACATGATTTGGTACAACTTCAAGCTCTAGCATTTCTCTGAACAAACACAAAGCTTCCTTGTAGAAGCTCCCATGTGAGTACCCACCAATCATTGCATTCCATGAGATTAAGTCCTTCTGAGGTAATTTCTCAAACAAACTCCATGATGTTGCAAGATCACCACACTTTGCATACATGTCAATAAGGGCAGTAACAACTCGATGCTTTGTTCCGAAACCATTCTCTTCAATCCAAGAACTAACCCACTTCCCTAACTCAAGATCACCCAATTGAGCACAAGCTGAGAGAACACTAAGCATAGTACTTTCATTGGGCATAATCTCCTCTCTCAACATGTCTTGAAAAAATGCTATACACTCAACAAATTGACTGCCCTGTACATACCCTGCAATCATTGCATTCCATGATACAACATCCTTAACAGGAATTTCATCAAACATCTTACGTGCATCCTCTAAATCACCCCATGATGCGTACCCAGTAATAAGAGCTGTATAAGAAACAGGATCTCTAAGTGGACTTTTATCAAACACTTTGCATGCACAATCCATCTCCTTATTTTGTGCATACATATTGATCAAAGATGTATGGACAAAAGCATCCAAATCGAGCCCAAGCTTGAAAACATGCCCATGAATCTGTTTCCCTACATGGGCATTCCCCGATTTTGCACAAGATTTCAAAATGAAAGGAAAAGTGTAGGAATTCGGCAAAACATCTGAAAATAGCATACGAATGTACAAATCCAGAGAAATCATAGGAGAACAACTCAAAGTGTGCCCTCGAATTACAGTGTTCCAAACCAAAGTATTGGGTTTATCCATCTTTTCAAATATCGAAAGCGCATATGAAAGATCTCCAGAAGGATTAACAGCACAAAATTCAATTAATTTGCTCAAAGCGTATTGGGTATTATGAAGTCCTGTTTTGATCATTTGAGAGTGTATTTGTTTTAGGGTTTGAATGTTGCTACATTTGGATAGAAGAGACAGAGAAGGGTGAGCTTGAAGAAGATTGTATGGAGGGTCTGAATTTGGGAGAAAATGAAGAGGTGCTGTTGAAATGATCATCGCCATTTTCACTTGCTTTTGTTGTTTGAAGCAAAGGATTGTTTTTCAGTATTTTTGAAGTACAGTTATTTTCGTTAACCTGGTAAAAATAAAGGTCCCACTTTTTTTTTGGACAACGGTATTTTTTTTATAAAGGAAATGGTTGGCTAACCTTAATTAGAGAAATAATACATTACAGGAACATCCGAGAGACAAACCGGACTCCCATCAAGCCACTCCTAATCACAAAAGGAAATGCATGGCCACAACAAACAAAGCTACCATGCTTTCTTTCTTTCCAGGATCTCTTCAACTCAAATACAGCACTTTGGATTTATATTTTGGATAATAAACACCTAATGTTATAATAAAAAGTGTTAGGTACAAGGATAAGCATAAGGGAAAGAAAATCCCTAATGTTACAACAATTATGTATAAGAAAATGAATAACTGGAAAGAAGTAAGAAACGAAAAAAAAAGCATAGCATAACAAGTTAAAAACTAGCATTAAAAATATTATCTCCAAAAAGTGACAATCAAAAGAAATGTAAAGGTAAAATCATGATGGACAGGATACAATAAAATCAATGGCAGCAAACTCAAACACGCTAATGACCAAGGATTATTAAAAGAACAGGTGAAGAGCCCATCAGATCTCACCCAATACCGCATCGGATTCGAACCGCAGCCGTGCACCAGCAAAATTCAAGTAGACAAATCTTGTATACACACATTGGCAATTAAACTTTTTTTCCCTTTTTTTTCCGGAAATAATAACAACTTTGCTACCTCAAAATCAAATGATCAAAGCTGAAACCAAATTATGCAGTAGCTTCTCTAAACAACAATTTCACAAAACTCCACACATTCAAATCAAATAAGTTCAAGTCTGAAAATCAGTTATGACTAAAATCATTATGCCTTCCAATCTCTTGCTAAAACCTTGATTCACCACACTAAACATAACTATCTACAAGTATAATTAGATTCTCAATCAAGCACTTATTTGTGTCCTCAAAAGCACAAATTAATAACTACATTGAAAGAGAATATTTATGACTCCCAAAAAAAAAAAAAGAATTCATTAACAGCTACATTAGAATAGAAAATTATCAAATGACTCCAAGCTATGACTGACTTCATCTATACCTTAGGCAAGGTAAGTTTTACCACAACAAATTATCATATCTCACATAATTCTGGAGGAAAAAAAAACGATGATCTATCCAATACTTTCCTCAAATAATATATTATGTCGATCATCATGAAATTCATATAAAGACTTTTATGATCTACGTATTTGCTTCCACGTCCTATATTATGAACCTAATACTAACAAAAAGATTTCCTGATTCATATATCTTATGAATTTAGATCAAAAGAATCATATTCAACAAATCACTATCCACAGATCAATTGTTGATTTTATTTTTATTAAGTCTTCATGCAAATTTGCAAATAAAAAGATATAGGAAGGGGTAATCTGATTTCTTATGAGTTTCTAAGGCACTTGAAGTATTTAGTGTCTTATATTGTACGAAACACATTAAAAGTAGTTCTATTACATTCTTTATAAGCTGTCAAAATGTTCTGAAGATAAGTTATTTGGAAAAGTTCAATCTCAAAACCATGTGTACCCCCATTCCAAGTATTCCCTTAGAAGTATTTCATTCTCAATCACATGAATCAATTGCCTCAAAAACAAGCCATGGAAATTGAGCAATTCAAAGTAATGGCACCCCAAAAATTGAACCAATATGATAGTATGGACTATGGAGCAATATCATTAAGATAATAAGGTTAGCAAAACATAAATTCATGCCTACAAAAATCAGCATACTGGACAGTAACAAATTACTTAACAAAATAAAAACAACCAAAAAAATCAAATGAAAAGAAGCAAAATCAAATTGGCAGGAAAAAAAAAAAAACTTTAAATGCATCAGAATTTAATCTACTTATTAAATCACAATTTTAAATGCATCAAAATTTACAATAGCATCCAAGTTTTCACATTAAATTTATACAAATTATATCTCCACAAGGCTCTAGACTAATATTGTTTATTCAGATTCAACAGCTCATTCTTCTATGTCCCCAAGGATCATAACATTATAGCACAATGCTATCCCCATTGTATTATGAGTCATTCTTCTCTCTTATACCCATGAGGTTTTACACTTTCTTACCTGTATCCAAGCTTTTTGAAAACTCTCACTTATACCCCTGAACTTTTGAATTGATAGAAAAATTAGGCTATTCTTAAGTTGCATTTATCAAACCTCAGGTTTGGTAGGGTAATGAATGTTAGGGTTGGTTTAGTATGTTTTGGTGGGAAAATTCCCTCCAAAAGGTCACGTGACCATCTATATAAATAACCCCCACCCCTCCCTCTTATTTTTCTATCTTCGTCTTCTTTTCTTATTGTTCTGTTCCTCCCAGACCTCCATTAAAGGCTACAAAAAGCTCTCATTCTTCCTCATTTTCCACCTATTCACCTTGCCAACGGTACTTTATAAGTCCTAAGTTCTATTTTTTGACGCCAAATTGCACGTTTCGAATTCACTTAGAAACCCGAGGAAAGTGTTTTGGAGATGCGATGTTTGTGGGTTTTTTGACTGGGTTGGGCCACAACGATGCTTTGGCGAGGAGCTGGTGAACCAATTGATGATGGAGGCGTTGATGAAGGTGATTGTAATTAATTCTAAATATTTGAAGGATTAAATGGGGTTAATCAGGTGCAATAGCTATCATCAAAATAAGGGTTTGGGGTTTTAGTTCAATTGGGTTTTTTGTATATTGTGTTGTTGTAGTTATGAATTACCTATTGTTGTAGTCAATGTTTTATCAATAAAAGTTGCCATTAGTTGTCAATTCTGAGTAACAACATTGAAAGAAACAGAGAGTGAATTGGGGAAATGTTATTGAAAGAAACATTAAAGGTCAAACTTACTGTATATGGCTTGGCTAATTCCCACCGTTTTGATCAATGCAATAATAAAAGGAATTCTAATAAAAGTCTAAGTGCAATAATAATTAATAAATGCCCAAACCTACCAAACCTGAGGTTTGGCAAATGCAACTTAATAATAGCCTAATTTTTCTGTCAATTCAAAAGTTAAGGGGTATAAGTGAGACATTTCAAAATGCTTGGGTACAGATAAGAAAGTGCAAAACCTCAGGCTATGTTAGAGAAAAACCCATATGTGTTTTAGCACTATTATTAAATGGATTCATAGAAAGCACTAAAATAGAATCGAATTTGACAAGCAATTAATGAAGTATATACAAATAGAAATGGATTAATTGAAATCTCTAAAATAAAATCGAATATTAGAAATCAATCATATACCCCCAAAATAATCAAAGAGCTAGAAATTCAAAAATCCCCAAAATAAACCCTAAAAACGAAATCAACTATTAGTCAACAAAAATGAGATTACCTTCATCCCAAAAGAGGATGTTGGGTGGTGATGGTGGTCGACGTGGTTGTCAGAGCAGCAGCGGCACCAGAGTAGCGCAGGGGTTGTCAGAGCAGCAGCGTGGTGGCTCAGCGTGGTCGTTGGCTCGATGAGAAGCAGTAGTATGGTGGCTCAGCGATTCAGCGTGGTCGTTGGCTCGAGAAGCAGCGAATTAAGGGGATGTGGGAAGTAGTGTTGTGTAGTAGTGGGCCTAGTGGCCACACTGGCCAGTGGGAGGCAAATGAGAGAGTGGAAAATATAAAGTGAAATCCTCTTACTTTTTTGCATCGTTCCTTTCTAAGCACGATTGTGCCTTATTAGGCATGATCCAAATAAGGAGTTCCAAATATCAAGGAAAATTTGTTAGAAATTACTTTATGAAATAATTTTTTTTGTCAAAAATCACCTTTTAATTTTTTTTTTTGTAAAACGCCAACTTTTTTGAATTTTTTTTGGCAAGAAACCACCTTTGGTTGAATTTCGGGTTTCGATTTTGGGTTATTTTTGGCGTGGTGGTTCAGGGGAGGAAAAGGGACAGAGACGGTTTGGGGAGGCACGAAGGGGGTTAGCCGAAATGGCGGAGGGGGTTCGATTTAAACACTGAAATTAGGCTAAAGGTGGTTCTTTGCAAAAAAATTTAAAATAAGGTGGCTTTTTACAAAAAAAAAAATAAAAATTAAAAGATGGTTTTTGACAAAAAAAATGTTTTATAAGGTGATTTTTAATAAATTTTCCAAATATCAATTCTTATACTAGTGGCAACATTATTATTAGGGCGAGTACACCGAGTACCTGGTATATTTTCATGGATTCACAGCCTGACTTGTACCCGTCGAGTCCTGGTATATTGGATTTGGATATGGAACTAGGGTAACAATTTTTTGGACTCAGAACCAGAACCTCCGGATACCGGTTCCAATACCGAGTACCCGATTTTCTTTAATAGCTATGCATTTTTTTTAAATTCTGAAATTCAAATAACAAATCAGGCCAATGGCCAATAACTACTCTACTATAAATTTACTGTAATAACCCGGAATTTTGGGCCAGAAAATTTCGTGGTTATTAATAGTATTTATTCAATTTTTAGTCCAAAAAGGCCCATTGAATTGGACTGTTTGATTTTTAGCCCAACTCTTTTCTCTTCCAAAATTGGGCCAAAGACCCAATTTTCTTTTCCTTATCCTCATGGCCGGCTACCTCCTTGGTTTGGGCCAATATTGATTTCTTAATTTAATTGGTAATTAATTTAACCTAATTTATTTATTTCTTTTAAAACCCATTCAAATTGGTTGTTCAAACAACCTAACTAATTCCCTTATAATCTCCTAAAAATCACGGCAGCCCTATGGTGTTGTTTAGGGTTTGTTTTGATTTTCTTTTTCTATAAATAGGAACTAGTGTCCTCTTTTGTTCCTATTTTTGCATTTAGTCACAAAAACTCTAACAAGAAAATCCCTCCTTTTTCCTCTTAACTAGCCGTGCATAATTGATCACCAAGGGGTGATTTTTGCCTTGGAATATTATGCGATTAAGGTAACTTCGCTTTCCTCTTTAATCTATGGGTAGAAAAACACATAGTTAATTAGGAATTGAAGCATGAAAATTGTAGGAAGTTTAATATTGTTTTCATATGAACATGTCGAGCATGAAGCATGAATTTCTTGATTGATTTTTATGTATTTACTTGATTTTATGTATGATCTTGTATAATTTATTTACCAATCAAATCTTGTTATTTCTTGATGAATTTTTCATGGTATCTGGTTTACTGTTTGATTATTAACCATGATTTATTTCGTGGCAAAATTCGTCCGTTTATTATTTATAAAAATTTAATCTTTCAAACCGGTAAAACTGTCCAGAATAGGTTTACGAATTTATTAGTGTACTTAATCAATTCGGAATGCTACGAAATTTTATATGGAAGTCAGTGATAATGTTTTACAGCTTGTGTTAAATTTTCGTAATTTTTAAAGATCGTTTGATATGGCATAAAATTCTGAAACCGAATTCAGCCTAATCTGACTGGTTAGTTATAAAATCACTTAAAAATAGTAAAAGATGTTATTTTTAGACGAAATTTATGCACGTAAATACTTGAACCCATATTTAGCTCCCATAAAAATTTCCAGATTTTTAGAGATCTTTAGATGGTCGTTTTTAATTTAATTCTTTAAAAATCAGATTGTATAAAATAGGGCAATTGAATTATTAAAATATGCTATTATTAATTATTGAATTTTCGAGTGGTACAAAATTTAAAGGAGGAAATAAAAATGTTATTTTTATACTAATCTTGAACATGCTAGATTAAATATGTGAATCTTTATTTTAAATCCTTATTTAATTCCATGAATCTTTAAATTCTTGAATATGTAAATTTGTTCTTGAATTATATTCTAAAATCTACTTACTCTCGGGATTCTCCCGAGTGAGCTAAAGATTAAAACATTAAAAGTTGTGTTATTTCTTGTTTATATGTATATGCCGTGTATGTATGATTTTAATCTTGTTATGTTATGTTAAGTATAATTTTTCGTAAGAATTGTTTATTTAATTTAAGTGTTTGCTGTAGATTAAATTATATGAATTAATTAAATAATTTTTATTAAAAGATATTAAAACGTCGTGTGGAAGAAAATTAGGAAAAATATGATTTTTATTTTAATTTGCTAATTTTTAGTAATTAGTTGTTTAATTAAAATAAATTAAGAAATTAATTAAATTTTGTTAACATTCTGGGAATGCCGTGTAAAATTGCTGGAAATAGTCAAATTTAGTTGATTTTGAATTGTTATTAATTTAGGAATAATTTAGTAATATAAGTTACGGATAAAATAATTATTGGGGATAAGTTGTAAAGTGTAGGGATAAAAAGGAATAATAATATTAGTAACATGTTTATTAGGGCCAAATACTAATAGTGTTATTAATACAATTATCTTACTTTGGATAAGGTTACAAATTAGTATATGATATAATATTAAAATTAGTATCCGAAAGGGTAAGATTATAAGTATATGATATATATATTTTAAGGATAATATATTATATGAGTTTTGAAGATATATAAGATATTACTAGGGATAAGAAAGGAAACAGAGTAATAGATATACATGTTATGTTTCGGTCTCTGGCTAGGAAAGACTTGGTATTTAAGGTGGCCAATATACGTGCCGCACCTCTCTTTCCTGGGACTCCGAACATTTCATTTCCTATTACGGTCACCTAGTATTTCCCAATATATGATATGATATGATTAAGTAAAGATATAAGATACAATATAAAGATCGCCCCTGCGATGACGCAAAGGTCATCAATCGGGTTAAATAAGATAGGACGCCCTTGCGATAACGCAAAGGTTATCAATTGGGTTTAGTCGATGCCACTGCTCACATGGGACGAACGCAAAGGTTCCCCCGCGCAGTTCTTGGTCTTAGAACATGTAGCCGTCTGGTAACCGTATCTGCGAGCCGCTACCAGGAGTTATGGCCATAGCTTAGGCTTAGTTCTCGCAAAGGAGGGCTACGGGTGGGACGCAAAGGTTCACCCCGACGTGTTCTAGGAAAGTTGCGAACGCAAAGGTTCGCTACGAGCTGAAGAAGACAGTCCGCAAAGATGATATGTTAAGTTAAGTTGATATAATAAGTACATATGTAAAGTTAAGAAGATATTATGTCCTTATTATAAGATTGATGTAATGATATGATAAGTGCATATGTTAAGATAAGAAGCTATTATGCCCTTATTATAAGATTGATGTTATGATATGAGATGAGATGTAATTATAAGATATGAATTACGATTAAGAAAGATTATGATAAGATATAACATATGATATGATAAGATTATGATATGAAATTCGATGATAAGATTATGAAAAGATATGATTAGGATTTACTGATGATATCATGTAAGAAGGTGGTGAAGTATAATTCTAAGTTGTATAATATAAAGTACAAGTTCAGTATATTATAAGTCTTCCGCTGTGTATATTTCTGTAATTATTCCAGTATGTTAGCGTGTGTATGTATGCGAATGTTGAATGTATTTTGTATGTATTCTAACCGTATCTGCAGGGTTGTTTGTACGTATTCTATACGAAGATTATACGTATTCTAACCGTATCTCTGCAGGTGTATTTATACGTATCTTTATACGTATCTTTATACGTACTTGTATACGTATTTCTGTACGTACATTTATACGTACGTCTATACGTTCTTTTATATGTATTTTTATACGTACATTTATACGTAATTTGTATATTTATATGTAAAACATGTATTAAGTTCTTTACAGTTTTTATGACAATTTCTATGCTATTATGTGTTTGGTGGTCCCTCGATTAAATGGGACAGCCTAGTTACTCGCCACTGATGGTGGACCCCCCCCTCAGTTTCAGGTGACGTTGCAGCAGATTAGAGCGGGCTTCGCCGGATGGGCTTGAGAGTTTGGGCCTCTATTTAAGTATTCTAGTTTAGTCAGAACTATTTAAACCTTTATTTAGTTTGTTACTAAGATCCCAGCATGTTGGGACAGTATTTTTCAGACTTTGATGTAATATTAATTAGAGGTTTATTATGGATTCTAGCAGCTATAGTTAATAAAGGTTAATTCTTTCATTTGTAATATTGAATTATGGTCTAATTAGATTAAGTAATGATCCGAATGTTGATTACCCTTCGTAAATCGACAAGCTAAAAAGTCGGGTCGTTACAGTTGGTATCCGAGCTGAGGTTAAATCCTAAGTTACTTCTTCACAAGTAACTTCGTGAGATGTGTGCTTTATGAACCCGAGCGAACCCTAGCCTAATATGGAAACCTTAGATGAGAGAAACCATGGGTAGTAGCCTGGGTTAAGACGTTTTATCGTTTCGTTTCCGCGTTTTTGCCGTTTCGTGTGCCGTTTGTGTGCTAACTTGTCTTTGATTTCAGGATGTCGACTCCTAGAACTCCGAACTTCCGTCTTCGCCGTCGCAACTTGGAGGATGCAATCCTCACTCTGGCTCAGAACAGTGTCCGGACTCAGAGTAACCAGTCGTCCTTTGACCGTTTAGCCCGGCTTCGTCCTCCGACCTATGATGGTTCAGCTGACCCAACCATCCTCGAAAACTGGATTCGAGAGATGCGTAAGATGTTCGATGTTCTAGCATGCCCCGCGTCTGAACGGGTCCCCATAGCTACGTTCTACCTACAGGGTGAGGCAGACAACTGGTGGAGTACTCTCCGATCAAACCCCGACACAGATCTGAATCTGAGTTGGGAAGACTTCACCAAGAGGCTGCAAGATCGTTTCTACCCCGAGGAGCTTAAGTGGCAGAAACAAGAGGAATTCCTCACGTTCACCCAGGGTAGTCTGTCCGTTCAGGCTTACACGGACAAGTTCACCGAGCTCTCCAGGTTCGCATCAGCGGTGATTCCTTCTGAAGCCGAGCGAGTTAAGAGGTACATCAAAAAGCTTAACTCCAACATCCGGGTTCATGTGGTGAGCAGCAGGGTGAAGACTTTTCAGGAAGCTTATGAGGTGGCTCTTGAGGTTCAGTCTTCAATTTCTGATGAAGACTCCGGGAAGAAGAGGGTTGCTCCAGCTCCAGCTCCAGCCCCGGTTAAGAAGACCAGGTTCGAGCCTTCTTCGAGGATGCAGCAGAGGTCTCGACCAGCTCCGAGTCAGGGTCCCAGGATTTGTCCGGGTTGCAAGAAGGAGTTCCACCCGGGAAAGAGGTGTGATGGGTCTCCAATAGTGTGCTACAGTTGTGGTCAAGAGGGTCACAAGAGTACGGTTTGCCCTAAGAGACAGCCAGCAGCAGCAGCAGCCTCAGGTAGTCAAGCTCCGGTCAAGAACAGGATCTTCTGCATGACACAGGAAGAGGCAGATGCTCAGCCCGATGTGGTCACGGGTACATTTCTTGTTCATGATTTATCTGCATATGTTCTGTTTGATACTGGTGCCACTGTGTCCTTTGTTGCTAGTACTTTTATTGCTAAAGCTAACCTGATGGGAGAGTCTCCTGTCAAATCTATCATAACTCTTCCTTCGGGAGAGGACTTTTCTTGTCTTCGGGAGTTCAGGGACGTGTCCATTGTTATCTCGGGGGTAAAGTTTGAGGCCAACCTGAAGGAGTTTCCTATGATTGAGTTCGATGTGATCTTGGGGATGGATTGGTTAGCTAAGTATCAGGCGACTTTTCGGTGTCAAGACCAGGCTGTCACTTTGCGAGGACCAAACGCAAAGAGGGTAACTTATGTCGGGAAGCCGATAGGCAAGGGATTGAAGATTGTATCTGCTATGAAGATGCGCAGGCTGCGGCGCAAGGGTGAGACAGTGTTTTTATGTCAAGTCAAGGACTTGACCAAGGAGGAACAACTAGAGGCCATTCCAGTGGTTCGGGAGTATGCGGATGTTTTCCCAGAGGAGTTGCCAGGGATACCACAGGAAAGAGAAGTGGAATTTAACATTGATTTGGTACCCGGGACTGCTCCGATTTCCAAGGCTCCGTATCGTATGGCTCCAGCAGAGTTGAAGGAATTGAAGACCCAGTTGCAAGAGTTGATCGACAAGGGTTTTATCCGGCCTAGTGTGTCGCCATGGGGTGCTCCGGTATTGTTTGTGAAGAAGAAAGACGGCAGCATGAGATTGTGCATAGACTACCGGGAACTGAACAAGGTGACGATCAAGAACAGGTATCCTCTGCCCAGGATTGAGGATTTGTTTGATCAGTTGAAGGGAGCCAGCGTTTTCTCTAAGATTGATCTCAGGTCCGGTTATCATCAAATTCCAGTGAAACCAGAGGATATACCGAAGACTGCTTTCCGCACGAGATATGGGCATTATGAGTTCGAGGTTATGCCATTTGGTCTGACGAATGCTTCTGCAGTGTTCATGGACCAGATGAATCGGACTTTTCATCATCTTCTAGATGTGTGTGTGGTAGTGTTCATCGACGATATTCTCATTTATTCGAAGAATGAACAAGATCACACTCAGCATCTTCATCTGGTGTTGGGTATTCTGCGGGCTCAGAAGTGGTTCGCGAAGTTGTCTAAGTGCGAGTTCTGGCTCAAGGAAGTTGCCTTCCTAGGGCATGTGATTAATGCGGATGGTGTCATGGTGGATCCAGCTAAGATTAAGGCAGTGGTGGAATGGCACAGTCCGAAGAATGTGGCCGAGATTCGAAGTTTTCTTGGCCTGGCAGGTATATTAAAGTTTATGTTATAGCTTTTGTTAATAACCATGCAAAATACCTACCTGTGAAATTTGTTGTGTCAGGTTACTACCGGAGATTTGTGAAAGACTTCTCCAAAGTAGCAGCACCTATGACCAAGTTATTGCACAAGGATTGCAAGTTCGTGTGGACCGAGCAGTGTGAAGAAGCCTTTCAAGCACTCAAGCAAAGCCTTGTGTCTGCACCAGTTCTTGCTTTGCCGACGGAGGGCGTAGGTTTTGAGATCTACAGTGATGCGTCGAAGAAGGGTCTAGGTTGTGTTCTGATGCAAGAAGGAAGGGTGATTGCATATGCTTCGAGACAGCTCAAGGTTCATGAGCAGAATTATCCTACTCACGACTTGGAGTTGGCAGCGGTGGTGTTCGCTTTGAAGATTTGGCGACATTATCTCTATGGGGTGTCTTGCAAGTTGTACACCGATCACAAGAGTCTGAAGTACATCTTTACTCAGAAGGAACTTAACATGAGGCAGCGACGGTGGCTCGAGTTAATCAAGGATTACGACCTCTCAGTTGATTATTGTGAAGGAAAAGCTAATAAGGTAGCCGATGCCCTTAGTCGTAAGGATCGTCATGCATGTAACAGAGTGGCGGTTTTACCTAAGGAAATCTGTTCCGACCTTCGCAAGTTGGAAGTTGAGATGGTTACACCAGGCAGCACTAGAGTGTTCTTGTGTGCTATGAGTGTCGAGCCCAGTTTGTATCAGGAGTTACGGGAGAAGCAGCAGGAAGACCCGCAACTCGAGAAGATTCGTGAAGCTAAACTTCAAGGCAAGGCAGAAGACTTCACGATTGAACCCGATGGTAGTTTGAGGTTCCGTAACAGGTAATGGAGCTATTGTTTTTATGAACTAATTTTTCGCCTTTTGGAAACTAATCTTTGTTCCGTAACAGGTGGTGTGTGCCCCGTGTTTCGAATTTGAGAAATCGGATTATGGAAGAGGCTCACAATACTCCGTATTCGGTACATCCAGGTGGCGGGAAGCTCTATAAGGACCTAAGGGAATGTTTCTGGTGGCCGAGGATGAAGCAAGAGGTCGCAGAGTTTGTAGCACGATGTCTCACGTGCCAGAAAGTTAAGATCGAGCATCAGCGACCAGGTGGGTTGTTGCAACCTTTGCCGATACCCACGTGGAAGTTTGACTCCGTGTCCATGGATTTTGTGGTGGGTTTGCCCACGACGTCTACGGGTTTGGATACAGTTTGGGTTATCGTGGATCGTTTGACCAAGGTGGCTCGTTTCATTCCTATGAAGATCACTTGGTCAATGGAGAAGATGGCGGAGGCGTACTCGAGGGAGATCATTCGGTTACATGGTGTGCCGAAGGATATCGTGTCCGATCGAGATCCCCGGTTCTTGTCACGGTTCTGGAAGTCTTTACAGGAGGCTTTTGGGACTAAGCTTAACTTGAGTACGGCTTTCCACGCAGCTACTGATGGGCAGACAGAGCGGACCATCCAGACTTTGGAGGATATGCTACGGGCTTGTGCGTTAGACTTCCAGCAGTCTTGGGTTAGATCTCTGAGTTTGGTGGAGTTTTCGTACAACAATAGTTATCACGCCAGTCTTCAGATGGCTCCTTATGAGGCTTTGTATGGGCGTAAGTGTCGTAGTCCTACTTGTTGGAGCGACATCAGTGATGCTTTGGTGATTGGTCCCGAGCATATCCGGGATACAGTTGAGCAGGTGAAGATCATCAGGGCGAGACTACAGGCAGCTCGGAGTCGGCAGAAGTCCTATGCTGATCGTCGTCGGAAGCCGCTAGAGTTTGAGGTTGGAGACAAGGTTCTGCTTAAGGTGTCTCCTATGAAGGGTGTGGTCCGGTTTGGTCAGAAAGGGAAGCTCAGACCTAAGTATGTTGGACCATACGAGATTCTAGAGCGAGTGGGTGAGGTCACTTATCGGTTGGCGATGCCTCCGGATCTATCGAGGGTTCATGATGTATTCCATGTGTCACAGCTACGGAAGTATGTCAATGATCCTTCACATGTCATTCCGGTTGAGTCATCAGAGATCGAGCCGAACCTGACATTTGAGGAGAAGCCAGTTCAGATTTTGGATCGTCAGGATCGGATGTTGCGTCGCAAGGTGGTGCCTTTGGTTAAGGTGTTGTGGCGTAGCCAGAGGTTCGAGGAGGCTACATGGGAGACCGAGGCTTCGATGAGGGAGAAGTATCCCGAGTTGTTCGAAGCAGGTATGGGTTTCTTTGTTTTGGTTTTTGGTTTGTGTTTTTGTTGTGTTGCTCCGTATTTTGTTATGTATGGGCTCCGTTAAGTAAATTTCGAGGTCGAAATTTATTTAAGGAGGGGTGACTGTAATAACCCGGAATTTTGGGCCAGAAAATTTCGTGGTTATTAATAGTATTTATTCAATTTTTAGTCCAAAAAGGCCCATTGAATTGGACTGTTTGATTTTTAGCCCAACTCTTTTCTCTTCCAAAATTGGGCCAAAGACCCAATTTTCTTTTCCTTATCCTCATGGCCGGCTACCTCCTTGGTTTGGGCCAATATTGATTTCTTAATTTAATTGGTAATTAATTTAACCTAATTTATTTATTTCTTTTAAAACCCATTCAAATTGGTTGTTCAAACAACCTAACTAATTCCCTTATAATCTCCTAAAAATCACGGCAGCCCTATGGTGTTGTTTAGGGTTTGTTTTGATTTTCTTTTTCTATAAATAGGAACTAGTGTCCTCTTTTGTTCCTATTTTTGCATTTAGTCACAAAAACTCTAACAAGAAAATCCCTCCTTTTTCCTCTTAACTAGCCGTGCATAATTGATCACCAAGGGGTGATTTTTGCCTTGGAATATTATGCGATTAAGGTAACTTCGCTTTCCTCTTTAATCTATGGGTAGAAAAACACATAGTTAATTAGGAATTGAAGCATGAAAATTGTAGGAAGTTTAATATTGTTTTCATATGAACATGTCGAGCATGAAGCATGAATTTCTTGATTGATTTTTATGTATTTACTTGATTTTATGTATGATCTTGTATAATTTATTTACCAATCAAATCTTGTTATTTCTTGATGAATTTTTCATGGTATCTGGTTTACTGTTTGATTATTAACCATGATTTATTTCGTGGCAAAATTCGTCCGTTTATTATTTATAAAAATTTAATCTTTCAAACCGGTAAAACTGTCCAGAATAGGTTTACGAATTTATTAGTGTACTTAATCAATTCGGAATGCTACGAAATTTTATATGGAAGTCAGTGATAATGTTTTACAGCTTGTGTTAAATTTTCGTAATTTTTAAAGATCGTTTGATATGGCATAAAATTCTGAAACCGAATTCAGCCTAATCTGACTGGTTAGTTATAAAATCACTTAAAAATAGTAAAAGATGTTATTTTTAGACGAAATTTATGCACGTAAATACTTGAACCCATATTTAGCTCCCATAAAAATTTCCAGATTTTTAGAGATCTTTAGATGGTCGTTTTTAATTTAATTCTTTAAAAATCAGATTGTATAAAATAGGGCAATTGAATTATTAAAATATGCTATTATTAATTATTGAATTTTCGAGTGGTACAAAATTTAAAGGAGGAAATAAAAATGTTATTTTTATACTAATCTTGAACATGCTAGATTAAATATGTGAATCTTTATTTTAAATCCTTATTTAATTCCATGAATCTTTAAATTCTTGAATATGTAAATTTGTTCTTGAATTATATTCTAAAATCTACTTACTCTCGGGATTCTCCCGAGTGAGCTAAAGATTAAAACATTAAAAGTTGTGTTATTTCTTGTTTATATGTATATGCCGTGTATGTATGATTTTAATCTTGTTATGTTATGTTAAGTATAATTTTTCGTAAGAATTGTTTATTTAATTTAAGTGTTTGCTGTAGATTAAATTATATGAATTAATTAAATAATTTTTATTAAAAGATATTAAAACGTCGTGTGGAAGAAAATTAGGAAAAATATGATTTTTATTTTAATTTGCTAATTTTTAGTAATTAGTTGTTTAATTAAAATAAATTAAGAAATTAATTAAATTTTGTTAACATTCTGGGAATGCCGTGTAAAATTGCTGGAAATAGTCAAATTTAGTTGATTTTGAATTGTTATTAATTTAGGAATAATTTAGTAATATAAGTTACGGATAAAATAATTATTGGGGATAAGTTGTAAAGTGTAGGGATAAAAAGGAATAATAATATTAGTAACATGTTTATTAGGGCCAAATACTAATAGTGTTATTAATACAATTATCTTACTTTGGATAAGGTTACAAATTAGTATATGATATAATATTAAAATTAGTATCCGAAAGGGTAAGATTATAAGTATATGATATATATATTTTAAGGATAATATATTATATGAGTTTTGAAGATATATAAGATATTACTAGGGATAAGAAAGGAAACAGAGTAATAGATATACATGTTATGTTTCGGTCTCTGGCTAGGAAAGACTTGGTATTTAAGGTGGCCAATATACGTGCCGCACCTCTCTTTCCTGGGACTCCGAACATTTCATTTCCTATTACGGTCACCTAGTATTTCCCAATATATGATATGATATGATTAAGTAAAGATATAAGATACAATATAAAGATCGCCCCTGCGATGACGCAAAGGTCATCAATCGGGTTAAATAAGATAGGACGCCCTTGCGATAACGCAAAGGTTATCAATTGGGTTTAGTCGATGCCACTGCTCACATGGGACGAACGCAAAGGTTCCCCCGCGCAGTTCTTGGTCTTAGAACATGTAGCCGTCTGGTAACCGTATCTGCGAGCCGCTACCAGGAGTTATGGCCATAGCTTAGGCTTAGTTCTCGCAAAGGAGGGCTACGGGTGGGACGCAAAGGTTCACCCCGACGTGTTCTAGGAAAGTTGCGAACGCAAAGGTTCGCTACGAGCTGAAGAAGACAGTCCGCAAAGATGATATGTTAAGTTAAGTTGATATAATAAGTACATATGTAAAGTTAAGAAGATATTATGTCCTTATTATAAGATTGATGTAATGATATGATAAGTGCATATGTTAAGATAAGAAGCTATTATGCCCTTATTATAAGATTGATGTTATGATATGAGATGAGATGTAATTATAAGATATGAATTACGATTAAGAAAGATTATGATAAGATATAACATATGATATGATAAGATTATGATATGAAATTCGATGATAAGATTATGAAAAGATATGATTAGGATTTACTGATGATATCATGTAAGAAGGTGGTGAAGTATAATTCTAAGTTGTATAATATAAAGTACAAGTTCAGTATATTATAAGTCTTCCGCTGTGTATATTTCTGTAATTATTCGAGTATGTTAGCGTGTGTATGTATGCGAATGTTGAATGTATTTTGTATGTATTCTAACCGTATCTGCAGGGTTGTTTGTACGTATTCTATACGAAGATTATACGTATTCTAACCGTATCTCTGCAGGTGTATTTATACGTATCTTTATACGTATCTTTATACGTACTTGTATACGTATTTCTGTACGTACATTTATACGTACGTCTATACGTTCTTTTATATGTATTTTTATACGTACATTTATACGTAATTTGTATATTTATATGTAAAACATGTATTAAGTTCTTTACAGTTTTTATGACAATTTCTATGCTATTATGTGTTTGGTGGTCCCTCGATTAAATGGGACAGCCTAGTTACTCGCCACTGATGGTGGACCCCCCCCTCAGTTTCAGGTGACGTTGCAGCAGATTAGAGCGGGCTTCGCCGGATGGGCTTGAGAGTTTGGGCCTCTATTTAAGTATTCTAGTTTAGTCAGAACTATTTAAACCTTTATTTAGTTTGTTACTAAGATCCCAGCATGTTGGGACAGTATTTTTCAGACTTTGATGTAATATTAATTAGAGGTTTATTATGGATTCTAGCAGCTATAGTTAATAAAGGTTAATTCTTTCCTTTGTAATATTGAATTATGGTCTAATTAGATTAAGTAATGATCCGAATGTTGATTACCCTTCGTAAATCGACAAGCTAAAAAGTCGGGTCGTTACATTTACGACTAAACATTAATATCCATAATTTTATGTAATATAATACTCCCTCCGTTCCCAATTGTTTGTCTTGTTTGGAATCTTACACTATTCATAAGATGAGAGAATCTTCTAAATTACTCTCAACATATAAAACATAATATAGTCATGTATGGTCTTGTTTGATTCGTCTCAATGAGTACGTCATTAATATCCAATTATTATAATTTTTACACATATACAACAAAAGATATTTACGGTCAAATAAGTGCATTGGCATATGTGCAAAGTCAAATAGGACAAATAAATGGGAACGGAGGGAGTACAACTTTAATTTTAAAATTAAAATAACAAGTTTACATAAACACAATCGGGGTTCCCTGTACTGGAATTGTTACAATTGGTACCGGGTCCAAAATTTCAAGAACCGGACAATCGTGCCATTCTTCCAGCAAATTATAGTAGCTTTTCTCCTCTCTGACATGACCGTGCGACTTTGTACAGCACAGTCGTGCTGAATAATGAAACCCTGGGATTCGCCCAGTTGTGTATTTTGAAATGGAATTTGAGGGTGGGGGACGATCTTAATAATTCAACATTTTTTTAAAGAAAAGAACAAGTACATAATTATAAAAAAAATCGGTTTAAGCTGCCTTAGACTTTTTTTGAATTACTCGAACTTGACATATCCTAATTAATTTAAAAAATATGAATCAATAAATAACTTTTTACTTTTTTTTAAGCAATAGTTCACTAATTCACTAACTAATTCAATCTACAAATCACAATCACAAATTGCACACTAACAATTAACATTAACATTTAACAAACAAATCCACAAATTGCAGACATGAATATTTAACAAAAGTACATAATTAGGGTTTCAAAATTAAAAGTATAAAGCCCAAATAGCAAAATTAATAAATCTGAAAACTATGTTTTGAAAATTAACATTTCCAAAAACTAATGTATCTTTGCCAGCGAACGATGAACTGGCGACGACAATGGAGGGAAATGGAGAAAGGGAATTGAAGGAAAAGAAAGGAAAGAATCTATGCTTCCTTGTTTGAATATGACATGTATGGAGGGAAAGGGAAGGAAGTGGACTAGCTTTGAATTGGTCCTCCATAATTTTTCAACAATATTAAAAAGAACACTAACAATATGTTTGGATAGAAGAAAATGGAGGGAAAGGAAAGGAAGATAAAGGAACGGGTCTATGCTCTCTTGTTTGTATACCAAATGGAGGGACAAAGGGGAGGAGAATGAGAAGATTCTTTTTCCCTCTATCTTTATTATTATTATTTTTAAAAGGAAATGAAAAAACCATCATTGGTCACAGGTGTAGCCCAATGCGTCCTTGCACTCAAAATTAGGGGAAAAAAATGTGGTCCAAAGGATGAAATCAAAAAGTTAAATTGGTATAGTCATGCTCTTTGTGGGCTAAATAATCTACTGCTTGGTTGGTTCTCTTACTCTATGTTTTATGCTATAATTTCTAAACTTTTGTAAATCTAGCTTAATATATTGGATTATAGAATTGATCTCCCAAGGCATTGTCCATACCAATTTTATAGCATTTATAACAATTTTGTTATCCCCTAAATTAGTAAGTGTTCAATGTTTAAGCTCATAGCTTGGCAAATTCCTTTTTTTAGTGCTAAATTCCCTCTCTCTTTAATAAACCAAATCATTTTCATGTTGGAGAGATTTAGAGGGAAAAATACAACCTCACTTTCTCCCTCACCTTCCTTTTTTTCTTGCACTCTTCTTCCCTCCCCTCCACCGTTTCTATCCAAACATATGGTAAAAATAATTTTTTCGTGAGCAATAATTTATTATTTTTTATTGCTTAATTATTTTCCTATATTTCAATAATGTTGCCATTTTTATTTTTACATATTATCTTTTTTAAATTGTTATTCCATTGGTTAGTCGATTCTCTATAAATATCAATTATAAGTTTGTTGTGGTATTAGTGATTTATATTATTTGATTACATTTCTTATTATTTCAGATTAATTTATTCCCATTCTGTTCCTTCTCCATTTTTTCGAATCATTTAGTATTTTTTAATTTCTTCTTAAATGAATGAACAATTATAGTCACTCCAATCCTTTTTTATAAGTTATGTTTTGTCTTAGCTTTATTAATTTCTCTCACAAAAACCTTTCCAGTGTAACTAATAAAAAGGAATAAATAGAGGAGTAATAAACATCTTTATAGTTTTATATATAGTTTTCAAATACATATTTTGATTGTGTTCATTTTGTATTACATTAGGAAAGACTTATTTTTGTCATTAAGAAAATATGATACAGAAATTTCAAGAATACAATGTATTCTAATCTTTATTATATAAATCAAGGGGGGAACGAACTATAGTGTCTCCCCTTAAAAGTCTATGTTAGAATACAAAGTTTTGTAACCTAAATATTCAATAACAATTTCAAAGAACAATGTTAGGAAAAATTAATAATACGCGGAAGAGTGGTTGTTGTCAATTGCAATGTTAAGTACTTAGAATTAAAATATTGAGAATAATAGAAATTTGTGGAAAAGAAAACAAACAACAAAAGTGGCGGAGGAAGAGAATAATTCACTATAAAAACAAATGGAGAACAACTCAAAGGGAAAAATTATAGTACTCCTACTCACACAAAAGGACTCTCAAAAGCTCACAAAATAACTTAATCTCTCTAATACAAACTGATGTAATAATGTGTGTGATGTAAAATGCTAAAGACTTGATGCCATATTTATAGGGATAAATTAATCCCTAGAGTCATGGCCATAAAAGGGGATTTGAATACCCATCAAAGCAAAAAATTAAACATACACTTAATGTAACGACCCGACTCGCTTAAATCGGCGCGGAAGAAACCGACGAGTCGAATTGTTATAAACTACAACTCGAAAACTTAAGAATTAAAAACTAATTCCTCAATTTATTATTATTAAACCTCAAAATACAAATACCCACAAGTTTGTACATACTAAACCAAAAGTCAAACTAAAAATACCAAAATACGAGTAACTCCAACCACATGTCAGAGTCCAAAAACAACGTATAAAGAGTCCGACAATAACGTATAAAGTCTATACAATACGCCAATACTATCTATAAACAACAGTAATAGAAAATACATCAAATAACAGAAACAATAAACGTCGCTCGCCCAACCCAAAGCTAAGCAAGAGTATCGTCATCAGAAATACCTGAAAAACATACAACAGTCCACCATCAGTGGCGAGTAACATAACTGACTCACCCCAATGGGAATACACATGCACATAGCATAAATCAAATAAACAACATCAAATCAATAATCCAGAGTACAAGAACAACCCAAACATGAACTCGACTCAAACCAACCTAATCAACTATCTTTGGCGCAATCATTCATATACTAGACCGGACTGTGCTCGTACGAACGCATCTTACGCGATCGAACTTTCTACTATGCTTGGATTTGAGAATCTTACTCCCAAACCCCATGAAACCAATCTTACTGGAAATCCATGTCCCGTGAAACCAATCTTACTGGAAATTCAAAGGATCACATAGTATGACTCCAACTATCCCAATACCGCGGATGGAATAGGGGCAACGTCTTAACCCAAAAACAAAGAATCTTACTCTAAGTTTTAGGCGTCTAGAAATGAAATCAAGCTAACTTTATTAATTAATCATCTAATCATCTTATTATCTCAACATAACTAAATTAAATTCAAGAATTGCCTCTATGCCTTGATTCTCGAAAATAACTAGTTAAAACATCGAAGTTATACTCAAGATTGCCTCTACGCCTTGATCTTGAGTTTAACCAACCATAAACCATCATTCATTAACCATTCTTTAATCAATTTAGACTTAATCTTTAATTTTCTTTAAATTTTAAACCCTTTCTTTAACTTTCAAGATTCAACCAAGAACTTATAAAGACTCATCAAGAACTCATAACGAACTCAAAGAACTCATAAAGAACTCATTCAAGATTCAAGATCTTCAATCAAGAACTCAATCAAGATTCAAGAACTCAATCAAGAACTCATCCAAAACCCATACATCACACGCATAACATCAACAATTCACACGAAAATTACTCTTTAACTTATCCAAAATTCATCAAACTTTAACATAATAATCATGATCTTAAAACAACACATAATCAAACATAAAATCATGAAAACCATCATCAAAACATCATCTAAACCATATAAAAATCAGAATATAAACCATACATAAAATCATGGATATTCATCATCAAACAACTCAACAAGCATTTAATCTATACTATAAACATAGTATACCAACAAGGTTGAGAAAGTATGTTACCTTATTGAAGATAACACACACAAATTAACACAAAAAGTTGCTGCCCGGAACAAGGCACACATGGCCAAGCAACACGGCAACACGGCAACACTGCACGGCTGCTGCACCACGCACACACGGCCCACGAATCACCACTGCCACGGACCCACTGCACAGCCACGGTCTTCACACACGGCACCCACTCGAACACCCACACGTGCACACGAACACGAACCCAAAACCAACCCGAACTAGAGATCTTGGATGAAATGATTGGGTTTAGATTGCGTTTAGGATACTTAAAGATCAATAGGGTATGAATCTTTAAGTTTTGGGTTAAGAAATTGATGAACAATTGATGGGTTCAATTGCTCCAAAAATGGCGTGTAAGGATGAGCAAATGGGAGGGAGTATTTGTGTTTGAATTTGATGGCAAGAGCTTTTGATGGCAAAATATGAGCAAGGGCCTTACTAACTCTCCTATTTATAGAGTTAGTTAAGGTGTGAACACAAGGCAAGTGGCAAACCTTGCCATGCCTCCTAGAAACCGGCCAAGAGAAGGAAAATGGGCCTAAAATGGGCTCTCGTGATCCATCGGGCTAATTTGCAAAAACCGCATGATTAATCATGCAATAATCGATTTGGCCCAAAATATTAAATAATTAATTAGAAAATTAAATAATAAAAATTCTAATTAATTAAATAATAATTAACACAAATAATAATAACTGCAAATAAAATAATTCGAATTAAATCGAAATTATTCATATAAAATAAAATAAATAGTTCAAAAACAAATTTGAACTAACACAAAAATACACATAATTATACATAATTATCGGCAAAAATACCGATAAAATCTGGGTCATTACACTTAAACTCAGAATTAAAGAAGAATTAAAAGCTAAATACAAAAGGCCAAAAGTCACGAGAAAAAGAAAAGAAAAAAAAAACATCACAGGGCCTGACTCGATCGGGTCAGATGACCCAACCGATCGGGTTAGCACCCAGAACCAAAATTTCTTTGCCATTTCATTCGGACCAGATCGGGTGGCTCCACCCGACCACTGACCCGATCGGGTCAGCTGACCCGACTGGTCGGGTAGGGGCCAAAAACCTCCGTATTTTGCAAACGAACCAACGACGAGCAAAATGAACACAAATTTGAGCCAAACCTTACAAACAATAATAAAATTTCATAAAACTACGAAGATGTATAAGAGAATAATCTCATCGGTTAGTTTATCTTAATAAGCTTAGTGATAAACAAACTTATGATATTAAGGGTGCGTTCTCATATTATTTGAACTGAACTTATCGGAACTTATCAAAACTTATTTGAACTTATCTAAACTTATTAAACCTGAATCTTATTTTTTTAAGGTGTAATTCCAACTTATTAGACATAAACTTATCTAAACTGAACTTATCTGAACTGATTGGAACTTATCTGAACTTATCCGATCTTATTAAACATAAAACTTATTATTATTATTACATCCTCCGTAAATGAATTCTTGCAACATTTACTATTTTGGGATGTTTTTGAATTCTTGCAACAAAATTCCAAATTTCCCTTATTTGATAAGTTTTTACTTAAAATTGTCTCCTACTTTTAATAACTACCAACAAAATACCAATAAAATATCAACTTTGCTTAAGAGGACCACTTCATCTTATTTCTCTCTCCTACTTTTACTAATCTAGCTACCAACTTAAAAATACTTACAAATTTACTTTTGGAGTCCGTGCCAATGGGGTTTGTTGCAAGAATTCGTTTAAGGAGGAAATATTTTTTTTGAAGGGTAAGAGAATTCACCCTAATAATATTTTTTGGGTTTTTCTAAGCTATGCCCCTGAGTTTTTCGGTTTTCTAAGTTGTGCTCATGCTTTTTGAAACTTTTAAGCTATGCCCCTTAACTTAGGTTTTTTAATTAACAATGCCACTCCGTTATGCCATCGGTAATGGATATGTTACAAGGAGTTGTATTTCGTAGGAGGGAAATTTTCCCTCTAAAATTCTAGGGCTTTTAACTGATTTTCACTTTTTATTTTAGGGAAATGTCACTACAAAAAAACTCACACAACGAGGGCAACTTATCATGATTAAAGAGGGCAATATGAGTATTGTTATACTTAATGATGCCTACAAGGGCAATTATTTTGTACTCATTGATATTAACAATGAAGACAATATGATTATTTTGCCCTCTTAGACTTTTGAAACTTTGCCCTATTTGACAATAAATAAAGTGTTTAAATCAAGGAAAGCAAAATTTATTGCTTTTGTTGATGACAATGAAGGCAATTTTGTTTGTCCTTTTAGAATTGAATCAAAGAGGGCAAAACTTCTAAAATTGGTTTTGAAACCTAATATAACGGGGTTATAAGGGCAACATGAGGACAATACTAAAATTGTCATTATAACCTAAGAAGACAAATTTTGTATCAAATATGGCAATTTTAATTGTCCTACTTGAACACATTTTTTGTAGTGGCATCATTTACAGGGTAATGCATCATTTATTTTAGGGACATACATCAATTATAAAAGGTGGAAAATCAACTAAAAACCCTAGAATTTTAAAGGAGAAATTACCCTCCCATGAAATGCAACTCCTTTTAACGGATCTATTAATGTTGAGTTAACGGAGTGGGCATTGTTAATTAAGAAACCTACGTTGGGGGGCATATATAACTTAGAAGTTTGAAAAAGCATGGGCACACTTAGAAAGGCAAAAACTCAAGGATATAGCTTAGATAAACCCATATTTTTTATACTGGCTTAAATATATACCCCTTCCGTATCAATTTATCTACAACAATTTAGAATATGTAAGAAGTAAAATATTCATTATTGTTGTAGATAAAGCTGATAAACCGACACGAAGAGATTGTCTTTTAGTCTTCGCCTTATTTAATTTATTTAATTTATTGTAAGAAGTAAAATTAATTTATTTAATTTGTTGTAGATAAAGCTGATAAACCGACACGAAGGTATCTACAACTTATTTAATTTATTGTATAAATTAATTTATTTAAATAATTGAGCACAACTTGATTGTGTGTCACTTATTATCTTATCTATATCTATCTAGATATCTTTCTATACTACTAAAACACAACTGCACAAACTATACGACTCGTCTTTTGGGAGCGACGCCAGAGGAAAACGTCTTAGACGGATAGTTACTGAAACAGTTCTAAATAGGATAACTATCATTCATGGCATGCTAAAATAGGATATGAGTTGACAAATAGCTCATTAGTTAGTTATTACACAAATGAGTTTATGGAATCTATATAAAGGATATAAACAAAACAAAGTATAATATTAGGATCCTGATTCCTCACTCGCACATCCAGGCCTGCGTTCCAACTACTCAGATCAACCTGATCACCTAAAAAATTGGGTCTACCGTCAGTGAGAGTTGTCCCACCTAAAGTGGATTCAAATCATAAAAGCGCACAATAATATTTAACAATCAAACAGAGTCACACAGCATACACATAGTCAGTGATAAGAGAATATATACCTGGCGTCCAGCGTTGCGACATTATTTAATGACATACATATCAATCAAATACACAAGAAAAATAAGAAATCTCAATTAATACCTTACCCAGATGAAACCACCCCGCATTTCGAAAATGTTTAATAAATATCATTTTTATATAATACGCTGGTTTTCATTAGAACTGGCAAAATGGATTAATACGAGTCGTGTTCGTGTCAACTTTCGTGTCAGTTTCGGGTCGTCCATTAATTATGCTAAAAGTTACACGAATGTAAAATACTTGTTTTCTTTCACAATCGTGTCAAAACGGGTCAGTTTC
Organism: Salicornia ramosissima; assembly: GCA_951394345.1. Classification (NCBI taxonomy): domain Eukaryota; kingdom Viridiplantae; phylum Streptophyta; class Magnoliopsida; order Caryophyllales; family Amaranthaceae; genus Salicornia; species Salicornia ramosissima. The sequence goes on along the minus strand of OX596240.1, from coordinate 1,073,873 downwards.
GTGTCATTTAGTGTTGTGTCATGTCGGTTTCGGGTTTCTCTCAGTAAATTCGTGTCGGGTTTGAGTCTTGTTATCGTGTCATGTCAAGGATTTCCATCTCTAGTTTTAATACCAGCCGTCAATTCTCTAGTCATCGGCATAAGCCGGCCGTCAATTCTCATTACCCCGGTATAAGTATCGGGCCGTCAATTTTCTAGTCATCGACAAAAGTCGGCCATCAATTCTCTAAACACAGTAGAATGCACCATCATATATAGAGAAAACTAGGTGTCCATAATCGGTTATGCAATGAATAATATCATGTACACTATCCTCTTACTTTGTGTCCTTTCCTTAAAATATCTTATCAAAATCATTTTTATATTATAATAACTAAAGATGGCTAACGGGCGGGCTGGGCCGGGTTGGGTACCGGGCCGGGCCGGGATTGGGTGACCCGGAACCGGCCCGTGGGTGGGGTTGGGCGGGCCGGGCCGGGCTGGGTCAGAAGAGGGTCGACCCACGAACCGGCCCGGCGGGTTGGGGACCGGGCTGGGCTGGGTTGGGTTGTGGGTTCGTGGGTTGGGTTCACGGGTTGGGTTCGCGGGTTGGGTTCACGGGTTGGGTTTGCGGGTTGGGTTCGTGGGTTGGGTTCACGGGTTGGGTTCGTGGGTTGGGTTCATGGGTTGGGCCCATTGGGTCAATGGGTCATGGGTTTTAGGGGATTTGGGGGTTTTGTGGGGAGTTTTGAGGGGGTTTGGGGTTTTTTTTTTGGGATTTTTAAATTTGTAAATGTAAATATATAATCATTAGTTGGTGAAAAACATGTTAATTATATATTTAACTTGTTAATTAAAATTCAAACAACTAAATATTATGATTTATTACAAAAGTAAAAACTAATAAGTTAATTAATTGATAATTAAGATAATTTAATGGGGGAAGGGGGTTGGGTGGGGGGGGGGGGCTTGGACTTACTTTGAAAATTAAAATACATATAAAAACATATATTTTAATTTTGCAAAATAAGATGCCTACGTATCCTTAATTATATTAAGGAATCAAAGCCCACGTAGTTCTTAAACGTACCTCAATGTCGTGGTTCGTGAATCGTCAGTCTTTAGTTTTTGGGGGGCGATTCATCTGAAGTATCTAACACCATCCACGGATCATCTTCATCATCGTCTTCATCGTCCTTCATTCCTTGCGTTCTCTTCTCCGCCTGGGCCCAATCCTTCTTGCAAACGCACATTTCTATGCTATTTGGAGAAAGACGGGATCTTTTTTCGTCTAACACTCTCCTACCTGCACTAAAAGCAGACTCGGAGGCAACAGTTGAAGCTGGAATTGCAAGGACATCCTTTGCAATTCTAGCTAAGATAGGAAATTCATTAAAATGATTTTTCCACCATTTAAGTATGTGGAAATCACTGTTAGTTTCAAATTGATACGATAAATAATCATTAACATTACCACCCGTAGCACCTGCGGATGATGATGATTCTGTTCGTGGTTTCTTCAAAATTGAAGAAACGAAAGGGTCCCACCTGCTTTTGGATTGCCTAGGAACTCCAACCGATTGTGGTTGGTAAGTAGATGCGTAGTGATCATAAAGTTGTTCTAAAATATATTTACACTGTAATACATAAGCATAAACATCAAAATTAAATTCTAAACATTGATAATAAAAATTTAATAAATTTGTCAAACCATCAAGTTTGACACCTGGGTCCAATATGGCTGCAATACCATATATGTGAGGAAATTCACCGAAATAGGTGTGCCATTTGACCATCATTCGCGACAAGATGTCGGAAATGTTTTCAATGTCGCCGGCATTTTTAATAGAATTTACAATTTTGATACATTCTAAAATAACTTGGTGAATATTAGGCTCATAAATAAGAGAAAAAATGTTTGTAGCACTGTCAAAAGTGCTAAGAACTTCACAAATAACACTGGCAACGCTCCAGTGATCGTTCGTAATCAATTCATTTTCATTTGTACAAGTTTCATTATATACTGTTGTTAACACATCCTTATACATAAGCGCGTCTTTCAACATTTTATATGTTGAATTCCAACGGGTAGGAGTATCCCAACTCCAAACTCTTTTTCTTAGACCTTTTTCGTCGCACAACTCCTTATACCTACGTTTAACTCGATGAGTAACTCTAAGCCACTTAGTTACATTCCTAATGGGTTCTAACAAAGGTTGTAATTCTTTCATGCCTTCTTGAACACATAAATTAAGAATATGTGCACAACATCGGACATGCAATAACTCACCGTTAAGCAATAAGGGTAACTGAGGATCAGATTTTATGAAATCTACGGCCCTTTTGTTAGCACTTGCGTTGTCTAATGATAAAGAAAAATTTTTGTTAGTAATGTGCCAAGTTCTTAAAACATTTGTAATACGACATTTAATGTTATACCCACTATGACTCTCCTCCATTGATTGAAAAGCAATAATACGTTTTTGTAAATACCAGTTCTCATCAATCCAATGAGCAGTGATACATATAAATGGTTCTCCAATTGTAGAACTCCATGTATCACTAGTCAAACTAAAACGACCGTCATATGTTCGAAACGATTCAATCATATAAGCTCTACGTTCAAAGTATTGTTGTTGAGTTTTACGCTTAAGTGAATTCCTAGGGACTCTTCTATATGCAGGTTGTAAAGCCATTCTATTTAATAATTCATATTCGGGGTCTTCCGCAAAATTAAAAGGTTTTTCCGTATTAATAACATAATCACCTAAGTAACTACACAAATTATCTGTAGTAAAAACAAAAGGCATACCTGTGCCGGGCATGTCAGAAGCATACCCGTGTAGCTGAGTTTGGGTGGTTCCATCGCTTGAATCTGCGCCTTCCGGCCCCAATTTATGATCTCGTGAAAGGTGTCGTGCTAATGTTCCGGTTCCATCGCTTTTTTGCCATTTGTATTGTTTGGGGTTTTTTGTCTTATTGACATCCCGACAAACTTTAAAAATAGCTATAAATTTATTACGCTCATTGGTTTCTGTTTTATCGTAGTATGGCCAGACCCATGACCCTTTACGACCAGTGTTGCCCTGGGTCGATGGCCCGGAATCATCTTCACCTTAATTTAAAATTTAAAGTTATCAATATCACATTATTTATTTCTTATAAATCATAATTAATATACATCTTTTTATATTATTATATTTCATATTTATTATCACCCTAATCTATAATCCTATTATTTTTTTATGCGTACTAAACTACTAATTTCCAAGTGTAAATCATAATTGGAAACGAATGCTGACTGGATAGAATCCCAGGTAAGAGAGGTGCGACACAATGGTCAACTTAAATACCAAATCTTGCCTAGACAGATCCCGGGCTTCTATTTAAGCCAACTAACCAATCAGATTGTAACCTTATGATTAAACTGGAAAGTTCATATATAATTTTAAATCTTAACATATAGTCATATATTAAAATCATTAATCACATTATTCACATATATAATTTGATTTCCTAGCATATATTAAATTCATTATTCATGTATCACATATATAAATTAATAAATATAATATAAATTCTTATTTCCTAATTCCTAGCATATATTAAAAATTTAAAATCATGTATCACATATATAATTATTGAATTATTCTATAAATTCTTATTTCATAACATATATTAAAATCATGTTACATATTCAATTTTTAACATAAAATAGTAAAAATAATAAAATGCATAACATTACCTCGGGGGGGTCGGGGAGGAGGAGGGCCCATTGTGGAAGACGAATGCCTCGATTGTTGTGACAAAGGATTCACAAAATCTGCGTCGTTTTCCAAGTTCTGAATAGATTCATCCGTATTTTGATAATCATATTCATTTCCACCACCACCACGACCACCACTACCACTAGCTCCACCATGGCCACCACCTCTTGAAGCCATTTTTTTCTTTGAATATATTAATGTAAATATAAGTTTTTTTTAGAATTAAGAATTAAGAAAATAGTAGAAGTTTTTTTTATTTAAAATTGTACAAAAACTAAACAAGATAAATAGATAATTGAAAATATGAAAGTTAGAAATTTAGAATTAAGAAAAGAATGAGAGATTGAGAGATTAAGAGTTGAGAGATTGAGAGTTGTGAGGATTTTGGGTGTAAATTAAGGGGTATTTATAGGAAGGGGGTGAAATTTTTAAAAAAAAAAAAAAAAAAAGCTGCAGGTAGCCGTTAGTGAGTAACGGCTAGTAACCCGTACGGGCGGGCCGGGTTTTTAGGCGGGCTGGGTTACGGGCGGGCCGGGTCACGGGCCGGGCTGGGTCTGGGTCGGGCTGGGTCACGGGTTGGGTCACGGGTTGGGCTGGGTCCGGGCTAGGTTATGGGTTGGGCTGGGTTACGGGCGGGCTGGGCTACGGGCTGGGTTTGTAAACCACAACCCATAACCAGCCCGCCTGGGGACCGGGCCGGGCCGGTTACGGGTTGGAGCGGGCCGACCCAGCCGGGCCAAAAACCGGGCGGGTTCCGGGCCGGGCCGGGCCAACCCAGCCCATTGGCCACCTCTAATAATAACGAGAGTACTAGGTGTCCGTAATCAGTTATGTAATGAATAATATCATGTACATTATCCTCTTATTTTTTGTCCTTTCCTCAAAATATCTTTTACAAAATACTTCCCGAAAATATGGCATCTATCAATCTATGTTTGCACTTCGGACCGGTCTATGCTCGTACGGTCAAGGCTTACATGACCAAACTTTCCTAGCACACCAGGTTAGGCATCTTACACCCTCTCCATGACACCCATAGAAAGTGTCATATCGCATCGATAAGAAGACGTACTAGGTCTAAACTGTCCAGAGACCCTTGTAGGAACAGTGGCAGTGACTTAACCCAACTCTTAGAGTCCTACACTAAGGTTGGGGGGGCTAGTTGTATGGGGGCCTACCGGTACACCGGCAGGTCCACCTTACTGACGTCCCGGCCAAGATGTCAACCGCCAGCACCTAGCGGTGCCGGCTACCAGGCGTCAAGACCGCTAACCTGTAATCCACGTGTAATGACCCAGATTTTATTGGTATCTTTGCCGATAATTATGTGTATTTATGTGTTAGTTCAAATTTATTTTTGAACTATTTATTTTATTTTATGTGAATAATTTCGATTTAATTCGAAATATTTGTTTTTTTTTCAGTTTTTATTATTCATGTTATTTATTATTTAATTAATTGGAATTTTTATTATTTAATTCTTCTAATTAATTATTTAATATTTTGGGCTAAATCGATTATTGCATGATTAATCATGCGGTTTTTGCAAATTAGCCCAATGGATCACGAGAGCCCATTTTTAGGCCCATTTGTCCCTCTTGGCCGGTTTTCTAGCAAGGATGGCAAGCCTTGCCACTTGCTTTGCTTTCACACTTAACCAACTTCTATAAATAGGAGTGGTTAGTGAGCCTTAAGATGTTTTGTTCATTTGCCATCCTTAAGCTTTTGCCATCAAAGTTCAATCACCAAATTTCCCCTCCACTTCCTCCTTGCCTCACGCCATTTTGATCAATTGAAACCCATCAATTGTTCATCATTTTTCCTAGCCCAAAACTTAAAGATTCAAAGTTCATTGATCTTTAAGTGTTCAAACACAATCCTCAACACATTCATTTCAATCAAGATCTCTTGTTCGGGTTGGTTTTGGGATCGTGTTCGTGTGCTCGTGTGGGGTTCGTGTGGTGTTGGTGTTCGAACCGTGCAGGAGGCCGTGTGGTGGACCGTGCAGCAGTGGTGTTCGTGCTCGTGGTTGTGCAGCAGGCCGTGTGGTGCAGCCGTGTGTGCAGTGGTTCGTGGTGCTCGTGCTGTGGTGCCGTGTAGAAGACGTGGTGCTCGTGTATGTGTGCCGTGTTGTGTGGCCGTGTTTGTAATGACCCAGATTTTTATCGGTATTTTTGCCGGTATTTATATGTATAATAATGTGTTTATTTGCTAGTTCAAAATTTATTTTGAACTATTTATTTTATTTTTTTTATGTGAATAATTTCGATTTAATCGAAATGTTTTATTTCTCAGTTTTTATTATTCATTTTAATTATTATTTAATTAATTAGAATTTTATTATTTAATTTTCTAATTAATTATTTAATATTAATTTTGGGCTAAATCGATTATTGCATGATTTTTCATGTAAATTTCAATAATTGGCCCAATGGATCACGAGAGCCCATTTAGAGCCCAAGCGTGGCCCATTAGCCTCATAGGGCCGGTTTTTATTAGGCAAGGAGTGGCTTGCCACTTGCCTTGTGTTCACACCTTGCTAGCTCTATTTATATGTGAGTTAGTGAGGCTTAAACCCATTTTTGCCATTCTAAACCTTTGCCATCAATTTGCTAAGCACATAAACACTCTCTATTTCTCTCCATTCTCCCGCCATTGTTGATGATTGAGCCTTCATTTGTTCATCATCTTCCTTTGCCCAAAACTTAAAGATTCAAACATCATTGATCTTTAAGCATCCTAAACACAATCCTAAACACGTTATTTCAACCAAGATCATTTGTTGGGGTTGTTTCCGGGTTGTTCGTGGGTTTTTTTTTTTGTTCGAGTGTGTGGCCGTGTGAGGTCCGTGGTTGGGGTCGTGTTGCAGAGCCGTGCTGCTGTGCCGTGTTGCTAAGGCCGTGCAGTGGCCGTGTGTGGTGGTGCACTTGTGTGGTGTCCGTGTTCGAGTGGTGTGCAGGCCGTGTGCTCGTGTGTGAGTGTGCCGTGTGGGTGTCGAGTTTGGACTGCATATTTGTGTTGATTTGTGTGTTGATCCTCAACAAGGTAACATGCTAACTCAACTTAATTGGTAGTACTATGTTTATAGCCTTAATTAAATGCATGTTTGATTGAATTGTTGATGATTGTTCATGATTTTTTTGAAGTTAATCTTTAATTCTGATTTTGAAGTATTAAATGATGATTTTAATGGTGGTTTTCATGTTTTAAGGTAATTTTTATGATATTTTGGAAATCATGGTGATTGGGTTTGATTTTGTTGAATTTTGATTAAATTTGTTAAGGATGTCGTGTGATATGAGGGTTCATACGTGTAGTTTGAGTTGTATGAGTTCTTGATTGAGTTCTTGAATCTTTAATGAGTTCTTGATTGAAGTTCTTTAATCTTGAATGTGTTCTTGATGAGTTCTTTGAGTCATAGATGAATTCTTTGAGGATCTTGATTGAGTTCTTTAGAGTTCTTGAAAGTTAAAGAAAGTGTTAGAAAGAGTCTTGAAAGTTAAAGATTTGGGATGAGTTGATTAAAGATTGAGTTAAGAATGATTATATGATGTTTGGTTAGTCTCAAGAGTATGGCTATAGGCAATTCTTGGGTTAACTTCGATGATTTAGTTGTTAAATTCAAGAGTCTGGCTTATTCTTGTCTTTAATTTAACTATGATGAAAAGATAATGATGGTATGATGGTTAGCTTGATTTCTTTTCTAGACGCCCTTGACTTTGTGTATGGCTTATGCTTAGTTTTTGGGTTAAGACGTTGCCACTATTTCCGTCCGCGGTATCGGAATAGTTTTGGAGTCTCACTATGTTATTCCTAGTACGCTCAAAATGATTGGGGATTAGGGACACGATTTCCCAGATTGATTGGGTTCGTGGGATTTGGGTGTATGGCTTATGCCCGGTCCTGACATAGTAGAAGTTCGGTTGCGTAAGATGCTTCCGTACGAGCCTAGTCCGGTCTAGAACTAGAATGATTGCACTTGAGTTAGATTTGAGTATAGAGATGACGTATGGTTGATGGTGTCGAGTGATGAGTTGATTTTGGGATTACGAGTTTGAGGTTGTCTCGTGTCTTCGAGGATTGTATGTATGATGTTATTTGATTATTGCTATGTACTTGTGTATTCCCGTTAGGGTGAGTCAGTTATGTTACTCGCCACTGATGGTGGATATGTTGTGTTTTTCAGGTACATCTGACGATGATGCTCTTGCTTAGCTTTTGGGTTGGGCGAGCGGCGCTTTGTGTGTTTTGTTCCTATTGTTTATTTTCGTTTGTTTCATAGCATTAGACTTGTTAGACGTTGATTCAGGATTTATGATATACATTTGTTGTATAAGACTCTAGCATGTGGTTAGAGTTACACTTGACTTTTATTTTCAGTTCATTTGATTTTTGGACTTAGTTTGTACAAGATTGTGGGTTATTGTACATTTATGGTTTAATAATATTTTGAGGTATTAGTATTATTTTCTAAGTGTTGAGTTTAGTTTTATAACTACTTGACTCGTCGGTTTCTTCCGCGCCGATTTAAGCGAGTCGGGTTGTTACAGTGTTTGTTGTGATTCCGGACTGCATTCTTGTGTTGATTTTGTGTGTAATCTTCTATAAGGTAACATGCTTTCTCAACCTATTTGGTATACTATGTTTATAGTATGAATTAAATGCATGTTTGGGTTGTTTGATGTTGAATGTTCATGATTTTATGTATGATTTGTATTCTGATTTTTAAGTGGTTAAATGAGGTTTTGATAAAGGTTTTTCATGGTTTTATGATTGATTATATGTTGTAATATGATCATGATTAATGTGTTAAAGTTTGGTTAATTTTGGATGATTTTTGAATGGTTTTATTGATGATTTTCGTGTGGTTCATGATGAACATGCGTGTGGTTTTGATGAGTTTGGATGAGTTCTTGATTGAGTTCTTGAATCTTGATTGAGTTCTTGATTGAAGATCTTGAATCTTGAATGAGTTCTTTATGAGTCTTTGATGAGTTCTTTGAGTTCTTTATGAGTTCTTTATGAGTTCTTTTAAGTTCTTGATTGAATCTTGAAAGTTAAGGAAAGTGGGTTATTAATTAAAGAAAGTTAAAGAATGTGGTCAAAGTGATTAAAGAATGGTTAATGAATGATGGATTATGGTTGGTTAGGCTCAAGATCAAGGCGTAAAGGCAATCTTGAGTATAACTTCGGTATTTTAACTAGTTATTTTCAAGAATCAAGGCATTGAGGCAATTCTTGAATGTAATTTAGTTAGGTTGAGTTAATAAAAAGATTAAATGATTAATTAATAAAGTTAGCTTGATTTCATTTCTAGACGCCCTAAACTTGGAGTAAGATTCTTTGTTTTTGGGTTAAGACGTTGCCCCTATTCCATCCGCGGTATTGGGATAGTTGGAGTCATTATGTGATCTTTCGTGAATTTCCAGTAAGATTGGTTTCACGGGACATGGATTTCCAGTAAGATTGGTTTCATGGGGTTTGGGAGTAAGATTCTCAAATCCGAGCATAGTAGAAAGTTCGATCGCGTAAGATGCGTTCGTACGAGCACAGTCCGGTCTAGTATATGGATGATTGCGCCAAAGATAGTTGATTAAGTTGGTTTGAGTCGAGTTCACGTGTGGGTTGATCTTGTACTCTGATTTATTGATATGATATTGTTTATTTGATTTATGCTATGTGCATGTGTATTCCCATTAGGGTGAGTCAGTTATGTTACTCGCCACTGATGGTGGACTGTTGTATGTTTTTCTTTCAGGTATTTCTGATGACGATACTCTTGCTTAGCTTTGGGTTGGGCGAGCGACGTTTACTATTTCTGTTATCTGATGTATTTACTGTTTTCTGTTGTTTTAGATAGTGATGGAGTTATATAGATTTTATACGTTGTTATTGGACTCTTTTACGTTGTTTAAGACTCTGACATGTAGTTGGAGTTTACTCGTATTTTTAGTATTTCTATTTTGACTTTTGGAACTAGTATGTACAAACTTGTGGGTATTTGTACGTTTTTGGATATTAATAATAATTTTGAGGAATTAGTTTAATTTCCTAAGTTTTGAGTTGTAGTTTCTAACTATTCGACTCGTCGGTCTCTTCCGCGCCGATTTAAGCGAGTCGGGTCGTTACACCACGCCTGTGAAGGCACTCACACGTTGCCTGTAACGACCCGGAATTTTGGGCCAGAAAATTTCGCGGTTATTAATTATATTTATTTAATTCTAGTCCAAAAAGGCCCATTATATTTTGGACTGTTTAATTTGTATTTCCTATTCTTATTTCCAAATTGGGCCAAAGACCCAATTTTTCTTTCTTTTTCTACTTGGCCGGCTCCCCTTTTTTTTTATTTGGGCCAAGTATTGTTTTTATTTATTTAAATTGGTTAATTAATTATTTGATTTAATTAAATTAGTTTTTAAAGCCCTAAACTAATTCAACCTAGCCTAGTCATACCTAACTAAGTCCACTCCACCTCCCTATTCTTTCTCCTTCTTCACGGCAGCTTCATTAGTAGCATTAGGGTTTGTTTTTTTTTATTTCTTTTCCTTCCTCTCTTCTATAAATAGGACCATTATCATTTAGTTAGTCCTATTTTTGCAATTGTTCCTAAACCCTAAAATACATTTTCTCTCTTCCCCTTCTTCCTCTTCTCAAAAACAGTGAGCCATCATTTTCCCTTGGAATTTTAATAGCGAATCCAGGTAACTATGCTCTCCTCTTTAATCTATGGGTAGAAAAACACATAGTTAATTAGGAATCATATCATGAAAATTGTAGGAAATTTAATATTGTTTTACTTGGATATGTCGAGCATGAAGCATGAATTTCTTGATTGATTTTTATGTATTTTCTTGATTTTATGTATGATCTTGTATGAAATTTATTTACCAATCAAATCTTGTTATTTCTTGATGAATTTTTCATGGTATCTGGTTTACTGTTTGATTATTAACCATGATTTATTTCGTGGCAAAATTCGTCCGTTTATTATTTATAAAAATTTAATCTTTCAAACCGGTAAAACTGTCCAGAATAGGTTTACGAATTTATTAGTGTACTTAATCAATTCGGAATGCTACGAAATTTTATATGGAAGTCAGTGATAATGTTTTACAGCTTGTGTTAAATTTTCGTAATTTTTAAAGATCGTTTGATATGGCATAAAATTCTGAAACCGAATTCAGCCTAATCTGATTGGTTAGTTATAAAATCACTTAAAAATAGTAAAAGATGTTATTTTTAGACGAAATTTATGCACGTAAATCCTTGAACCCATATTTAGCTCCCATAAAAATTTCCAGATTTTTAGAGATCTTTAGATGGTCGTTTTTAATTTAATTCTTTAAAAATCAGATTGTATAAAATAGGGCAATTGAATTGTTAAAATATGCTATTATTAATTATTGAATTTTCGAGTGACCTAAGTATTAAAAGGGAACTAAAAATATGATTTTTATGATGAATCTTGATAGTATTGAATTATATTGATTAATCTTGAATTAAAAATTAAATCTTGTTATTGTCTTCTAATTGTCGAGTGTATAGAAATTAAAAGAAGGGTTAAAAATATTATTTTTATGTTAATCTTGATGAATGTTGTTGAAAAATATGATTTTTATCTTATTTTGGTAATTTTTGTAATTATATTGATTAACTAAATTAATTCTAGAAAATAGTTAATTATTGTTATATTTTTAATAATGCCGTGTAGAATTGATGAATTAGTCAATTTTTGATTAAATTTGATTATTGTTAATTCAGGGAATAATTAATAATAAAAGTTACGGACAAAATAATTATTAGGGATAAGTTGTAAAGTGAAGGGATAAAAAGATATTATTGGTATTATTATTAAGAGGACCGAAATAATATTAGTACTATTAATATAAATATTTTTGGATAAAGTTACAAATTGGTATATGACGTAATATTAAGGTTAGTATCCGAAAGGATAGGATTATACGTATACATATATTTTAAGGATAGTATATTATAAGATTTGAAGTTGCATAAGATACTACTAGGGATAAGAAAGGAAACAGAGTAATAGCTATACATGTTATGTTTCGGTCTCTGGCTAGGAAAGACTTGGTATTTAAGGTGGCCAATATACGTGCCGCACCTCTCTTTCCTGGGACTCCGAACATTTCATTTCCTATTACGGTCACCTAGTATTATCCTAATATATGAGATGATTGAATTAATTGAAGATATAAGATACAATATGGACACCCACCTGTATGATACACGAGTCATTAGTGGGTTAAGTCAGAACCACTACCCTATGGGACGAACACATGAGTTCCCCCGAGTAGTTTGACCTTAGAACATGTAGTCGTCTGGTAACCGTATCTGCGAGTCGCTACCAGGAAGTTATGGCCATAGCTTAGGCTTAGTGGTGAAACACGGGATCCGCTACGGGATTGAGTACACGAGCTCCTCCCGGCATGTTCTAGGGAGTTATGGTGAAACACGAGATCCATAACGAGTTATTAGTGACCGGTCCAACAAAGATATTATATTACGATCATACGATTTGATAAGATGAAATCATAAGATGAAGTTTAAGATGATTTCTAAGATGTGATGATAAGATATGTTATGATCTAATATGATAAGAAAGACATGATATGATACGATTAAGATAAGATTATGATATGATATGATCAAGATAAGACTATGATATGATATGATTAAGATAAGATTATGATAAGATATGATTAAGATTTATTAATGATATAATTTAAGAAGGGTTAAGTATAAGTTAAGGATTGGGATAATTTAAGATGTATAGTATAAGGTATAAGTTTAGTATGTTAAGTCTTCCGCTGTGTATTTCTGTATTTATGGGTATGTATGTATGCGAGTAAGGATGCATGTATGTATGAATGTTGAGTGTATTTTTGTACGCATTTCTAACCGTATTTGCAGGGTTGATTGTACGTACATTATACGTAGATTATACGTATTTCTAACCGTATTTCTGCAGGTGTGTTTATACGTATTCGCATACGTACTTTTATGCGTATTTTTATACGTACTGTTATACGTATTTTTGTACATTTTTATAAAGACATGTATTAGATTTCTTTACAGTTTTTATGCATATTTCTATGCTATTATGTGTTTGGTGGTCCCTCGATTAAATGGGACAGCCTAGTTACTCGCCACTGACGGTGGACCCCCCCCCTCAGTTTCAGATGACGATGCAGCAGAGTAGAGCGGGCTCCGCTGGATGGGCTTGAGTAGATTAGTATTTTATTTTGAGTATTTAGTATTCCCAGAACAGTTTGAGACATTAACTTAGTTTATCTTACGATCCCAGCATGTTGGGACAGAATTTCCAGACTTTATATGTATTAGTGACTTTTGGTTTATGGATTTTCAGTAGTTAATTTAATAAAAGATAATTTATTCATTCAATTAAGTTGATTTATTGTTATTTAAGTTAGTAACGGTCCGAATGTCGCTTTCCCTTTGTAAATCGACAAGTCGAAAAGTCGGGTCGTTACAGTTGGTATCAGAGCCATAGGTTTGACCCTAAGTTACTTCTTCACAAGTAACTTCGAAAGTTGAGCGCTTTATGAACCCGAGTGAACCTTAGCTTAATATGGAAAACCTAGATGAGTGAACCATGGGTAGAAGCCAGGGTTAAGACGATTTATCGTTCACGTTTCGCGTTGGCGCCGTTTCGTATGTCGTGTATTTCTTAACGCGATTGTTGTTTCAGGATGTCGGTCCCACGACCTTCAAGTTCCTGCCGTCGTCGTCGCAACTTAGAAGACGCAATTCTTACTTTGGCACAGAATAGCATGCGTGTCCAGAATTCCCAGTCGTCTTCCTTCGATCGGATTGCTCGTTTACGTCCTCCGACGTTACTATGTGCTTTTGTGTGAACTAACCATAGGAATGTTTAAGTTTGTACGTAAAGTATGACGCCCCCAAGGCCTAACCTCAGACTTCGACGCCGGAACCATCAAATTAGTAGCCGTGACCGGTGTTATCAGAGTGGCGCAGCGGAGGTGTAGTAAGCCCATAACCCACAGGTCCAGGATCGGATTTCTCGTCATCGGCTTCCTACCAATGATGGCACGTCTGACCCCGTGATGCGCAAGAGCTGGATTTGAGAGATGGAAGAACGGTTCGACGCAATCGGTTGTCCGGAAGATAAACGAGTTCAGATCGCTAGCTACTACCTTCGATTAGAAGCAGACGACTAGTTGATAACGGTTCGCCGCAGGGAAGAGCTGTGAAGAGCATGACACGGGAAGAGTTTACCTCCAAGCTACAAGAACGTATCTTTTCCGACGAGCTTAGGTGGCAAAAGCCAGAGGAGTTCCTGACGCTCACTTAGGGGACCATGTCAGTTCAGACATTTACCGACAAGTTCGCGAAGCTGTCCAGATTTGTCGCTGCAATATCTCCATCGGAAGCCGAGAAGCTGAAGCGGTATATCAAGATGACGAGTCCTCGCATTAGGGTACACGTTACCGGCAACAGGATAGCATCGTTCCAGAACGCGTACGAGACCGCCTTAGAGGTTCAAGCATCGTTCGAGGAGGAAAAGGCTACAGAGAAGAGAACCAGAGGAAGCTAATCGGCCGCAGTTGAGAAGAGACAACGAATCGAACCATACCAGGAGCCGCAATCGCAGGACGGGCAAGCAACCAACGATTCCGAGACCCCGGTTTGCAGAGGATGCGAGAACGAACGTCATTCCGGAAAGAGGTGCGACGGGTTACAATAGGGTGTTGTGTATGTAGACAAGGAAGGCACGAGACTTGGGCGTGACCAAAGAACAAACCGGCAGCAATGGTGAGCCGAGTACAAGTGAAGGATCGAGTCTTCTACGTGACCAAGAAGAGGCGGACGCGCAGCTGACGTAACCACGTGTACGGTTTCCGTATCCGGTTGATCGTTTATGTTATAGTTGTTCCATTGTTTTCTTACGTGAGCTTCTTTAAGTAAATTTCGAGGACGAAATTTATTTAAGGAGGGGTGATTGTAACGACCCGGAATTTTGGGCCAGAAAATTTCGCGGTTATTAATTATATTTATTTAATTCTAGTCCAAAAAGGCCCATTATATTTTGGACTGTTTAATTTGTATTTCCTATTCTTATTTCCAAATTGGGCCAAAGACCCAATTTTTCTTTCTTTTTCTACTTGGCCGGCTCCCCTTTTTTTTTATTTGGGCCAAGTATTGTTTTTATTTATTTAAATTGGTTAATTAATTATTTGATTTAATTAAATTAGTTTTTAAAGCCCTAAACTAATTCAACCTAGCCTAGTCATACCTAACTAAGTCCACTCCACCTCCCTATTCTTTCTCCTTCTTCACGGCAGCTTCATTAGTAGCATTAGGGTTTGTTTTTTTTTATTTCTTTTCCTTCCTCTCTTCTATAAATAGGACCATTATCATTTAGTTAGTCCTATTTTTGCAATTGTTCCTAAACCCTAAAATACATTTTCTCTCTTCCCCTTCTTCCTCTTCTCAAAAACAGTGAGCCATCATTTTCCCTTGGAATTTTAATAGCGAATCCAGGTAACTATGCTCTCCTCTTTAATCTATGGGTAGAAAAACACATAGTTAATTAGGAATCATATCATGAAAATTGTAGGAAATTTAATATTGTTTTACTTGGATATGTCGAGCATGAAGCATGAATTTCTTGATTGATTTTTATGTATTTTCTTGATTTTATGTATGATCTTGTATGAAATTTATTTACCAATCAAATCTTGTTATTTCTTGATGAATTTTTCATGGTATCTGGTTTACTGTTTGATTATTAACCATGATTTATTTCGTGGCAAAATTCGTCCGTTTATTATTTATAAAAATTTAATCTTTCAAACCGGTAAAACTGTCCAGAATAGGTTTACGAATTTATTAGTGTACTTAATCAATTCGGAATGCTACGAAATTTTATATGGAAGTCAGTGATAATGTTTTACAGCTTGTGTTAAATTTTCGTAATTTTTAAAGATCGTTTGATATGGCATAAAATTCTGAAACCGAATTCAGCCTAATCTGATTGGTTAGTTATAAAATCACTTAAAAATAGTAAAAGATGTTATTTTTAGACGAAATTTATGCACGTAAATCCTTGAACCCATATTTAGCTCCCATAAAAATTTCCAGATTTTTAGAGATCTTTAGATGGTCGTTTTTAATTTAATTCTTTAAAAATCAGATTGTATAAAATAGGGCAATTGAATTGTTAAAATATGCTATTATTAATTATTGAATTTTCGAGTGACCTAAGTATTAAAAGGGAACTAAAAATATGATTTTTATGATGAATCTTGATAGTATTGAATTATATTGATTAATCTTGAATTAAAAATTAAATCTTGTTATTGTCTTCTAATTGTCGAGTGTATAGAAATTAAAAGAAGGGTTAAAAATATTATTTTTATGTTAATCTTGATGAATGTTGTTGAAAAATATGATTTTTATCTTATTTTGGTAATTTTTGTAATTATATTGATTAACTAAATTAATTCTAGAAAATAGTTAATTATTGTTATATTTTTAATAATGCCGTGTAGAATTGATGAATTAGTCAATTTTTGATTAAATTTGATTATTGTTAATTCAGGGAATAATTAATAATAAAAGTTACGGACAAAATAATTATTAGGGATAAGTTGTAAAGTGAAGGGATAAAAAGATATTATTGGTATTATTATTAAGAGGACCGAAATAATATTAGTACTATTAATATAAATATTTTTGGATAAAGTTACAAATTGGTATATGACGTAATATTAAGGTTAGTATCCGAAAGGATAGGATTATACGTATACATATATTTTAAGGATAGTATATTATAAGATTTGAAGTTGCATAAGATACTACTAGGGATAAGAAAGGAAACAGAGTAATAGCTATACATGTTATGTTTCGGTCTCTGGCTAGGAAAGACTTGGTATTTAAGGTGGCCAATATACGTGCCGCACCTCTCTTTCCTGGGACTCCGAACATTTCATTTCCTATTACGGTCACCTAGTATTATCCTAATATATGAGATGATTGAATTAATTGAAGATATAAGATACAATATGGACACCCACCTGTATGATACACGAGTCATTAGTGGGTTAAGTCAGAACCACTACCCTATGGGACGAACACATGAGTTCCCCCGAGTAGTTTGACCTTAGAACATGTAGTCGTCTGGTAACCGTATCTGCGAGTCGCTACCAGGAAGTTATGGCCATAGCTTAGGCTTAGTGGTGAAACACGGGATCCGCTACGGGATTGAGTACACGAGCTCCTCCCGGCATGTTCTAGGGAGTTATGGTGAAACACGAGATCCATAACGAGTTATTAGTGACCGGTCCAACAAAGATATTATATTACGATCATACGATTTGATAAGATGAAATCATAAGATGAAGTTTAAGATGATTTCTAAGATGTGATGATAAGATATGTTATGATCTAATATGATAAGAAAGACATGATATGATACGATTAAGATAAGATTATGATATGATATGATCAAGATAAGACTATGATATGATATGATTAAGATAAGATTATGATAAGATATGATTAAGATTTATTAATGATATAATTTAAGAAGGGTTAAGTATAAGTTAAGGATTGGGATAATTTAAGATGTATAGTATAAGGTATAAGTTTAGTATGTTAAGTCTTCCGCTGTGTATTTCTATATTTATGGGTATGTATGTATGCGAGTAAGGATGCATGTATGTATGAATGTTGAGTGTATTTTTGTACGTATTTCTAACCGTATTTGCAGGGTTGATTGTACGTACATTATACGTAGATTATACGTATTTCTAACCGTATTTCTGCAGGTGTGTTTATACGTATTCGCATACGTACTTTTATGCGTATTTTTATACGTACTGTTATACGTATTTTTGTACATTTTTATAAAGACATGTATTAGATTTCTTTACAGTTTTTATGCATATTTCTATGCTATTATGTGTTTGGTGGTCCCTCGATTAAATGGGACAGCCTAGTTACTCGCCACTGACGGTGGACCCCCCCCTCAGTTTCAGATGACGATGCAGCAGAGTAGAGCGGGCTCCGCTGGATGGGCTTGAGTAGATTAGTATTTTATTTTGAGTATTTAGTATTCCCAGAACAGTTTGAGACATTAACTTAGTTTATCTTACGATCCCAGCATGTTGGGACAGAATTTCCAGACTTTATATGTATTAGTGACTTTTGGTTTATGGATTTTCAGTAGTTAATTTAATAAAAGATAATTTATTCATTCAATTAAGTTGATTTATTGTTATTTAAGTTAGTAACGGTCCGAATGTCGCTTTCCCTTTGTAAATCGACAAGTCGAAAAGTCGGGTCGTTACATTGCCGGACCCAGAAGCTGCCAGCCCCAAACTGTCAGCTACTAAAAGCCAAAGGGAATCTTTTAGCAGTGGACCCAGTACACCACGTGGCACCCATTTAGGGCACCACTCAAGTGCACACGCCCCACTCACTAACAAACTAACTAACTCAACCTATGAGGGACTTACATGTGGCGACCCACTCAGAGTTATAACTAACTCTGAGCACACGATCTACATGACCAGTCCCCATGGGACATGTGTCCCTGCCAGCCTCCATACAGACCGGCACGGTGTTGAACCTCTCTCCTATAAATAGGAGATGATCTCACCATTAAAAGGTACATACTCTTTCACCTACAAAACTCTCTCTCTCTCTTTCTCTCTTATTGAATCCCATTGCTGACTTAAGCATCGGAGGGTCTTTCCCTGGAAACACCCCGGGGTCAGCTCACCGTTTGTTCATTGTGCAGTCCACCACCACACAAGACACTAGGAACAACAACCACTTCCAGAGGCGCTGAGACTTGTCGGAACAATTGGCGTCGTCTGTGGGGACCATTTACAAAAAGCTTACGTAAAAGATTCACCAAAAAATCAAGAAACATTCTGACAAAGTCTTAGACATTCAAGAAACTTGAGCCTCTGAAAATGGAAACCATGGAAACAATGGAAACCATGTGAACAATGCAACTGGGGAACAAACGCCGCACAACGAGAAAACCTGGACTAATAATGGATTAAAAGGGGATGGGAAAGGCACCCCGCTCAATCTCGAAGTGCTAGCCCAATTCACACCTGAGCAACTGACCAACGTCGCTGCTGTACTTAACGCTCTGACCGGAACCACCCCAAATTCCGGCTCAAGAGAAAAGAAGAGGGGACCGAGGGTCCCAATCGTAGCAACGCCAATCTCCAAGATGCAGTCTCTGCATACGGATGAGGCAGAAGATTTGGAATGGGACAGTTTGACTGTCCATGGAAACCCACACACACCACGTGGGAATGAAGAAGTGCAACCGCCCCCCGGGTTCGAGAATGTCCAGCCAAGGCCTGAGAATGCCCTGGAAGTAATCGGGAGGCAAAACTACCCGGTAGCGGCCGGCAGGGTCCAACCTCAAGGGACTCCGTTTGTAGCTGCCATTAATGATGGGGATCTTCCTAAGATCAAAATGCCGACCGGCAAGTATGACGGTACCACAGACCCTGAGGATCACATCTCTGCATATGAAGGACACATTCCAGACCACGTTGACTGGCATCGCCCAGAAGTGGTTCAAGTCGCTGCCGCCCTACACCATCTCAAGGTGGGACGACCTGGCTCAGAGGTTCTTAGCACACTTCGTCAGCAATAAGAGGCGATAGCGACTGACAAGCGAGTTGATGGGGATGCAGCAGAAGCAAGGTGAAAGCCTGCGGGAATTCATAGCAAGGTTCACGGACGAGGGCGTCACTATTCCTGACATGCAACAAGAGGTTGCAGTCCTGGCGTTGATGTCAGGATTACGTGATGGTCCTTTCCGTCAAACACTCACATTTACCTAACTGAACCAGAAGATGAGGTTGAGGAAGTACCCCTGTCTGCCACCGACACCTCCAGAACAATCAAGGTGAGCAAGAAGCTGCCAGCTGATGTGAAGATCAATCTCATTCAACTACTACAAGCCAATGCTGACGTTTTTGCTTTTTCTGCTGATGAGATGCCTGGCATCCATCCTTCTGTAATCCAACATAGACTCAACGTAGATGAGAATTTTAGGCCTGTAAAGCAGAAGAAGAGATCCTTCTCTGCTGAAAAGAACGATGTTGTAGCTAATGAAATAAACAAACTGTTATTAGCGGGGTTCATAGAACCTTGTGACTATCCCGAGTGGCTTGCTAATGTTGTAATGGTAAAAAAGGCAAATGGACAGTGGCGGATGTGTGTTGATTTTACAGACCTCAACCGCCACTGCCCTAAAGACTGCTATCCACTGCCAAGGATAGATCAACTAGTAGATTCCACTGCTAACCATGCATTACTTAGTTTCATGGATGCCTTTTTAGGTTATCACCAAATCAGCATGTTTGAATCCGACAGACCAAAGACAACCTTCATCACAGATGTTGGCGTCTACTGTTACAAGGCTATGCCTTTTGGGTTGAAAAATGCAGGGGCAACATACCAAAAACTGGTCGACATGGTCTTTGCAAAGCAGTAAGGGAGAAATGTTGAGGTGTATGTAGATGACACCATTGTCAAAAGCAAGATGCCAGGGGATCACTTGGCTGACCTGCAAGAAACTTTTGCAACTCTGAGACAATTTCAAATGAAGTTAAACCCCAAGAAATGTGTATTTGGAGTAACGTCAAGGAAATTCTTAGGGTTCATGGTATCTGAGAGGGGCATAGATGCCAACCCGGACAAAATCAAAGCTATAGCAGATATGGCAGAGCCTACTAAAATCAAGGATGTGCAGAAGTTGACAGACAAGATGGCAGCCCTCACTAGATTCATGGCCAAGTCTGTGTCTCAGGCCTTACCCTTCTTTAAAGTACTGAGGTCCAACAAAAAATTTGAATGGGGAGCTGAGCAGTCAGACGCCTTCCAAAAGGTCAAGGACCATATCAAGACGCTGCCAACCATGACACGTCCAGAAGAAGGAGAACAACTCCAACTGTATGTTTCTGCAAATGACAACACTGTAGCAGCCGTACTCTTGGTGGAAAGAGAGAAGGTGCAGCTGCCAATTTACTTTGTCAGCCATGTGCTTACAGGACCTGAAACCAGATACACATCCGTAGAAAAACTGGCATTCGCAGTTATGGTGGCGGCAAGACGCTTGCGGCCATACTTCGATGCTCACTCAATTATGGTGTTAACTAATCATCCATTGGAGAAAGCCTTGCAAAAACAGCAGTCTCTGGGCGAATGATGAAATGGGGAATTGAACTATCCGAATACGACATCTCCTTCCGTCCAAGGAACGCCATCAAGGCACAAGCTCTGGCAGAATTCATCGCAGAAACACAATTCTCAACCACTGATCCCTCTGAGGTGTGGACGGTGCACACTGACGGCTCATCTTGCAATACAGGTTCTGGGGCCGGCGTCGAGATAGCCAGCCCAGAAGGCACAGTGCACCGATACGCTTTGTGGTTTAATTTCAAAGCCACCAACAACGAATCTGAATATGAGGCAGCGATAGCTGGCATCCATCTATGCATAGCCGCTGGGGCAGAGAGAGTGAAATTAATCACAGATTCTCAGTTGGTGGCAACCCAAATGGAAGGTACAGCAGAAGCTCGGGAGCCCACCATTGTTAAATACAGAGATCATTTAAATCAATTGATTCAACATCTAGTGTCTTTTGAAATGCAACTGGTCCCACGAGACGACAATCAAAAGGCGGATGCACTAGCTCGGCTGGCAACCTCACCACTATCTGAGCTGGGAGGACATGTCATGATCGAGTTACGTCAGGGAAAGGCTATTGACAGCTTAGCAGTTGGTGTCATTAGCAACACGGAGGGGGAATGGTTTCATCCCATCCTAGAGTTCAAAAACACAGGGTCCTACCGGCAGACAAAACAGTGGCTGCCAAGGTAAGACGACAGGCAGCATGGTATTGTGTGTTCCAAGGAATACTTTACAAAAAGTCCTTCCATCTCCCTCTACTAAGATGTGCCACGAAATTCGAAGCTCAAAAAATCCTCGAGGAAATCCATGAGGGTATTTGTGGAAATCACATTGGTGGCAAAGCCCTAGCTCTGAAGGCCATTCGTGCCAGCTACTACTGGCCCCACATGCTCAGGGACTCCCAAGAATATGTCAAAAGGTGCGATAAATGCCAAAAGTTTGCCCCCATGATCAACACGCCGCTAAATGACCTACAACCAATACTCAACCCAATACCATTTGCCCAATGGGGAATGGACATCCTTGGTCCATTCACCAAAGGTAAAGGGGGGAGAAAATTTTTAATAGTAGCCATAGATTACTTCACCAAATGGATCGAGGCCATCCCAACATTGTCCATCACAGCTGCCCAGGTGAAGAAGTTTATTTGGAGCAAATAATTACAAGGTTTGGGCTCCCATAGGCAATAGTGTTCGATCATGGCACCCAGTTTGACTGCAAGCCCCTCCAGCAGTATCTAGAACCTTTGAAGGTTAAGATGGCATACGCCTCAGTCGCTCATCCTTAAAGCAATGGGCAGGCAGAAGCTTCCAACAAACAAATTTTGAACGCCCTGAAGAAGAAGTTGGAAGACCTCAAGGGCCAATGGGCAGATCTGATACCTGACGTCCTGTGGGCAAACAGAACGACAGAGAAGGAGGCAACAGGAGAAACGCCATTCAGGCTTACCTTTAGCCACGAAGTTGTCTTGCCAGTAGAGGTGGGTCTACCATCCTTCAGAATCCAAGCATACCAACCAGAGCTGAATGATGACTTGTTGAGACAAGACCTTGATCTGCTGACAGAAGTCAGACTCATAGCTGCACTTCGTCAGGCAGCATACAAGGATCAAATAACATGGGCCTACAACAAGAAAGTTCATCACAGACCCATGCTGTAACGCCCCAGATTTTGGGCTATTTTCGTGTTTACTTTCTTGTAATTAGTTTGTTCCGGTGCATGGTCTAAAATTTATTTAGGCTATTTTAATTGCTTATGTGTAACCATTTTATTTAATGGTTTAATATTTCTTAATTTTATTTTATTTTAATTAATTAGAATTTTATTATTTAATTTTCTAATTAATTAATTAGTTTTGGGCCAAGTGCAAAATTAATCAGGATTAGTCATGAATTGGTGCAAATGGCCCAAGTGATCATTTTGGCCTTTTTCTTCTAAGCCCAACCGGCCCTCCTTGGTTGTATGGCAAGTTTTGCCACTTGCCTTATGTTCACACCTAACTAACTTTTATAAATAGAAGTAGTTAGTAAGGCTTTAAGATCCTTTTGTTCATTTGCTCACTTAATCAACTTTTGCCATCACTTTTAAAAGGCAAACTCTCCCTCCACTTTGCTCCTTCATTCACGCCATTTTTGGCTACTAAACCCCCCAATGTGTTCATCCATCTTTCTAATCCCAAACTTAAAGATTCAACCTCTATTGATCTTTAAGTATTAAAACATAATTTAAACCCCAACAATTTCATTCAAGATCACTAGTTCGGGTTGAGTTTGGGTGCGTGTTCGTGGGGTTGATCGTGTTCGTGGTCCAAGTGTTGGTTCGTGTGGGCCAGTCGTGCAGTGCAGTAGGGGCCGTGCAAAATCAGGCAGTGGGCAGCGTGGTGGTTGTGTTCGTGGTGTCTCGTGGTGGTACACGGTGGTGCCGTGTTGTTCATGTGGTGTACGTGGTTGTTGGGCCGTGTGGTTCCATTTCCGGGCAGCGCGTTTTAGTGGGTTTAACGTTCAAGTTTTGACTAAGGTAACATACTTACTCAACCTTGTTGGTATACTATGTTTATAGTATAGATTAAATGCATGTATGGGTTGTTTGGTGATGTTTAACCATGATTTTATGTATTGTTTCTAATCTGATTTTTATGTGGTTTTCATGATATTTTGATGTTGGTTTTGATGATTTTATGATTGAATATATGTTACTTTGTGATCATGATAATTATGTTAAAGTTTGATGAATTTTGGATAAGTTCTAGTTGAATTTTCATGAGGTATATTGAGGTTATGCGTATGATGATGATTGTTTGGATGAGTTCTTGATTGAGTTCTTGAATCTTGATTGAGTTCTTGATTGAAGATCTTGAATCTTGAATGAGTTCTTTATGAGTTCTTTATGAGTTCTTTGAGTTCTTTATGAGTTCTTTATGAGTTCTTTGAGTTCTTTATGAGTTCTTTGAGTTCTTTATGAGTTCTTGGTTGAATCTTGAAAGTTAAAGAAAAGGGTTTAAAAGATAAAGAAAGTTAAAGATTGTGTCTAATATGATTTAAGAATGATTATTGAATGATGGTTTATGGTTGGTTAGACTCAAGATCAAGGCATAGAGGCAATCTTGAGTATAACTTCGATGTCTTAACTAGTTATTTTCAAGAATCAAGGCATTGAGGCAATTCTTGAATATAATTTAGTTAGGTTGAGATAATAACATGATTAAAGATTTAATTAAAGATTAGCTTGATTTCATTTTTAAACGCCTGATACTTTGAGTAAGATTCATTGTATTTGGGTTAAGACGTTGCCCCTATTCCATCTGCGGTATTGGGATAGTTGGAGTCATACTATGTGATCTTTGTGAATTTCCAGTAAGATTGGTTTCACGGGACATGGATTTCCAGTAAGATTGGTTTCATGGGGTTTGGGAGTAAGATTCTCAAATCCGAGCATAGTAGAAAGTTCGAATGCGTAAGATGCGTTCGTACGAGCACAGTCCGGTCTAGAATATGAATGATTGCGCCAAAGATAGTTGATTAGGTTGGTTTGAGTCGAGTTCACGTGTGGGTTGATCTTGTACTCTGATTTATTGATATGATATTGTTTATTTGATTTATGCTATGTGCATGTGTATTCCCATTAAGGTGAGTCAGTTATGTTACTCGCCACTGATGGTGGACTGTTGTATGTTTTTCAGGTATTTCTGATGACGATACTCTTGCTTAGCTTTGGGTTGGGCGAGCGACGTTATTGTTTTTGTTATTTAATGTATTTTCTATTCCTGTCGTTTATAGGTAGTATTGGTATTATATAGACTTCATACGTTATTGTTAGATTCTTTATACGTTGTTTAGACTCTGACATGTGGTCGGAGTTACTCGTATTTTAGTATTTTTAGTTTGACTTTTGGACTGGTTATGTACAAACTTGTGAGTATTTGTACTTTTGTGGGTTTATTAATAATATCTCGAGGAATTAGTTTTTAATTCTTAAGTATTTGAGTTGTAGTTTATAACTATTCGACTCGTCGGTTTCTTCCGCGCCGATTTAAGCGAGTCGGGTCGTTACAGTTGGTATCAGAGCCGAATAGGTTTTAAGTGAAGTTTTAGGATTTGAGTTAAACCCGGGAGTTGAGAGCTTTACCATTCCCGAGTGATAAACCCCCAAAATTAAGATTTAGGTAAAGGGAGGAAGAGTGACGGGTAGAAGAATCCGGGATAAGACTCTTTTTCCTACTTACTTTTGTGTGTATACTTGACTTAAGTGTGGATTGTTAATTCACATTTTTGTTTATTTTGTTCTTATCGTGTTACGTCTCGACATGTTCACACCTCGCCGGTCAAGTTCGGGACGACAGAGGTTACAAGCGCTCGAGGAAGCAATTCTTACGTTAGCGCACCATAGTCGACAGCCATCAGGATCGCAGTCGACGTTCGATCGTATCGCTCGTCTTCGACCACCGACTTACGATGGGTTGCCGACCCTACAACGTTGAAGAGTTGAATCCACGAGATAGGAAGCTCTTCGACGCTACGTTTTGTCCGAGCACGAGAAGGACCAGTTCGTCGCCTACTACTTGCGAGG
Organism: Salicornia ramosissima; assembly: GCA_951394345.1. Taxonomy (NCBI): domain Eukaryota; kingdom Viridiplantae; phylum Streptophyta; class Magnoliopsida; order Caryophyllales; family Amaranthaceae; genus Salicornia; species Salicornia ramosissima. Next base: position 1,048,330 of record OX596240.1, on the reverse strand, counting down.
AGATGCCGATAACTGGTGGAGCATAGCTAGGAATGCGCATTTACCCTGCATTCGATATTGTGGTACGAGTTCGTAGCTAAGGCCCAGAGGAGGTTCTACCCCGACGAGTTGCGGTGGTAGAAACCAGAGGAGTCTCTTACTCTCATCCAGGGTAAGATGATCGTTCAGGCGTACCCCGATAAGTTCGCCGAGTTATCAAGGTTCGCTACGTCGGTCGTTCCATCCGAGGAGGAGCGGGACAAGCATTACGTCAAGAGGCTGAATACGAGGATCTGCGTTCGTATGATCAGCAGTGGAGCGAAGACATTACGGCAAGCTTACGAGGTAGCACTCGATCTTCAGGCGTCTGTTATCGAGGAGGATGCCAGCTAGAAGAAGACCCCGACCCCGATGATATTGCTATCCTTTGGGAAGCCCAATTTAGTGCACCTAGCAGTACCCCCCTCCGACCGCTAGTTCGCATTAGGGTTTCGACGGTTCGAAGTGTAGAGGCTGCGACAAAGACTTCCACCCAGGAAAGCGATGTGGCGGCACGTCTATGGCATATTCCATCGGCAGGAGAGGAGCTTTCGGCATCGGCTAAGTCTCCAAGGAAGGATCGAGTCCGTTGTACGACCAAGGCAGAAGCAGAGGTCCAGTTCGATGGAGTCTCAGTTTTCCCGTTAGTTCGTTTATAACTTTCCCTTCTGGAGAGGATCTTGTTTGTCAGCCCGAGTTCCGAGGATTGCCTATCGTTCTAGCTGGTGAGCAGGCGACAACAGATTTGAAGGAATTTTCGCTGATGGAGTTCGATGTCGTTATGGGCATGGACTGGCTATCGAGGTATCGAGTGATCATTCGTTACCGAAATCAGTCAGTGATATTTCGAAGACCGCTTCTTCGTACGTATACGACCACTACGAGTTTTAAGGTGATGCCCGTCGGTCTCGCTAACGCTTTACCCGAGTTTTAAGATGGCGATTTGGTTCTAAGAAGGACAGATGCCACCGGCAAGCAAAATAGAGAGGGCAAGCTGACAGCTAACTGGGAAGGGCCCTATCGTATCACAAAGACGGTAGCCCCAGGAGCCTACAGACTAGCTACAATGGAAGGCAAGGAATTAAAAAATACGTGGAATGCTAGGGTGCTCAAGAAATACTATGTATGAAATTATTTATCCATTTAAATATGTATTCTAATGTACAACCTAGCAACAACATTAATAAAAGGCCAAACGAGCCACCTTCCTTGTGTCTTGCTTTAATTATTTATTTATGCACAACTGCATAGACTATGTGATAGAGACAACTGCCATCCAACAGTGTCCAAAACATCACTTTGCAGTCTAAGTATGCTTGAAATAAAAAAAAAACAAAAAAAAAAACAGCCAACATGCTAGGATGGTTAGCTAAAAGCTAAGGCCTAAGGCCACCGCCATCCTATGACCTGGCTGCATCAAGCATAACAGCCAACAGGCTAGGATGGTTAGCTAAAACAGCTAAGGCCTAAGGCCACTGCCATCCAACAGCCTGGCTGAAATTCGAATGTGTGGCAGCCAGTGAGCTCCACAGATAGCTTTTACAGCTAAGCTCATGAACCACAGCCAACAGGCTAGGATGGTTAGCTAAAAGCTAAGGCCTAAGGCCACCGCCATCCTATGACCTGGCTGCATCAAGCATAACAGCCAACAGGCTAGGATGGTTAGCTAAAACAGCTAAGGCCTAAGGCCACTGCCATCCAACAGCCTGGCTGAAATTCGAATGTGTGGCAACCAGTGAGCTCCACAGATAACTTTTACAGCTAAGGTCATGAACCACCGCCAACAAGTTAGGATGGTTAGCTAAAAAAGCTAAGGCCTAAGGCCACAGCCATCAAACAGCCTAACTGAAATTCAAAAGTGTGGCAGCCAGTAAGCTCCACAGATAGCTCTTGCAGCTAAGGCCAGTGGCAAGTTCTGCCAGTCAAAAAATCAAGTAACTATATGCAAGTTAAAAAGTGTAGTTCAAATAGTACTTACAGAAATAAAAATAAAATAAAAGGCAAAAAGTATTTTCCTTCAATAATATTTTATAAATCAAAAGCCAGTAATAACTGGCAGCATGTTACAACAGGATTTTTGCTCTACTGGCATGGCAGCCCATTTTACAAAAAGAAGCACAAAAGGGAAAAATCCTAAATATTTACAACAAAAGACAAATATGTACGTTACAAAATTACAAAAAGTTAAATAATTAGAGCCACAAGAAGACATAGGAGAAGGCTGCCAAACGCGTCATTCGGTTCTATCGGCCATATTGAACGTCGTTGGTTGCTCCTCAACAACGGCAGCTTCAGACTCCTCTGCCTCCACATGAGTAGGTGGCACCCCGGTTACTCGAGGTGATAGGTTCCCAACGTGCTCTTCTGGGAACGTGTCAGCCTCATTCAGGGGCTAATTGCCTACACCTTCAGCAAAGGCAGCCTCGACTGCCACCCAGTCAAGGTCTGGGTGAAGAGACATAACACACCTCATTGCCGCCACCCAACCGCCGTCAAAACGATTGGTGCAAAAGTGGCGAAGGCGAGGGGATGCAACAAAGCCTTCCACAGCTTTTTGGGCAGTAGAATTGGCATCAGCCTTGGCAGCCTCAACTTCCCGGTGGGCTCTAACCTTCTTCGCCTTGACCCTATTCCTAGAGGCACCAACAGACGCCTCAGCATCATGCTTGGCGATGACGGCCCCGGCAATGGTGGCGTTCAGCAGCCTCTTAGTCTCCGCCAGCTCTCTGCTGGCAGCCTCAGCAGCAGCTTGAGCCTTGCCCTCTGTCTCTGCCATGGCTGGCAACCTGCTTTGTTGATTTTTTAGCTCCTCATTCTTCTTCAGCAGAAGGTTGGCAACCTCGACTTCCTGTTTCTTGAGAGCCTCTATCTCCTCATCCTTCTCAGATAAGGACAAGTTTGCCTGTGAGAGTTGGGCCTTGAGAGCCTCAACCTCCTTTTTCTTACTCTCCAAGTCCTCGCTCAAAGACTTGTTGACGGCCTCTAGAGACTCTAACGTGTCACGTGCCGTGCTTAGGTCCGCTCCCAAGGTGAAAAAAGCTTCATCCAGCTGCGCGGCAGAGTTAGCGGCCTGCACCAACACAATAACATAACAGTAAGCAGGCCGCCAAGATCATACGAGCAAATAACACCAAAAAATTAATTGGCAACGCCAGGATACTTACACAGGCAACGTCATGGCATAGAGCCTGGGAAGGATTGACCCAACAGTCTCGACTGCAGTCTGCTGGCAGTCTGTTCGCCCTTAACAGCCGCCCAGGTCGCCACCAGCCTGGGATAAGTCCGCCATCAATGACTCGTTCACACCCACATCTGGTTCTGGACGGAACAGGGGCCCTGAAGGTTTAGGCCCTGGCTGGAATGTTTGAGGTATGTCCAGATGACTGTACCCCCAAGAACCGCGACGGACGGTGATGTCATCTGGCAAGGGAAAGCCAAAAGACCCAATCCTCTGTTCAGGATGGGCAGCAAACAGACCACCTTCCCCCAGGTGGAGCACGACAGTACTCCAAGTCAGCATCGGCCCTACATACTGAATGCAACGGTTTGTTGCAACAGGAGAGTCGGTCTGAAAGACGTCAGTACCAAATCAACACAAAAAAAAGAGAGAAGTGTAGTAGGTATTAACTTAAAATCAAAAAACATACCTCGCCGGCAACAGGGTTGGCAGCATTCTCAGCTGAAGCATTGTCAGTCGCTGCCTTGTTGTCTGGCCTAGGCGCTTTTAAGCTCTTTTCATGAGCGAGCCGCCGAACCCGCTCTATGTCTGCAGTAGAAGTTATTTCCTCAACCTCACCCCCCCTGCAGATAGGGGAGTCAGAGGAGTGACAGGTCTCACGGTGGTCTCTAACGTCACCTTCCACTCTGAGTTGGCCTCTCCGACCAGAGGTGGCTCCACGACAGTCTCGGTGGTGGTACCGTCAGCCCCAGCCACACTGGGCAATACCTCAGTAGTGGATGGGACTGTAGCAACACTACCACCCATATCCATAGTTGTTGCAACCTCAGCTTCAGGAGCAACAACTGTAGCAGCCTCAGCCGGCGGTTCGCTGACGACAGTAACGGCCACCTCGCTGACGACGGCGGCCACACCCTCGTTGGCTGGAGCCGTGCTGGTAGTAGCGGCCCCGGTAGAAGGCTTGGCGGCCTTTTTAGAACGATGGGGAGATGGTGACCTATCCCTTTTCTTGTGCTGCAAGGCGATAGTCACAGTCCTGCCACCCCTGGAAGATGCACCTGGCTTCTTAGGGACAACAGGCACTACAACCTCACTCTAGACGGGGCGGCTAGCCACTACCGTTCCCCGCCCCCCACGCTTACTGACGGCACCCTTGTTGCCACCTGTCCCACGACCGGTAGTTTGAGAAGTGGAACCACGAGCCGTCTGTTCTCCAGCCATCTTTGGCAACTTCAGGCGTTTAATATTCAAATATGCATAGGCAGAGTGAAATGATTAGACGACAGCTATGTTAAAAAAAAAAAAAAAAAAAAAAAAAAAAAACAACAAAAAACAAGTTTGAACACCAACAACAAATAATGAATAACTTAGACGAAAACTTCAAGAGGTACACCGGGAGCCTGGCATTACCAGAGTCAGGGGCACCTATCTCTCCACAAAGACCAACATAGGCGAGCGGGCGGATTTCCATAATGTACCCGAATGGTGGCAGCCACCTGGACGGGACACCGTTCTTCGACCTAAAATAGTCGACGGTCCTTTGTTCCTCGGCCGTCAGATCACGGACTGCCAAGTGCTCCATATGAGCTCTCGAAGTAGTGAACGTTACATGCATCTTTATTAGAGCATCTGTTGGGGCCTTCACCCAGACCCACCTGCACATATAATGCTTCAAGGAACTTACTTTAGGCCAAACCAAAAGTTTCTTGCTGGCAGTCTGGAAGGTGTAACGGCCTGTCGCCGAGCTGTTCCGTTTCACGAACATCAGGGAACGGATCACGTGAAGGTTGACCTTCATCCTCAAATACCGACAGGTCCACAGTACTGACACCAGCATTCGAAACGACAGTGGACTCAGCTGTGTCAGGCTGATGGAAAAATTACGCATGACAGACATAATTGCCCAATCAAATGGGCATCACAGCCCAAACTTGAAATGATCTTTGCAGACGGCAAAGTACCCGCCGGGCGCTTGAAGGATGACATCATTTGGCCCAGGGAGCTTGACATCCCAGTTGCCTGGATGGCAATACGTCTCCCTAAACCATTTGAGGTATCCCTTTGGACCCCCGTTCCACTTTTCCAGTTCCTTGTACCAGTCATCGTCCGGATTTAACTTTGTCGGATGTCCTTTTGGGAACTCGCCATTACCAAAATCTATGGCTTCATAGTTCATGGCTGGCATGTGTTCCGCTTCCTGTTGCCATTCCCAACCGGCTTCTTTCCAGGCTGTATTAACTTCAGCAGCGGCTTTGTCGCCGGTCATCTCCTCTGCAAGCACAATGACAAATGGGAAGATAAAAAATTGAAGAGATTACCTAGAGCAGCGAAGGGATTAGGCCGCGAAGGATCTTCGTTTGTGCCATACTGGTCAAATTCCAGACTAAAGCGAATGGATGAGAACCAATACTGCTCTGACGCTCCTACTACCATGGAATCACCGGTCCAGCGCAGTACTTCACGAAGGATCCTCACGTCCCTTTGCTACTCATGGTTAAACCCTGTCGGATTGCGTGTCCCCTCGCAGTCTGTCAAAATTCGCGACGCCAATGAAAAGTCAGGCAATCGTCTGCTTTTGGAAGACAGCTTCGCCCTACTTTTCTCTGGCGCCGGTTTTTTATCCAGAATATCCTTTCTTAATTGAATAGGATACCCTGGCTTTGGAGGGCAGTATGCGAGTTTCCATATAATACCGCCAATACCCTTAGGGATCGTAGCCCCTTCCGGCTGCCGTTTCGAGATGTCCCCAGCATTACCTGACGGCCCTTCCTCGGTTAGGGAAGACAACAACGAGTCATCTGACTCGCTCTCTTGTGGCGAAACGCCGCTAGCTGGGTCGCTTTCTAAGATACGACTGTCGTTTTGGCTATCGCTGGCGTCTGACATCCTTCTTTACACTGTCACACGTTAAGTTAATTCACCAATCGCAAGCTCACAAAGATAATGAGCGACACGCAAAACAATGCAATTGTGTTTTTGCACAGTGACAAGTAAAAAGCAAAATATCACAAAAATTGCCCATAACAGTGACTTTTTACTTCAAAAATGAGTTTTTATGCCTAAAATTCTTGCACGAAGTAAGATACTTCTTTTATACAGAGCAAAGACACAACTTTTTTACAAAAAGGTTCGAGCAATCGCACATGCAAACTCGCCCAAGCTTCAAAATTAAAAATTAGAACAAAGGAAATTCGAAGTCAAATACATACCTTGTCTTCTGCTTGGAGAGATGAACTTGAAAAATCTCGAGTTACAGTACGGGATGCTGATGAAAAGTTGGGTCGAAGTTACAAATTGCGCGAGACTGTTCGAATCGCCTTTAGGAGGGAAGAGAAAGAAAGCTCAATTTTTTTTGAGAAATTTTGAAAGTGAAATGTGAGGCAAAACGTCTAAGAGACGTTATATATGGTACAACTGGGTCCACCACTCAACTTTTGGTCTTCTACAGACACGTGTCGGTTAATTCAGACATCTTGTGGTGACTTACTTTAAAAAGCATCCCCACCTTAACGATGCTGATACTTTTTGGGGGGGCTAGTTGTATGGGGGCCTACCGGTACACCGGCAGGTCCACCTTACTGAAGTCCCGGCCAAGATGTCAACCGCCAGCACCTAGCGGTGCCGGCTACCAAGCGTCAAGACCGCTAACCCGTAATCCACGCCTGTGAAGGCACTCACACGTTGCCGGACCCAGAAGCTGCCAGCCCCAAACTGGCAGCTACTAAAAGCCAAAGGGAATCTTTTAGAAGTGGACCCAGTACACCACGTGGCACCCATTTAGGGCACCACTCAAGTGCACACACCCCACTCACTAACAAACTAACTAACTCAACCTATGAGGGACTTACACGTGGTGACCCACTCAGAGTTATAACTAACTCTGAGCACATGATCTACATGACCAGTCCCCATGGGACACGTGTCCCTGCCAGCCTCCATACAGACCGGCAGGGTGTTGAACCTCTCTCCTATAAATTGGAGATGATCTCACCATTAAAATGTACATACTCTTTCACCTACAAAACTCTCTCTCTTTCTCTCTTATTGAATCTCATTGTTGACTTAAGCATCGGAGGGTCTTTCCCCGGAAACACCCCGGGGTCAGCTCACTGTTTGTTCATTGTGCAGTCCACCACCACACAAGACACCAGGAACAACAACCACTTCCAGAGGCGCTGAGACTTGTCGGAACATTACTGTAATGATAAATTAAGTCGATCAACCCTAGTGACATTATTTACAGCAAGCAAACACAACTACATACAAATATCCTCCTTAATATAACACTGCACGTATCAACTACATTATTAAACGAGCAGCTCGTGATCGGCTCGGCTCGAAACTTAATGAGCACGAGTCGAGCAACCCCTAACTGCACGTATCAAACTATAATAATAATTCTCCATGCAAGGATAGCAAGTAATAGCCTTCAGGAAACATTCGCATGCATGTAGTAAAGATTAACATGCCTTAACCCGGCCACTTAAAACAAAAATCAAACCTTTCACATGTAAACATTAACATCATAAACATTCGAAAGTTTCGTGATATAATCGAATAGATCATGACCAATCATCAACATTAAATTCACACTAATTTGATTATCTAAAGGAAAATTTATTAGAAATCACCTTATAAAATAATTTTTTTGTCAAAAATCACCTTTTAGTTATTTATTTTTTGTAAGAAGCCACTTTTTTTGAATTTTTTTTTTTTTGCGAGGAACCACCTTTGGTTGAATTTCGGGTTTCGATTTTGGGTTATTTTTGGCGTGGTGGTTCAGGGGAGGAAAAGGGACGAAGACGGCTTGAGGAGGTACGAAGGGGGTTAGCCGAAATAGCGGAGGGGGGTTCGATTTAAACACCAAAATTAGGCTAAAGGTGGTTATTGATAATTTAATTTTTTTTTTAAATAAGGTGGCTTCTTACAAAAAAAAAATTAAAAGGTGGTTTTTGACAAGGTTTTTAACAAATTTTCCTTATCTAAATCATACTTTAATTATTTAAATATCAATTTTAGAAAGGATAGTCTAGTTACCTCAAATCAATGCACAAAAATTCACCCTTTTGAATTACAAAATATGAAAGAGGGAAAAAGAAGAGAGGAAAAAGGGTTCAAATATCTTGAGAGAGAAAAAACAAGAAGCAGCATGTGAAATTATGGAGAAAAGAAAGTAAAAATTTTCTGATCAAAAGGCATTTATAGAGAATGACTTAAGATAACAAACTAGAGGGAAAAGAGGAATCAATATAATAAAGAAGATAATTAGTTATAACAAAACAAAATAAGATAAAATAAAAATAAAAGAAATAAAGAGAAGGGGAGGCCGGTTGGGACTAACGCCCAAAGGAGGAAATTAGGCTTTGTTTTGATTCAACTTTAGTTTAGTTGATCGATCAATTGGTCCAAACACTAAATAAATTTTTGAGGCGACAGAAACGACAACCTAGTTATCTAAAATTAATTAAATTCTAACCGGGAAAATATGGGATGTTACACAAACTATTAAAATTCCTCCTAATTTTACCATTTCTCCTCCCAAATCCAACACTTAACACTTAGCTTTTTCTTTATAAAAAGTACACATTTTTTGGAATTAAAATTTGCATATATTTCCCTATAAACATCCAACTCATAATTAATAGCATTTGTAAAATTTATCTTTTCATCCTTTTTTTTTTTTTTTCGTTACCCACTTTTTTAGTCTTATTCTGTGTTACTCAGACTTTCATTTTTTTTCGTTTAAACAAGTAGTTTTTGAATTTTCTCCAAGAAATTTCTCTTTTTTCATTCTATACATTTTACTTATTTACTTGACCTCTGAATAAAACAATTGTATAAGAAAAATGATCATTTTCACTTATGTACATGATCTGAATTTTTCTAATCTGATTTAAATTTTTCTGATTGTAGTTCTTATTATAGTTTTAATTTTTTTGATTTGATCCACCTTCCTTCTATACTACTAAAGCACAAGCCATTAAAATCCCTCCTAATTTTACCTTTTCCCCTCCCAAACCCAACACTTAGCCTTTTTCTTTATAAAAAGTGCCTCGCCTCGAAGATCAAGAAATCCCGTGTAAGGTTTTGGAATCCACACAAATTGAACAAACGACCCAATAAACATTTTTTGAAATTAAAATTTGCATTTATTACTCCAGAAAACCTCTAACTAATAATTAATAGCATTTGTAAGATTTATCTTTTCGTCTTTTTTTTTTGTTACCCACTTTCTTAGTCCTATTATGTATTTATGTGTTACTCGGACTTTCACTGTTTTTTTCTTTTAAACAAGTAGTTTTTGAATTTTCTCCAATAATCTTCTCTTTTTTCGTTCTATACATTTTACTTATTTACTTGACCTCTTAATATAACAAAAATATTGTATAAGAAAAATGATCATTTTCACTTGCTTGTACATGATCTGGATTTTTCTAATCTAATTTGAATTTTTCTGATTGTAGTTATTATTATAGTTTTAATTTTTGTGATTTGATCATCCTTTCTTCTATACTACTAAAGCACAAGCCATTGAAATCCCTCCTAATTTTACCATTTCCTCTCCCAAACCCAACACTTAGCCTTTTTCTTTATTAAAAAGTCTCGCCTTGAAGATCAAGAAATCATGTGTAAGGTTTAGAATCCACATGAACAAAAGATCCAATAAACCTTTTTTGAAATTAAAATTTGCATTTATTACTCTAGAGAACCTCCAACTAATAATTAATAGCATTAGTAAGATTTATCTTTTCGTCGTTTTTTTTTTGTTACCCACTTTCTTAGTCCTATTATGTATTTATATGCTACTCAAACTTTCACTTTTTTTTTCCCTTTAAATAAGTAGTTTTTGAATTTTCTCCAAGAAATTTCTCTTTTTTCGTCTATACATTTTACTTATTTACTTGACCTTCTAATAAAATAATTGTACAAGGAAAATGATCATTTTCACTATGATCGTTTAATGATATAATTACATTATACAAATGACCAAAAACTTAATTAATTAGCTACATAATGACAGATAATTTTATTCAATAGTTAATTTTTTATTAATTGATGCTTTGCTATATATATTGATTAAATAAAAATAAAAAAGCAATTTTGCTCAGGTATTAACTAGTATATAATTAAAAGATAATCCACTAAAAAGTTCTAAATCTAAACTTTGTATTAAATTTTGTATCTAAAGATGATTTTTTTATTCATATCTAATTAAGTACATTCCTAGTTAACTAAACCAAGTCACCTAATTAATTACTAAACATTACTCACTCCCTCCTGCCCAACTTACTTGATACATTCTCTTTTACACAATTTTCGAGACATAACTTTAAACACTAATATCTATAATTATATGCATAGAAAATTATATATATATATTTGGAAAGTATACATCGAGATGAATCAAATGAGATCGCACATGACTATGTTTTTCCTTATGTATATAAAACTTGAAGTAGTCATACTACATGTAAATAGTGCTACAAGTCAAAATGTAGTAAGTAATTTGGGAAGGAGGAAGTATTTGATTCATACATGGACCGCGTAGGTAATTTTGGACGAGTAAAATTGTTTAGGAAGGTAAATTTGATTCAAAACAGAGAGAGAGAGAGAACAATATCGCTCTGCTGTCAGACGAGTCAAACTGACCTGAACAATTTTTACAATTAAGGGCTCGTTTACTTTAGCTGAACTGAACTGAACTTAATTGAAATCAACTGAACTGAATTGAATACAGTACAACTGAAAGTAATATTTTACAAGAGAAGGAAATTGAGAGCTGAATTGAAATAAACTGAACTTAATAGAGCTGAAATGAACTGAAATGAGTTGAACTGAACTGAACTGAATTTAAGCTGAAGTAAACATGCCCTAACTAACCTAGACAAAAGTATGGTTAATCTGGGAAAATATATAATTAACCTGGGCAACATTGTAACTTATTTGGATTGAATTAAAACTAACTTGGAAAAAGAAACTCACTAATCTGGACAAAATTCTAATTTACCTGGACAAAAATAAAATACCTGGATAAAAAAATTGAAGACCTGGAGTAAAATAAACTAAACCTGTATTAAAATCAAATAAACTTGGATAAAAAAAGGACCTGGACAAAAAATATGAATACCATGGGAAAATATATAATTGACCTGGACAATATTGTAACTTACCAAGACTGAATTACAACTAACCTGGAAAAAGAAACTCACAGAATTAGAACAAAAAATATGAATACCATGAGACGAATTAAACTAGATCTATCATAATTATATTTTTCCTTACGCTTATAAAACTAAAAGCAGTCAAAAACCATATGTGAACAGTGTATAAGTCAAAATGTACCAACTAAATTGGAATAAAGGGAGTAATTGTTTATTTAACGAGGTAATTTTTGTTATATGTACGCTTCACTACGCCAAAGGCAAGCATAATTTTCAAAGAAATCCATCAAGATGCCACTTTTATTATTCTTTGCAATTGAAGATGTATTATGAAGATCGACTTTTGATAAAGTCGCATTCCAAAAAAAAGATTCAATTCTCATCAATGACACATCTCCCCAAACCTTTGGTGGCTATTTCCTTAGCATTCCAAAAAAAAAAAAAAAAAAAAGAGTTGAAGATGCATTATACTTCATCCGTTTAAAAAAAAACGCAACAATTGGGGTATCACGGACTCCTAGGCAATTTTTTTTTTGAGAGAGTAAAAGTGATAGAGAGAGAAAGTGGGGTATGTGATGATGTGAGAGATATAAAGAAAAAACTTACAAAAATGGAAAATTATAATTGTTGCATTTATTTTGAAATATCCAAAAATAGAAATTGTTACATTTTTTTCGAAATGGAGGTAGTATATAATGATTTACATCATCTTAGGCTTTGGAGTATCTTTGATTTAATCACAAGCTAAGCTATCACTACTTGGAATTGGACCCCTCACTACTTGGGTGAAAGGTGGATAGCTCAACCATTAAGCCATCACTTGCTCCTTAAAATTCATAATGTTTAATTGCATTTATCATGATTTTATTTTATTTTTCCTTATTCTATTCTCACTTATAAATAATAGTTTTTGTTAGAATAAAAGAATGTAATTTGTAATTAAGTGTGAAGTTGTTATGATAATTGTTTTTAACTATTTTATTAAAGGTGTTGCCTGCATCGCATTACACCATGTAGGCATCGTGTAAGATTTTTCATGTATGATGTTGACACCGTATTACGCTACATAGGATTTCACATATATAGGAAAAACCGGTGTTTTTTTTAATCTCAATCAAAATTTAAACATTGTTTTGAATAGGAATCAAACCCACAACCTTTGCAATGAAATGTAAACTCTTAACCATCGATCTACTTTAATTTGTTAATTTAATATTTAGAATTAAATTATGATAAAAACTTTGCAAATTAGTGTAGTTAAAAAAGTGCACATAAACAAATCTACTAAACATAAAACTATTGTTACCCATTATCCTATCTCAATTCTTTTAATTTTGTTTTCTTATAATTCCATGTCAAAATACTAGTTTAATTAGTTCTTAAAACAAATCACATAAATGAAAAATGCTTTTTTAAAGTAGTCAATGGTCATGATATGCAAAAGTCATATTGTATTTTATATGCGTTCAAATGTCAAATGCAAATATTTTTCAAAGAAATTCATGAAGACGATAATTTAATGAGAAAGTATTGGATCACACCGTCTGACCATAGCTTATGCTGGCCAGACCACCCAATCCAATAATTTAGTTGAAGTCAGTTACAGTATTTTGAGTGTCAGTTAGATATATTCGAGTTTCATTTATTTTAATGTATTTGAATTTCAGTTAACATTATGTGGATTTTAGTTATTATATAATTTTGGGTCTTAGTTAAATATATTTGGGTTTCTGTTATGCAATTGAAACACAAGATACATTAACTAAAACACAAAACACCTCAACCGCAATATTGATTTTTTTTAGAGAACCGAAATATATAGATATTATGTAACGGAAACTAACTTAAAGTTATATAATTGAAACACATAATGCGGTATGACCAAATGTTATAAAAACCCTAAAGTATTCTTATTTAATCACAAGCTAAGCTTAGCTTTCATCTTATGCCATGCTTAGGTTGCATGAAGAATTATTCTCTACTCTTTCCTAAGGATAACTTAAGAGCTTATTATTCTATTTGGCTTGAGGATTTTTGGAAAGCCATCATAAATAAATATTTTCTTTTTCAAAAAAAATAAAAGAAATATAAATCTTTTTTTTTCCTAAAGTATAAACTCTGAATATAGAAAGATCAGATGACACAAGCTTCAAGTACTTTTCAACCAAAATTTAAAGAATCTCTTTAAAAAATGTGGGTTAATGTCATGATATAATTAGTTGAGTTTGACCTTTTATATTTTCTCATTTTTATATTCGTTCATAGGTAGGAAAATTAAAAAAAAATAATAATAATAATAAAAAGTGAAGAAAATCAAATTACGATCAGAAAAAGGGAGCAGCTAGCTAGGATTATGTAATGTAAAATATGCGAGAAATTATGAACTAATAGCCAATGGTTAGGGCTTCAGAATTCCAGACACGAGGTCCTGAGTTCGATTCTCATCGCACACATTTGCGATGATTCTTTATTATCCCTTACAGATGCGTGTGTTAGCTAAAATTGGACCGAGTGACCTGCAGTAGGGCCGGTTCCAAAGCCTAATATCCCACAAATTATTCTTAAAAAAAAAATGTAATGTAAAATATGCAGTTGACCCACCAACGAGATTGCAAAATAAGATATAGAGGAAGATGGTATCAGGTTCTCATAATGAATTATTGTCCATTTTTATTCTTCCATTTTTATTTTTATTTTTTATTTTTATTTTTATGATATAATATATGCTTAAAGTGTATATATATTTAAATTATTGCACTATTGAATTGACGATTGAGATGACTTTTGCCTTTGAAATTGAATCCAAATATTCCTTGAATCTTTCTGTTTGGGATAAAAATGAAAGGTGGTCCATTTTTTATTTTTTTTATTTATGGAAGTATAATTTTAGTTGAACACCACATCACTTGATTTTTTGAGCCTTTTCTTTAGTTGAACACCACATCACTTATTAAGCGCACATGCATTTATAATAATAAAAATCGAATACCAAAAATTGATTTGTTGCTCCTTATCTATTTATAATTATTTATAAGTCAAAATTAGGTTTAATTAGAGTGATCAATAGATAAAATAAGTTTTAATTACTTCTCAAAATTAAGTCTACACAAAATTAATTGGGTTCAATCAACTTTCAATTCATTCTAACAAGTTAAAATAAAGTAATTTCAGGTCAATTCAAATGTCATACCCCCATATATATAATTCATAAAAACGGAAAATGGCATTTATACTCTGCAAATTGAAAACAGGTTAATAGTATAGGTTAGGGTTGACCCAAACGAGTCAGTTCAATTTCGGTTCACGTTAAATCAGGTTATTAGTCCAATGGTTCAGTTCAATTCAGTTTAGGTCATTTCGGTTCAGGTCATAACAAGCTGTCTTTTTCTCGGTGACAATTCGGTTCAGATTCAGGTCATTAACGGTCAGGCTAGTATCAGTTCAGTCCAAAACGGTCCAGGATAATACAGTTCAACGATAAGAAACAATATGTTTCAGGTTGGCATTAGTTTACATCGGATTATTTTGGAGCGTCCATTACAATAAAAATTGATCATAAAACACAAAAAGTTTCTTAATATGTTAATTGTGATATGAAGTTACTTTCAAGTTGAATAAGATTTCAGTTCAGTTCAGGTCCAATAATGTAACGGGTTGATTTCAGTTCAGTCCAGTTCAGTCCAATTTAATAAGTCTTCGGGTTTGGGACATGTTATCCTCAGTTCAGGTTACTTTCAGTTCAAGTTTAGTTCAGGTCAGGTCATTAATTCACGGGCCAATAACAGTTCAGGTCACTTCAGTTCAGGTCAATTTCAGATTACGGGTTACTTTCAATTCAGTTTATTTCAGTTCAGGTTACGGTCAGTTCAATTTATTTCAGTTCAGGTTACAGTCAGTTCAGTTAACCCAACGGGTTCCAACCCAAACTGACATCCCTACTCCCTTCTATGCATATCATTTAGCTACACTTATTATAGACTGACCTTTATTTTGGGTAAAGGTCAACTGATTTTCTTTCCGTATGAAAAAAATAAAAATAGCTTCAAAGACTATCTTTAATTTAAGTTAAATTTATCACATTATTTCTCTTTAAAAAAATCCTAAAATCTTTGAAAGCCAGAAGGGGCTACCATCATCCCCTCTTTGATGATGGTAAGCCCCAATTTTTTCCATATTTCCTTTGTTTTTTATTTTTTAGTCATTAATAATGCTCATTTCTCTCTCTTTATGAGAGTTTTCTTTCCAATGTTTGGGTTTCTTCTCTCCTTTTGTGGGAGTATGGTGTTGTTCTTTCTTCTCTTCCCTTATGGAAGATTTAAATTTATTTTTTGGGTTTTATTTGAAAGATTAGATTTATATGTTGTCAGTCGTACAATTTTGCAATTAGCGTTGGAATCGAGGATGCGATCTATATGGTCGGGTAATGAATTTTCTTCCCAAAACTATGTCACGAAGATAGACTCCCACATAGAAGGCTGCATAATTCAGCAAACAATCAAGGGCTGCACTTCATTGTCAGAGATCTAGTTTTTCATCACCATAGTTACTTTAAAGAAGATTTTTACTTGATTATTTTAGATTGTATTTTACTTCTTTTTAGATGTCGTATGTCTTTCAATTAATGAAATTTTATCTTTTCCTAAAAAAAAAAAGTTAAATTTATCAACTTTGACAAATTTTCAATACTCCTATATAAAATATAATATAGTCGTTTTATGGTGAACTTGGCCTCAATAATTGACTACTCAACATCTTGTAACCCATATTGAAAATACTTAGTCAATTATTAGCTTTAGTTATGTAAGGAAAAAATTACAAGTAGTCCATTATACATATTGAGACCAAACTCACCATAAAATTACAAGTACATGGGAGATTGAGTACATGGGCCGGCCCAAAATCTTAAAGCTTAACAAAGTTACAAGGTTTTTCTAAACTACAACCCATAATCTATTCTGCTCCATAATGATTGAGCGGGTAGCTTGAAATTTTGATATATTTGCAAGAAGATCCTTCAAAACAACTAGTCGATAATTTGCCTGATTTCAAACATGCGGCCACATGCTAGTTGTACAAAAAAAATGTGCTCAAAAATTAAATCATGTTATGGAATGATGTAGACTATAATTTCCAATCAAAGAATATCACATAAATACAAAAGGGTGTTTAGATTCATTCAAGTAACTTATTTGTGGATTTTAAATTCAAGCAAAGGTTATGATTTTTTTTTATTTATTTTTTTTTGGAAAAGAGAAAATATTATATTTTCATTGTGAGAGGATTGTGGATTTTCACAAAACAAGAAAATATAAAAAAGACAAAACTTAAATTTATTTATATTATGAGGACTTTAATCATCAAGTCTAACAACTCTACGAATCTAGAACTCATCAACTCTAGAGGATCCCAACTCACTCCTAATCTCCTATGTGGTATTTTACTCTTTTTTGTTTTTGAGGGAGTGGTATTTTACTTTAGTGTGTAATAACTAGATTAGTCACGTGCATTGCACACTTTAGATTTATTTTTTTTTGGTAATTTTTCAAAATGGTACATACAAAATATGAAGTTAGTACTCCCTCCGTAACATAATTCTGACAACAAGTTTTTTATGATCTCAATCTTACTTGTATTAAAACCATTTTTATTAATTTGTTCATTTATACCCTTAATTGTTTCCTTGAAATGCGTGAAAAATAACTTGTTGCCAGAATTATGTTACGGAGGGAGTATTAATTTTAAAGAAGGTTTTTGTTAACATTGAAACTTGTGCAAGGATATAAATTTAACAACAACAAAAATATGACATCAACAATTATAAGTTTTGAAGGGGAATTTTTGATGATAAAGTGACATGTGCACATTGATAACTTAAGCAATATTTTATTTTACTACTTCCTCCGTTACAAAAATGGAAAATTAAAATTGTTGCATTTATTTTGATACTTCCTAAAATGGAAATTGTTGCATTTATTTTGAAACGGATGAAGTATATAGTATAGATAAATAAAATTTACCAATCCATCATCCTTTATTAGAGTATTTGTCACGTATTTATCGAAATTTATTAATAGTAATCTTGAACTTTTCACGTTTCTCATTGGTGACTCACTGACCGGCTAACCCTAGACTTTTTGAGTTATAAAAAATAACCCTAAATGATTGTCTCAATATCAAACGTAACCTTTTTAAGGAAAAAAAAAACATCGTTACTTACCATTAGATTCTACTTTTTTTTTAAATGGCACGTGTATATTGATAGTTTATTACATGTCAAATGAGTTATTTTTAGTCATTATTTTGCTAATTCTGACCCATAAGGGTAACACTAACCCCCAAAATCTTAGCAAGATGATTTTCTTAGGATGCATAAATTAGTCACATAAACTAACCCCCCCCCCCCCCTCCCCATAATCTTAATAAGGGGATTTCAATGCCAAAAATAAATTAAAAAGACAATTAAGGGTGCGTTTGATTCGTCTGAAATTTTCTGATCTGATCTGATTTGGTCTGGTCTGGTATGATCTGATCTTTTCTGATCTGATCTGAAAATTTCTGATCTGGTCTGATCTGATCTTTGGTGAACTTTAATTGTAAATTATTATAAATGTAAAATATTATTAATATTGTTTAAAATAGAAATAAAAATAGTAATAAAAATAAAAAATAATAATAATAGAAAAAAATAAAAATGAAAAAAGTAAAACAAAATAAAATAAAATAAAATAAATAAAAGAATAAAAATAAAAATAAAAATATTATTAAAAATAAAAGGAAAATAAAAATTAAAATTAAAATTAAAATTAAAATTTAAATAAAATTAAAAGTAAAAATAAAAATTAAAATCAAAATATTATTAAAAATAAAAATAAAAATAAAAATAAAAATAAAAATAAAAATAAAAATGAAAATGAAAATAAAAATAAAAATAAAAATAAAAATAAAAATAAAAATAAAAATAAAAATAAAAATAAAAATAAAAATAAAAATAAAAATAAAAATGAAAATGAAAATAAAAATAAAAATAAAAATAAAAATAAAAATAAAAATAAAAATAAAAATAAAAATAAAAATAAAAATAAAAATAAAAATAAAAATAAAAATAAAAATAAAAATAAAAATAAAAATAAAAATAAAAATAAAAATAAAAATAAAAATAAAAATAAAAATAAAAATAAAAATAAAAATAAAAATAAAAATAAAAATAAAAATAAAAATAAAAATAAAAATAAAAATAAAAATAAAAATAAAAATAAAATTAAAAATAAAAATAAAAATAAAAATAAACATAAAAATAAAAATAAAAATAAAATGAAAATGAAAATAAAAATAAAAATAAAAATAAAATGAAAATAAAAATAAAAATAAAAATAAAAATATAAAAAATATAAAAATATAAAAATGAAAATACATATAAAAATAAAAAAATAATAATATAAATAAAAATATAAATAAAAACTAAAAAATAACTTAAAAGCTAAAAAAGTTAAAAATAAAATAAAAACAAAAATAAAAATAAAAATAAAAATAAAAATAAAAATAAAAATAAAAATAAATATAAAACTAAAACTAAAAAATAAAAAAATAAAAAAATAAAATAAATAATAGGCTAGAATATCACAACAATTCAATTTTTTTTGTCATCAATAAATATAATTAATCATTAGTATGCATAATATTATAATTATATAACACTATTCATTATTATTTGTTAAGAGAAATAATATTAATTGAGTTATAAGAAACAAATAACAAAATGCTGATCTGATCTGATCTGGTCTGATCTGATTTTTTCTGATCTGATCTGATATTTTCTGATCTGGTCTGATCTGATCTGATCTGAATTTTCTGAAAATAAGCATAGGAGTGCTTATATAAGTTGAATCAAACGCACCCTTAAGTGATTTGATTTACATGCCTTAACTAGTATGTTGTCCCGGGTATTGCTTTTTTTTTTTTTACTTGATATGTATGTATTTTCTACTTTTTGTAAAGATTATAAACCACTCTATATTTAATAATAAGAATATATAAAATTACATTGTTAATTAGATCATTAATAAAAGTTAGGTGAGAAGGTAAATATATAATCTATCTTGATTTGTAAGAGGTTGCAAGTTCGAATCTAGCTCTATACATTTTTAAATAAAAAAAGCAGTGTAGCATGCTTATGTGGCGTACACATTAGAGGGTGCCACATGTACAAAACTGTGGCGCAATGTGGAGCGATGATGGGGCATGATGACTGAGCGCCTACATGGCACAATACGGCGCGAGGAGTGCCTTTTAATAATATTGACAAAAAAATTTAACTAAGGTTTGAGATTATTTTTGTCCCAATGAGTCAAAATTTGACATCAAAACTAATAATAATTGAGCAAAAATTTACTAAGTGTCTCGATTTATGTGCTTTAATTATCCATCACAGAATATTGTTTTACTCTGGTATTTTATTTGTCTTTATAGGTTAATTTTAGTGATAAAATGACAAAAATTAATCAGAAAACATCTTAAAATATCTCAATTTGCGTGTCTCAATTATACCTCCCAAGAAAGGGAATTGGACAATAAACGAGTAAATAAAATTAAATTAATTTAAACACAAGCAAGAAAGAAACTATAAGATACCGGTATTAAAATTATATCACTACATTTGTTTGTTTAAACTTTCAAGTCTCTTTGTTAAAATGGTGCAAAAGATATACATTACAAGTGAAATGAAGTGAATGAAGTATTAAAGATGGCATTGGCCAACATGATGGTGAACTTCATACCAAATCCGCATGTGTGTGATTCGAATGAGATAAGGCACAACTATGCGCTTTCAAAATAAATAAATAAAAAGTCGTCACAACTAGGCCACTATTGCATGTGTGTGATTCGAATGAGGTAAGTCACAAGTAACTAGGGCCCCATTTCAAATGATCAATCTAGACTATGTGATATTCCCATGTCTATATATGCTAAATTATTTCTAATTTGTACCATGCATGTCGTTTTATGCTAATTATGATTTGGACTGGTCCAACACATCAATGTCATTTACAAATATATCCTTGAGTTAATTTAAATATGAAATGTAGCAAGTTTCTCATATTATGTAAAGGGTTCAAAAACAATCTAACTTTATTTATGGTAGGTTAAATTTGGGATGTATTGAGTTATCTTGATTTTGTTAAAAATGGAGTATATATATATCCTCATTATATGGGCCATGCACAACGTTGAAAAGTTAGAAAAATGGTTCACTATTCCGACCTCTAAGAGCATACACATGTCAGAAGATGTATCATTTATGATCCAACGCAAAAGAGTCATAAATACTGATAATTTGATTGACGTATTATATATATATATATATATATATATATATATATATATATATATATATCTAAGAGGATAAAATCATCTGGATCTCATTTTTATAAGTTAAATATATAAATATTCTCCATGCATGATTAGGAGCTAGTACTAAATTTCTCCTAGGCAATGCCAGAATAATACATACATATCATATTACTGATTAAAAAAAAAAAAAAACAAAGGCATGCAGTTTCTTTTTCTGCAACACTTCTTCTGTTAGACTTTAATTTAGTTAGTACATTCCTCCTGCAAAACAAGATGTTTCTTTTAGAACCCCCATTTAAAAGATATATATATATATATATATATATATATATATACAAACACAAAAACAAAAGCGGAAGATTTCAAACCAAAATCTCTGGGCATCATGCACTTGAAACACTCCATCCTGCAGGCATAATTGTGCACACCACATCCTGGTCTGCAAATCCGGCCGAAAATGACATACAATTGCATCAGTTACAAATATATATATATATATATATATATATATATATATGCTAAAATGGGGTTCAATGAGGGTGTGCATAGATCGAGACCAACAATCATGGCCCTGAATTTACAAGGTCACCTTTAATAATAAAAATTCGATGACCTATATTTAAATTTTCAACATTTAATCTTTAATACTTTTATTTTTAACTTTCCATCTTTAATATTCATGGGGCCCAGTTTTCATTTTAGAATTGGGGCCCACACGATCTTTAAGATGAACCTGCATTTATTTTACGAAAAATCAAACAACGTTGGAATAACCTATAAACAGATGATGCAATATTAGTTAGTTGGTTACCTGGTGCAAATCCAGTCACCAGGTTTCCATCCAGGAAGGTTAGCCTGAGGCTCATAAGCTGCACTGTTAGCTCCAAGAGTGGAGTTGGGTCTTTGGGCCCCACACCTGAAGCAGATCATCCTGCTCGCATAGTTGTGGGCCCCACAGTGGACGGCTTGACAGTACCAGTCCCCTGCCAACACTTCATTATTATTCCTGTTGGCATTTCCATATGCTGAAGTGTCAACCTGGTCACCAAACTTGGACAACCCACACCGTTGGCAAGCTTCCCGCTTCTTGAAGTTAATGTGCTGGCATGCTCCACACATCCAGTCCCCTCCCCAGTTCATTTCCTCCCCCTAACACAAGTATGTAGGGAATCAATGCAATCATTGTCAGGGGACAAAAAAAATAAATAAATTAAAAACAGTAATTCTAGGCATATATAAATCATGTTATAATATCTTTTTTATTATTATGAAATTTTCAGTGTTCAGTACTGTCCTGTGTCATGTATGTAATTTGTGTTAAATTAGTTATATATATAGTCCAATTAAATAGCATAAAATTTTAGTCAAAGATTACCAGAGATGTAAGAAATGGAAATGATTTGAAAAAGGGAACTTTCAATGGAAGAGCTAGTAAGTAAGGTAATAGATGAAACTGGAAATGAGTTTTAATGAGGCAAACACTGAGGTCCTTTTATAAGCAAATATTTAGGCTTCCTGTGTAGGGACATAAATGTTAACATCATCCTAATATGTTCCCCCTATCATTTTCATGCAGTTTCCTTAAACATGATTCCAAAACGTGTAATATTAAATACAGAACCTTTATTGAATATAAAATATATATATATTACCTTAAAAAACAAGAGAGTTTTTAGCACATATATAGTATATTATATATTATATATAACATATTACCATAAAAAAACAAGAGTTTTTAGTTTTCTGATATTATATTATCTATTACCATTATATATTATATAGTATATTACCATAAAAAAAAAAAAAGAGTTTTTAGTGATATATTGAATAAAAAAAACCATAAAAAAAAACAAGAGATTTTAGCTGAGCTTAAAGTAACACACTATTGATATATCACTATAAACTTGTGAAATAAATAGCAAAATCGAATTTTCTGATTTAGTTTTTATAAATGCAAATTCAAAAGTGAAAATTACCAAGAGAACCCTGTTAATCCTGCTTAATTTCAACTGATATTCGTTAAACAACCAGAAGCATATATATTGTTAGCAGTTAATACAAACTTGAGAAGTCATTAACAGAAGTACAGAACTGACCTTTTTCTTTAGTGATTCCCTCTTGCATTATAAAGTTCTTATTCTCTACAATCATCCAATATCCACTTCTAACAAAGGTGATATGAGAGATGTTATTTGAAAGGGGACAGCTTTCACTTGGGCCTTAAAAACTTTCAATCTTCACATGTGAAAGAAGGTATGAATCTGATGCACACAACATCATTGCGAAACGTGGGACATCCACTCCTGTTTTTGTTTGTCCTTTAATTTTAGAAGGTTTCATATAATCCCATTGCTAATAATTAGCTTAATAAAAACAGCTTTTGAAGAAAGAAGCTTTTGAAGCTGTGGAATTTTATGCTACTTGGACTCTTCATTTTATCTCAAGTACCCGTGTCGGATCATTGACACTCCGACATGGGTATGGACAATTGGACACCTCATTTTGGGCTAATATTATGAAGAAGAAAAAAATCACAATTTAGCTGAGCCTGACTCTTAGACACGTACCCATGTCAAATAGTGTACTCGAGTCAAAGTAGCATTGGTGGAATCACTGCTTTCTCTTCATGCACATTCTAAGCATAGGTCTGATCTCTAAGTCTAGGATTCTCTAAGTACAATAATTCAATGAGAACTCATATCAAATGTTGATGCTGTCTTACTCTCCTCAAAGTGTAAGTCTGACAAGGCTTACCTGTCAACTCTTAGGGCTAAACCTGTGATTAAAAATAAAAACAAAACAAAAAGTTTGTAACATTTTCTAGATGATATCTTTGGATATGATTGATATAATCCATGAACAACAACATATAAACTTAATTTGTCCCTTGGGTGGTTTTTTGATTAAGGGCCAAAAACTGCTGCTAAGAGATAGATGACCACTTCAAGAAAAAGCACCATATAGAGATATTCTTAGGAACACCACCTTCCCCCACTCAAAAACCTGACAACGAAAGCTCGAAAATATTCTAGATTTCTTACATAATTGTGTGTAGTTTTCTGATATTTGCAGTCAAAAGGGTAATAGATGTCAATTGTAAAACACCACAAAGCTTCTATCCTGCTAATAATATATCACAAGAAGCAGTCTAGATGCATTCAGCTGATTTTAAATTAAAATGTTTACTAATATATCATCATACCAAATTTCAAAAATATGGATGATGAAAATTTTAAATGAAGTCCTACAGTGAAACCAGATGAGTTAGTAAGTTACCATATGCAGTGAAAAGCATCAAATATCAAATAGCAGATTAAAGTGTCAAATAAACTATAAAATCCAATGACTGAAAGATAGTAGAGAATATACATACTGGAGTGGCAGCACTTACAAAATGGCAATAAAGGAAGCATGGAGGCCATGCCACCCCCCTCATGGGAGATGACAGATGGCATGCTGACTAGGAAAACGTCGTCAATTTGCCACTTAACTTAAGGCTTGTGATTCTGATAAGAAAGAATTCTCATCATGAAGTTTTAACCAAACACACTGAATATTCTCACATAAAGAGGGAATTGAAACAATAAAAATTAAAAGGAAAAACCTTAAGACAGATGAGCCCCTTCTTTTTCCGTTGTTTTTATTCTCCACCAGGGGCAATCGCAAAAATGGTTCCACAATAATACTAAAAAAGAATCCCCATCCTGACAGCAATCATACAGCCCAAATCGCTGTTGCCTTTACCTTTCTATTTTCTACGCGTTCAGCTAGCTGAAACAACGGATTAATCCCTTAATTATGTGATGCCTTATACAGATACTCCTCCACACAGCTAAACGTATACTGCACCTGGATGCTTTTTTCTTCAAGGGTGTAATGATCAAACTATGCTTGTCAATGAGAATGGCTTTGAACTTGCTAAGGAGTTTCATGTTGACACTTGCATAGTGTGTATACCCTTTTCAGTTTTGTGCCCAAATGGGGCAGCAAGAAGGAATAATTCTCCTTCAACCAACCTTCCAAAAAAGATAAAGAAAGGAAGCATTTCTTCATGACAATAATAACATGGTCCTCAACATCAATTTGCTATCTCAATTTGATAGGTAAAAAGCATATTAGCTTTCATGTGTATAATTTACTAATTTAGTCACTCTGTGACTATAATGTCCACCACTTAACCTCATTGAGTTACTGCATGTGTCCATAAATAGTTATCACATTATCGAAACCCCTCATAACTAAGGATGTGACAAGATGTATATGACAGCTAGGTCAATCTCATTTTCATTAAGGAAAATTATTTTAGGAAAGGTAAAACTTCTACTGGACATCTTGAAGCAGTAAAATTTATGTTGTCTCAACTCTTCATTTCAACTAAAGTACCCTTCTCGGACATTTGACACTAAAAAAACTTTGTTTCAAACAAAAATTATGTAATTATTTCGCAAAACACACTTGAACGCATGACACTTATAGGCTTATAGCCAAGTGCAAATACATTAAGAGTAAAAGCAACATTCTTTACAAATTTACAATACAAACGAATGTTTTGATTGAATTAAACTATTCTTAGGCCTTGTATCAATGGAAAAGCTCTCTTTTATGAAAATATCTCAAACCTTCCCTTTCCACTGCCCCCACCCAAAATGACCCTTTTTGGCATAGGATATTGTGGAAAATTATGAAATGATAAGAGGGAATAAAGAAGAAAAAACCACTGCAGATTAGCAGTCTGTATTCTCTCCCATATTTGAGGGTGTGTGCATGAACTTGCTGATTTAATAATAAAAAACTCTATCATCTGAAAATAGAGCAGATTTTCAGAAACCCTGAAATAGATCCTTAAACAGCGTCTTACCATACCAGGGAATCCCATTTTTAAGGAAACGGCTCAAGTGAAGCAGGGGAGAACCCCTTTGTAAAGGAAAATGGCCCCTATAACATGATGTGCACATTATACTCGGGTCCCACCATAAAGGAAGCCCCTCAACTACTATAAAAAGGGTCATCACTTAACACAACAAACACCCATCACTTACCACAATCACTTGTCTAGCTAGAAACACTCATAAGCCACTGCCTTCACTGTTTAGCAGTTTCTAAAGCTCCAAAATTCTCAGGTCAGTTTCTGTGATGCAAAGACCATGCTCTAAATAATTGGATCATTTATTTAGTCAGCTTAACTGAAATATTTTGTGGGGTATCATAACAGAAACTTTACTCTGACGTCTTTGAAAAGAAAAGTACACATATACTTTTGACATGCATATTAGTGCAAATATAAAAAATGCTATGAAGTTTGAAATGTCTAAACAGCTTGATTTCTGTTTTATTAATAAAGTCTTATTGGTTTTCAACTGCAGTTAAAACCAACAATGGCTTCTCCAGGGGACTGGCTGTGTGGTGCATGCAACCATGTGAACTTTAAGAAGCGGGAAACATGCCAAAAGTGTAGCTTTCCCAAGTATGGAAGCGAGGCTGATCTCCCATATTACATTGGAAATGCAAAAAGTAGCAGGTCAGAGGTTTTGGCCGGAGACTGGTACTGCCAGAGCATGAATTGCGGGGCCCACAATTACGCTAGTCGTACAAACTGCTTCCGCTGTGGTAACTATAGATGCGACTATGGAACTAGTGACATGATGATGGGAGCTGGAGGATATAGCTCAGAACAACAGCAACAACAACTTATTCCAGGGTGGAAAGCTGGTGACTGGATTTGCACAAGGTAAATTACATTATGTTTTCTCAGAAATCATAATGGCAAACAGGCATTTCACTACCTCCATTATCAAAGGATTTATAAGCTTCATTTCTAAGGCTGCATGAGTGGTTTGTTAACTAGATTTAACACCTCTTTACTGCAGACCTGGATGCGGTTTACACAACTATGCATGCAGAATGGAATGCTACAAGTGCAGAATACCAAGAGATTTTGGTAATATTCTCTTTCTTCATCTAGCTAAATCTTTTTGCACTACTAACAAGAAATTATACCTAAGCATATTTTCCTCTTTCTTGGCAGGCGGAGGAATGTAAGAGCGAAGAGAATTTACAGAGAGGTTTTGGTGATCTGTTTTGGTTTCTGTTGTAACTTTCAAGAATTAAGCACCTCTGATTAGGGAATTCTCCAAGTATTTATTTCCCTACTTCATTTAAGTGAAGTTTTAGTTAATGTAAGGTGCTACGGAAGGGACAGGTGAAGCCCTCTAAAAGATTAGTTTTTCCAGGTTGCTAAGAAAACTCTATGTTTCACAAGTATTGTCTTCTATCTAATTTTGTTAATATATTACACTCTTGGTCTCTTAATCTATGGATATGAAGTCCCAAAAATTGACTACATTCAATTACTGCACTTTAATTCAGTCTAAAGACATATTTCTCAGCTATCAAACTCTCAATCTGTTACCCTTTCAAAATTGAAATAATTTCCGAGCCCCTTTTGGCATAAAATCTGAAAGAGAGTGTAGCAGCATGCAGATAGGAACCTGATGCTTTGCTTTAGCGCATGGGTTCAATAAAAAGGGCTAATCCACTCTATGTCAACCTTCTGACTCACTTAGCTAAGTTCAGCATATTCAAAACTTGTACTAAATACAGAAAATAATGACATATCTCCAAGTAATAATTTTTAGGAAAACTGAGTCTGGTGCATTATTTTACTGCTGGTGCATGAACTAAACAGCGGCAGTTGAAGAAGGCACAAAAGGAACAGTGCCATGGACTAGTGCCTAGCAAAAATAACTCCATCCATTAACTTTTCAATGATTCTGTGGGTTCTTCTCAGAAGTACGATCTTTATTTTATTAAAGAGGCATGATCAATGTGCCAACCAAGTGACTTAACATCTCATAAACTTCACAAAAAAGGGCCTAAACACTATAAATTTTACAATAAAGTGCCTGAACACTTGACAAGAAATACAGTCCCCAGAAGATGATTTAGTGGCCACATGCCCACACTAACAAGTTGCAATCCATTACTTGGCCATTGAATTTCCTTTTTGATATTGATGTAACTATATGTAAACCACAAAAAATAAATAAAACAAACAAAATAATCATTCCCCAGATTAAACTCAGAATAATGATGTAATAAAAACACGAATAATAATTGTTATTTGTAATTCGTAACACACTCCGTAGCATGTACCACATGATATTGTTGATCCATGCTTAACAAACTTGCAAAAAAAAATTAAGTGCCATACATAACTGGTATGCAAAATTTGGAAATAGAATTTTGATCCTAGACAAGAAACCTTAGTGTGGCATATTTTTATCTATTTTCTGAATTCCCCTTTCAATAACAATACTAGATTCGTTAATCTAAAAACTTTTGATGAGTAATTTTCACAGTGAAGATATATAACATTCAGAATGCGGAAGCTTGGAAAACATCAAGGCATAGAGCTATAATATAATTAATAATTATTCAGTACAAGTCTCTTAACAGAATCTACATCCGAACATAGGATTGATATCACCAGAATTCTGGCATAATCAGAACAATTATAAACACTGATCTTCCTATTAGTTTAGAATCTTTAGATTATTTGCAATCTAACATATAGCTAAAAAATTCTACATATAGTTTTCAAGCAATGAAGTAAGATCAAACCTATCTTACTCCTAAGCATGGATGTTGCCTGCCTTTTGATTCCGCTGATCTTTATTACTCCAACGACATGAGTGATGCTTGAACCCTTTTTCTAAAATTTGCTCCACCTCATAATTATGCGATCAGTTTCTGGTAACAAGAAATAAAAAAAAAATTTTAAAAAAAAACTAGTGAAATGACTGAAACGCAAGCAAAGAGAAGGTGCCTAAAGACCCAAGAACTTCATTAAGGTTAAAAAGGTCTCACTCACTAGTAGCAGATTAGCGAACCACTTAGGCACTGCAACTATTCCTCCCACAATTCCTCGTATCTCAAAGGGTAAATTTCCCGAGTTAATGATCATAGAACCAATAGTCAAGTACTCAAGTATCCATTCATTCCGGGTGCACAAGAAACCATGTATACTCCTTAGAATATGACAGCCAGCATTCCCAACTTGCTTGGATAACCTTCTGTCAAATATTCTCTATTTTCACCCTTGCACATACCTCTTGCATCATTTATAGCACCTACACAGGCTGCCGGATAATGATGTTAAGGAAAATTAGCAATTAGTTTTAGGCAGGCATTGAAACAAATTCAAACTTATTTTCTAATTCTGTTTTATGAAAGATTAGCTATAAGTTAATGTCAAGAAACATAATAGCCCTTTATTACTGAAACCGCATATCTATAAACTAGCAGTCTCCTCGATAGTTAGAGCACTTTGCCAACAGCAAGATCCATAAAGCATTATTTTTGTAGTAGCTTTGTGCCTATATGATCATAGGATAATCCTATAGGAGAAAAAGAGTATAATGGCATTAAATCATTGACTTTCATATAAAATCCATAACCCAATGTGAAAACCAATGTCATGACAAGTACTCTGTTACACAACAAACTGAGCCTTCTACCACTTAGTAGGCCCACTTAAATGGTTGTAGTGTAGGGCATCATGTTTACAAGTTGCATACGAAAAAAAGGTAAAGGATTATGCTCAAACAATTTGGTGATAAAGAAATAGTATTTCAGGATCCAGAAAATGATAAGAGCATCAATATTACCTGATTCTTTTTGTTGGCACAAAATGCACAACCTGAGACAGTGTTGAAGCAAGTCATACAACTCTAAGACGCCGAATTTGAAGTGGCTACATAAACATGACAAGTAGAATTGAGTCCGAAATGAGTGGGTTCATTATAGCCAACCTTAGGAGCACTAGCTACAGAATGATGAAATAAAAAGGCTAAGACAACAAGGCAGGTAATAGTCCCAGCTTTCAGCTCCGTTCTGAAAACCATGTTTCTTTAATCTGGATAACATATTAATTGTGTGAGTTATATAAATTGGTTTCTTATACAGTAGTCACACAAATAATTACTAAAATCAATTTCCTACATTATAAAGAAAAACAAAGTATATCAACTGACACCTTTAAAACATATAGCCCTGTTGAGAAAGAAAAATAAATCAAAATGCAGAAGCAGAACAACTAAATTTGTGCCCTCATCTTCTCAACTACTGTTTTAACCATGAGCATTTCTTTAGTATCAAAACCTGCTTTAATATCATTTGGATGTTCATACACAGGTGAAACCCAGATTAGTTAGGTAAGACACGAATTGGCCTTAGGTGAAGAACAAGCCATTAGTGCTAAGTACTAACAAAGGCACCTTGAACCCTAGCAGGAGAAGTTTCAGATATGCATAGAGGCAGGATCATGGATGCCATTGGAACACCTAAACCAACAGATATTATGATTACCCTAAGGGCAGGGTCAAGGACAATTATCACTGCACCAATTAAAAACAAATAAAATGTCTATGGCTAGGACTAGGACTAGGACTAGGAATAGGACTGTCAGTTCCTATCCAAGTTTGTCATTCATCCACCTAGGAATGCCAGCACCGTTTATGGCTTTTCTGGCAAATTTATTAGTGTGATTTTGTGTTATGACTTTCGAGGGCATATAATTAATTAAGGAATATATTTGAATTAAGAACAAATATTTATATACCTGAAGCCATGCATGTTTGTCTTGCAACTGCTTCAAAGTCCTAAATTATATACAAAATAGCATCAAGAATTATTCGTGCATTTAATTGTCATTTGGTATTATTTTAGGAACAAAAATAACCAATTTGTGACTGTAACACATGCAAGTGAAATAAGCAAAGAAATACTTAAGACAACACAATCACACATATAAGTGTATATTAAGTATTAAACCTGTACACAAGCTATCTAACTCAAATGGAGCCCTCCAAAAATAGCTAGGTTCAACGGTTCAACCTTCCAATTTACGTTGTACAAGTAGCACCAGCCATCAAGAAGTTTGGAGAGTTGAAAGAGACACTGATCATGGTGAGATACAGCATGCTTTTCAGATAAGGCATACACTTTGCATCTTTGATGTTACAGCTTTAGTTCAATCAAAACTTTTAGCATGATGTAAGTGGTCTTGCAGCTTATCATCCCTCAAAACAGAAGGGCTTCAATGCCCGCCGAAAGAGCCAGCCTCATGATGTAACTATGTAAGAGGTCTTGCAGCTTATCTTGGATGCATTCTGTGTACTCTGTCACATCTGCCTTTGCAATACCGCCTTTTACCATTCTTAAACATAGTAATTCACCTCTTATTTTGTAAGAAAAGCAAAGATCTTAGAGACACTGTGGTAGTATAATGCAATTAATATGCATTTATCATATACTAGGTTGCATTGAGTCAAGGACAGAGCTTGAATATGAAAAATCTCAAAAATTATATAACAAAGAGTACAACACATTAACAAAGTGAAATAAATGAAGTTTCAATGCCGTCCTTGTTACGGTTTAAATTAGGTATAGGATTGGTGGTCAAATGAAGTATCCGCACTACATAGATCATATATAATTATATATGCATTATTTTTTTACGGCATATATATGCATTATTATTACTCCATATAATATATTCCTCTACAAGGAATAAATATTAAGTAGGTAGAACTTTATAAAACGATCTTTAAAAAAAGTGGACAGAAATTTATAAATTGGAGTGAGTAGTGTTTACCTTGTTTTAATTTTCAACAGGATAAGGATTAAGGGTATCACACAAATGATCACTAACACACCTAACTCAAGTTTGAAAGCTATTTTTGAACAACAATGGTCCCCCCAAGAACTTGTGTACGTGATAAGGTAACTACCATTTAACCATAAGATTTGAATAGATACCATGTCTTTTAGAGTATAATTTTGGATGCAGAATTAAAGAAGGGATTTGACCACAACATTTGAATCAAGTTCGATTAAGATGAAAAATAGATTTGATCTTACACATGACAACCATTAATTTCAATTGTTAAATTTTAGCATGACACTTCAAGAATCCAAACAAATAAAACTGAAAAACTCAATCTATCTATTATTATAATCATAACTAACACTTCAACCATTAAACTCAATCTATCTCTTACATATGTGGTCATTAGAAGCTTGGAAGTTGGAAGTTATTGTGCTATGATATATGCAACCTCCTTAAGAACGGCACAATATAAATGCGTGAAATACATTTCCTCCATTAAATCAGTGAGCCTTCTCTATCACCATTTAATTTCTAATGCTTTGCATTCTAAAATCATTTAAAAATAACCACCAAAAAAATTGTCCAACAATACGCTTATATTGAAGTAAGATCTTGAGAGAAATTATGACATAAGGATATTAGGATAGTACGCTTATGGAAACCACCGAGCTTTGTCAATATTCCAAATGACGATGTAGTATCGAAATGATTTTTTAGATAAAAGGTAAGATACGATTAAATAGTAAGCATCTATCCATCCAGTTATTTCAGTGTCACTTACAACACAGCACATCATGCAACTTTACTAATGCTATTTCTTTTTTCCTCTTTTGGCCATATAAAATTAATTTTCTCTTCTCAACCTCTGCTAAAGTGTGTGAAGACTTGCCATTTTCTCTACATAGAGTTCATTACTTCATTTTGTTTCATTTAATGATATAATGTCCAAGCAATTGTATTAAAATTTCTGTATTACTTATATTTAAACAAATATATACATTTTAGTGTTATTGAAATTCAACTAATGACTAATCATTGTGTTCATTCAATAGACATATTACTTGTATCTAAACAAAAATAAGCTAATTTTACTTCCAAAATTATTTCATTCAGTTTGGCTGAATAATTTGAATATTGACAATAATCTCATCATTTTCCTAACTGCAACAAAAATCAACACATTCCACCTCATGTACAGAATTTTCAACAATATGTTAACAAGAAGAAAATCACCACGAAGGTAATTACGCTTGCTGGATACAATCCCAATACATTATGCTGGATTAATTTTTTTAAGTAATCTTCATAGTTTAATTTTCTACATTAATTCTGGATGTCAGCCACATTTTATTCAACTACTCAACCACACCTAAAACTATTAATAAATACTTTATTTTTTGATGGAATTTAGCACATACACTTAGGCCTGTTCTTTTGGACTTAAAAGCTACAGTAATCAGATCAGATCAGACAAACTCAAATCAGATCAGATCAGATCAGATTAGACATTATTACTCTTTATTATTTCAAGCATCGTTTTTCCGCTCGACATTTTCCGACGACGGTTTTCGGATTGACTTTTCCGGCGGTGATTATTCGGCCGACTTTTCCGGCATTGATTATTCGGCTGACTTTTCCGCCGATGATTTTCAAGCCAAGTTTTTCGGCGACGATTTTCGGGACGACTTTTTCAACAACGGTTTTCGGACTGACTTTTCCGGCAGTGATTATTCGGCTGACTTTTCCGGCGACGATTTTCAGGCCAAGTTTTTCGGCGGCGGTTTTCGGGATGACTTTTCCGACGACGGTTTTCGGACTGAATTTTCCGGCTGTGATTATTCGGCCGACTTTTCCGGCGACGATTTTCAGGCCGAGTTTTTCGGCTACGGTTTTCGGACTGACTTTTCCGACGATGATCATTCGACCAACTTTTCCAGCGACGGTTTTCAGGCCGAGTTTTTCGGCGACGGTTTTCGGAATGATTTTTCCGGCGGTGATTATTCGGTCGACTTTTTCGGTGACGGTTTGGTCAAATTTTTCGGCGATGATTATTACTACTACTATTATTATTAGTAGTAGTAGTAGTAGTAGTATTATTAGTATTAAGATTATTATTTGAAGTTTTGAAGTGAGATTGAATGAAGAGGTGAAATGAAATGAGCTATCATAATAATAATTATAATATTAATAATTATAATAATAATTATTATAATTATAATTATATTAATTATTATTAATAATAATAATTATTATTATTTTAGTAAATATAATCATGCATTACATTTCTCATAAAAAATAAGTATTACAATTATAAAAATAAAAATAAAAATAAAATAAAAAAAAAATTTTTAAAAAAAATAATAATTAAAAAATAAAAATAAAATAAAAATAAAAATAAAATAAAAATAAAAAAATAAAAATAAAAATAAAAATAAAAATAAAAATAAAAATAAAAATAAAAATAAAAAATAAAAATAATTCAAATCAGACCAGATCAGATCAGACAAACTCAAATCAGATCAGATCAGATTAAATCAGATCAGATTAGATCAGATCAGATCAGACCAGATCAGTCCTAAAGAACAGAGCCTTACAATAACTACTTTGCTTTTTATTAGATATTTTTTTCAAATTTTATATTCTTATATTATCTTTTTAAAAAAGATAGTTTGTAAACACATTTAGCAAGCATGGGATTCAATTGCGTTATATATATATGAATTTAATTATTGATAATATAAAAATTAATTATTTTTGTTAATCATGGAAATATAAAACCAGTTTGCACATGCACTAACCTAGTACAGATATTTATACAAAAACCTCTCACAATAGTCAATAGAAGTGACAATGCATTTTGAAGATCGGGCACTCGAACCATCACAACCACGAGATTGCGTGTTCGAATCTCGTTCCCCTACGGCGATACTATCTCGGTATTTGTGTAGTAAGAGCTCATGCATTGGGCAGTTCACTAATAAAGGTGACATCTTATGCCACACACAATAATTCTTAGGGTGTGAGTCTTAGGTTCTTAGCCTAGTGGTTAAGTCTTGCGAAAGTCGAGCCTAAGGTCTCGAGTTCGAACCTCACCACACGCAGTTGCGAGGGTTTCTTATCTTCCCTTTGCGAATGCGTGTGTCAGCCAAATTGGGTCGGATGACTTGGGGTACGATCCGGTTCGAGACTTAGTACCACCCGCATTATGCAACTTTAAAAAACCGTGGGCAATTCTTAAACAAAAGTACTCCCTCCGTAACATAAAACTTTCAACAATTGGTTTTGCACGCATTTTGAGGAAGCGATTTAATAGTGTAAACGAAGGAATTAGCCAATATAATTTTAATATTAGGAACTTATAATCACATTCTTAACTCAATACTTGAAGAGTCCCAAGTCTCTTTACACTGTGGGGACATCAACTTCTTCTCCATGTGTAAATCTACTTCACTTTTCCATTACTTTCTCTTTTTCCCTTTTGTTTTATCTTAAAGGAGGTTAGCACATGAATTTAGGAAAATAAAAAGTAAAATTCGAATTACTTCGATAATGATTTCCGCACTCCAAAAATTGATTTCTGCACCCCCATGTTTATAGTATTAACCCGGGTTATTACTATAAATATGGGGTGCGGAAATCAATTTCCCTCCACCATATACAAGAACTCTAAACTCTATTTGTCCTTAGCTTATTGATTTGAGTAGGTTGTTTATTAAGTTGCGATCAATTCTGCTAAACAAAAATGTAAAACATTAAACTCCAAACAGGTAAACTCTAATAGATAAATGCTAAACTCTATTTATCAACTAGGGCCTTAGCTTATTGATTTTGAGCGGCTTTTTCTTAAAAAGTTGTTTCAAAACACTAATTACCACACACTTTAAGCTAGGTTGCATGGATACGGGTAAGGGTTCGAGAACGGGTACAAAACGGGTACGTAATACGTCGCTTTTAAAATTAAGGATACGGGTACGAGAAATAAAATAACACATGAAATATATAAAAATATGAAGTTTTATGAAAATCTTCAATGTAACTTGGAATTATGTTTGTAAAAACACAAATAATCAAGCAAAATGATAAAAACACTTTTCAAAGAATAATAAAAAGGCAGAAAAAAGACTAAAATAAGGTTTAAAAAATTAAAAAAATATATTAAAAATTAGAGTGAAGTATCGGTATCGTATCGGTATCCGACACGGGTACGACTACTTAGTTGAAGTATCCGTGCTTCCTGGACTTTAAGTCTCTTTAAAAGAGCCTCAAAAAGGCTAAAAGCTCTTTAAGTCTCACTCCGACTCTCTCAAATAATACATTCTTTGATGCCGTACTAGGCTATTGTTTGTAAACCAAGCAAGTATGAACAAGAAAGGGATTTCTAATTTCTAATTGGTATCCTAAAGGTACAACAAGACCATAAGCTAGCAAGAGAAAACAATGTTAAAAAAACCAAAACAAAAAAAAAGAAGCAAGAGAAAACAAATAGAGGTTTCTTTTAGGCATTTCATCAAACAGCTGATTGGCACTAAAATGGTGTAATGTGGAAAATACTATTCCCCCCACATCACAAATCACAAGTAGATAGAAAGCAATAATATTGAATTCGACTTACAAAATCATCAAATCAAAATTGTCCCAGACAACTCACCTTGTTGATGAGATTAAATCAGATTGAAGAAGAAGTGGTGTAATTGAATTGCTTTTGCCCATGACAACAATCTCTGGCTTCTCATCTATGGTCTATGGACAAGAGCAACTTTCTTTTTTTTTTTTTTTTGGAAAACCGAGCAGATTAACAAAGTTTAAAAATTCCATGAAAATAACATTAGATGAATAAGGATTTAGGTCTTAATAATTAATAATACTTTCCCTGTTTTTTTATCAAAACCAAATATTGGGAAAATGAGAAAAAAATAATAAATGATGATTAAAAGTTGTATAAAAAAATAAGAATGAATGTATGAAAAAAAGAAAAAAAAAATTAATTTTATTGAATTTAATCAAAAATAGGAGAGTATGGAAAAAATACTTGGAAATCCTAAATTAATAAATGTAAGACAATAAAGATAAGAAGTGAGTAAATTAAAAAAAAAAATATCCAAAAAGAAAAGTGGATAAATTAAAAATACAAAGTGAGTAGTAAAATAATAATAATAACAACATTAATAATAATAGTAATAATAAAATTAATAACAACAATCGATAAAGATGTGAAATTCTTGAAATAGATAACTAAATTATATCTGTATTAATCCCTCCTACTAGATCAATGAGTATGAAGAAGTTCTACTTGATTTTTCTTATTGTGTAAATCCAAAAAATTGATCATTTTTCCACTTGATTTTATCTCAAATTTTTCTTTAGTTGAAAGACAATTTTTTTCAAAAATAATTATGGTGTATCGTGTACCATACAGATTAAAAGTTAAACTAAGTAAGAGAAAAAAAAATATAATATGTAAAGTAGTTTTGGAGAATGTATTTTTGTGCAACTATTATACGGGGCTCTCGGGACCACCTACACTGTTTCTGATCCCACACATCAGTGGCAGTGCGTAGAGTAGGCTGATAAAAAAACGCACACATTTTAACACATGACACCACGTAAGTTCTGCTTCCCGCAGTCTTTATTTTCTACAGTGTAATCTTTATTTTTATATATATATAAAAAATAAAAAAAAAACTATTGGTCGATTCTTACGTGAATCTTAATTTTTTAAACTATTATCTTCAGTTTTTTAAAGTAAAATCTTCATTTTATTTATAAACTAGAATCTTCACAATCTTAATTTTTCAAAATATAAAGATGCTCATTTTTTGCAAGAACAAAACATTGAAGGGTAATAATCATTTTTTTATATGTTGATATTCATTTCACAAAAAGTATTAATTTTTTCAACTCGATATTCATTTTCCGAACTACAATATTCATGTTTTTTAAAATATAACTTCATTTTTTTAAAACATAATGTTCATTTTTGCAATCTTTATTTTTTAAACTAGAATCTTTATTTTTTCAAACTAGAATCTTCATTTTAGATTGAAATTTCAAGAATTACTATTGTCTAACATTATAACGGAAAAGTATTAAACTATAAATTCAATTTGATTTAACATCAAATGATTACTCCCTCCATCTTTAATTATTTGCTATACTCTAGTACAATTTTTCAGGAGAATAATATGAAGTGGTTAAGACCAGTAAAACGTACAAGTATTTATGAAGAAGATGACAAAAAATAGTTGAATACAGAGAGTAAATGGCAAAAATAAGAGAAGAATAGGTAGAAATTAAGTGATTCCTACATACCAAATAAAGAAATGTAGACATGTAGCAAGTAAATTAAGATACCCAAGTAAAAAAAGACAAAGAGAGTAATATTAAAATCATTTCGAGCCATGGTACTGTGCTCATTAGTTTTCTTTTTTCCCATTGCCCATTTGATTTGTTGGCCCTTAAATCCAATTATATTTGTATCCGTTTCGTGTCGTACACTGGACTTTGGTAAGTGAGTCTCCTAACAAGAGTTTTTTTACACTTGGTGAGACTCGAACCTTCAACGACATTAACTTGTATACCACTTGTTGGTGTGCTAGTGCTCATAGGTTTGAGACTTTGAGCATATCAATTTGGTGACATTGGTTAAGTGTGGTGTTGTGCAAAAGGTATGTTTGATTCACCTGAAATTTGCTGACCATTTAAACTTTTTTTTATCTGATCTAAACTTATTGTCTAATTTAATTAGATTTTGACCGCGTATGTATATATATATATATACTAATCCATGACGAAAAATTATATCAATTGAGATCTTATTTTATTTGTATTAATAAGCACTTTCAAATATTGTCTCTGTCTTGTTTTATTTGCCTGTTACATTTACTTTTTTGATATATGGGGTTCACTTAATTTCTACCTATTCTACTTTTATTTTTGTCATTTACTTTTTGTGAAAGTATTGGGTCAGATCGTCTGACTCAATCCTTATCGTCAACGGGCTGAGCCCATATTTACTTTCATTTCATTAAAATTGTCGGTATTCGTTAGATATCAATAGCACTCATTTTTTCCCTTCTTCGTCATCTTTGACATGATCGTGATTCGTGAACTGTATCAATGCGGTTACATTCCTTCGCCTTCACTGCTCTCTCATCCGCCATTGACGAACACTTGCCGATGCTCTACAACATATTGGTTACAAAAGAAATACTTCCTCCGTTTCAAAAAAATTAAAGAGAGAGAATGAAAGCAGAAAGGCCTGATGTGCCTATTATTGCTAATATTTGGGCGAACATGAATAGGAATAAATTATTAGAGATGGTGGAAGATATTAAGGCCAAACTAGGCATTGCAGAGTATGGACTACAAGTACCAGGTGGAATTCTGAACGAAGAATTGAAGAAAAGCATCGAAAATGGGCTTTTTTTTCTGAAACTAATTGAGTACGAAGGACAATGTGATGCGATCAAAACAAAAAAAAAGAAAAGAAATTAGAAGCTCAGAAACATTCCAGGTAAATGATTTGCTTTCCAGGTCCAAGTACATTTGTTCAGGTTTAGGTAAATTTTGTCCAGGTATTTGTTCTTGGGTAAATGAGTCTTTTTGTCCAGGTTAGGTAATATGTATCCAGGTTTAATAATATGTGTCCAGGTTTAATAATATTTGTCCAGGTTAACAATATGTGTCCAAGTTTAACAAAATGTGTCTAGGTTTAACCGTTTAACAAAATGTGCCCATGTTTAACAATATGTGTCCAGGTTAAATAAAAAGTGTCCAGTTTTAACAAATGTGTCTAGGTTTAACAATATTTGTCCAGGTTAGCAATATGTGTGATGTGTCCAGGTTTAGCAATATGTGTCCATGTTTAACAAATATGTGTCCAGGTTTAACAAATATATGTCCAGGTTTAACAAATATATGTCCAGGTTTAACAAATATGTGTTCAGATTTAACAATATGCGTCCAGGTAAATAAATCTTTTTACTCAGCTTAGTTAGACTCGTCTGACAACAACATTATTGTCAGACGAGTCTGACACAATACCTTCTCTTACTTTTTTTATTCAACGTCTTTTACCCCATTTTTGTTAGGAAAAATGGAATTTAATAATCTCACCTTTTGGTGGTCTACTCAAAATAATCTCACCTTTAATTTATTTCAAAATAATCTCACCTTTATACATTATATGCTTAAAATGGATTATATCACCCAAAATTGGATCCATTTTGAGAAGAAGGGCTTGTTACTTCAGATTAAATTCAGTTCATTTCATCTCTATTAAGTTCAGTTCAATTCAATTCAATTCAGTTTAGTTCAATTATATATCTCTATTAAGTTCAGTTCAGTTCATCTCTATTCAGCTAATGTAAACGAGCCCGAAAAATTAAAGGTGAGATTATTTTAAGCAACTGATATATAAAGGTGAGATTATTTTGGAATAAATTATAGGTAGAATTATTTTGAGCGGGCCACCAAAAGGTAAGATTATTAAATTTCATTTTTTCGTTTTTGTTATCTTGTTCATAAATATCTTTACCTTTTAATGAATTATTTTCCTCCATTTTCTATGATAAGATTTTGACACCTCATTTAATCGTGAAAGAAAAAATTTAAAATTCATCTCAATTTCTCTTTTCATACATCCTCAACCATTGATTTATAAAATGATATCTTTACTCCCTTTTAATGGTCCATTTCACATGTTTTTCCTAAAAAAATGTGTTAAATGAAATATAACAAGTAATTAAGGACGAACGAAGTATGCAATTTTAATGCTCCGTAATATTTTTGTTACAGAATTAAAGATATTAAATAATTAAAAAATATAAATTAAATTTCTGATGTGATCCATTTTGGCAATTTTTCTACAACGGTCATATCTAAAAACGACCACCACTATAGGGTAATCTTAACCCTCCAAAATATTTTCTTTTGCGTTTTTTTTAATGCACTTTTTCTATTTTATTTATTTTCCAAAAAATCAGTAATTATTTTAAAAATTATTTAATTATGTTTTTCAAACATTAATTTTTGTAGGGGATAGTTTTGTGGTTTCCGGCAGGGGGCTTTGGCGTCGGCGGCAGGCGGGGTAAGGGGAGGGGGTCGGCGATTTCGACGGTAGGGGTTGGGTGGGTTGTGGGCTACGGCGGAGGGGTTTGTTTGGGTCGTTGGTTTTAGCGGAGGTGGTTGGGTGGGTCTCGGGTTTCGGACTTTCGGCGGGTGGGATTGAGTGGGTTGTTGGTGTCGGCGGTAGGGGTTAGGTTGGCCGTCACATTGGGCGGTGGGACTTGGCCAGGGGCGCGCGGGAGGGTGGTGTTTGGTTGAACCGCCGAATCCAGGAGATTCGAAACAGATCCATCGGCTAACGACCCTATCAAAACTAACGACCCAATCAAAACCCCTCCGCCATAGGCCACAACCCACCCAACCCTTGCCGTCGAAACCGCCGACCCCTCCCTAACCCCGCCTGCCGGAGTCGCCAAGCTCCCCTTGCCAGTTTTATTATTTTTTTTTTGGTAAGATTTTTTTTTTTTTTTGAAACGTTTGGTAAGATTAATATACTGGAAAATATAAATAAATAATTTAAAAATGAATTATTGAAATTTTAGAAAATTAAGAAAATAAAAAAAGTGTATTAAAAAAAAGTAAAAGAAATTAGTTTCAACGGCTAAGATTTAATAATTAGTGGTGGTCATAATTAGGATGACCGTTGTAGAAGCCCCTATTTTGGTGTGAATTTAGACGTTTCGTCACCTTGCTCATTGCTCCACACATTATGGGACCAAACACCATAGTTGCAACAGTGAAAAGCAACCACTTAACAATGAAGTGAACAAACAACAAGCAAAATCAAGAGAGTGACTGCGAAGTGAGAACCCGTTTTTTCAATTTGGGTTTCTCCAAAATATAAATTCCTGATCTTTCGAATATTTCTTTAATCTTTCACTAATTTTTTTTTTCTGGGAAAATATACACTGGGATATCTCATCAATTTTTGGAAGTGAAAATGGCAGCATTTTTGAGTACGGCTCGTCCAGTTCCTTATTCAATAAGTAGGTTTGCTAATCAAAGATTCAAATCTGCTCTTTCTAGGCATCAAATTTCAGTTCCCAGAAATGGTTCTTGTTTATTTCCCTTCAAACGAACTTTGCAAGCTTCTTTGCATTCTGGTATGTTTTTGATTCAGCTCTGCTTTCTTTTTCCATTGCTGTTGATGTCATATTCTTCAATGTGTTTTTTCTGCTATTTTATTTCTATTGAATTTATTTTTAGCAATAAGCAAACTTGAGTTTTTTCCTTGATGAGGGTAATGTTGTTGTATACTATAGCTAATTGTAAGGGGTTGATTCCTCCCCCCCCCCCCCCCAAGTAAAGTACACTCCATTTCCAAACCATAACCCCGAAAAGTGTGGATTTATAGCCAATGACCGTCCTCCTTGATTCGTGACATTTTCGTTCCTAGGCCCCGACAACCTTGAAAAGCATGGACTATACCATTTTATTATGTGTTAAGGGTGGGAAGCTTATGGTTATTTTTCGGGTGCTAAAACGAAGTATTGTGCCCTTAAGAGGGACTTTTCGTTGTCTAGGTAGTGTAGTGCTTTGGACCATCCAGCTCTATCATATGACTCTGATGTGTTTAATCCGCCTTGGGGGCTCTCCGCAACCCAATAACATTGCTTCGTTCTTTTGGTAAAATTTTGTTTCCAGACCATGAGATTTCCAAAAAGCATGGATCGTAAAGAGTGCAAATTATTTTAGATTATATCTGGATCCATAATGGATTGTTATTGATGCATAATAAAATCCAAAAATACAAAAAATGACCAGAAATTTGTAGCCCAATATTCATCCCAAAATATGAACAAGTATGCTGCACCCTAGAGCTGTAAGAAGTAGTTCAACAGAAATAAACAACACAGTAGCTACTTTCATGAGGTAGCTGCTCTCTTCAAAACTCTTTGATATATTTCATTCATGCCTTTTGCCTTTCATTACATAATTGTTTATAGACTCCTTCATACTTGCTAATTAATTAATCACGTCCCCTCCTTGAATAAGCTTGAGTCACCCTTGGCTTGACACAATGTGCAGCAAAACCCTCCCCACAAAGTGCCACCTTGTCCCCAAGGTGAAAGTCTGGAAATTGCTGGTTGACAACCTCAAAGTCCTCCCAAGTTGCCTCAAAAGGCTGCAGCCCATTCCACTGAATAAGAACTTCAGGAGTAGTGTAGCCGACTAGCCGTGCTTGGGTCTGACCCCCTTCACAGCTTTTGGACTGACTTCCAAGCTCAGGTACTGCTGAGATGAGGAGGGACAGTAGGAGACACTGTTGCAGATCCAACAGCAGCTTTCAATTGAGATAAATGGAAAACAGGGTGCAATTTGGCAGTTGGTGGTAAATCCAGCTTATATGCTACTGGACCAATGCCCTGTAAAACCTCAAAGGGCCCATAATAGCGAGCTGCCAGCTTCTCAAATGGTTTCTTGGCCAATAAGGCTGGAGCTTGAGGTAAACCTTGTCCCCAACCTTAAATTCCACCTCACGACATTTTGTGTCCTCATATGACTTCATACGCTGCTGAGCCTTGAACAAGTAGGAGTGGAGGTCATCCAAAATTGCATCCCGTTCACGGAGCATCTCCTCAAGAGAAGAGACCGGTGTGGAGCCTTTGATGAACTAGATGAGAGTCGGAGGGTCCCAACCATAAAGAGCCTTGCAAGGAATACACTTAGTAGCCGAGTGAGTAGAAGTGTAGTACCAAAATTCAGCCCAAAGAAGCCATTTGACCCATGATTTCAGAAAGCCATTTGGCCCATGATTTCGGATACCCTAAAGCGAAACAACGTAAGTTCCCCTCCAAGCCCTTGTTCACCACCTCCGTTTGCCCATCGGATTGAGGATGATAAGCGGTGCTACACTTCAATTGAGTGTGTTGGGTTTTGAATAGTTCTCGCCAGAAATAACTCATAAAAATCCGGTCCCGGTCTGTCACTATGGAGAAGGAAAATGTGGAGTCCGTCACCTCTCTAAAAAAAGTCGTGGCGATGGAGTAAGCCGTGAATGGATGGCGAAGTCCAATGAAGTGCCCATATTTAGAGAAATGGTCCACCATGACCAGAATCGTATCAAAGCCCATGGACCTTGGGAGACCCTCGACGAAATCCATAAAGATATCTTCCCACACTTGATTGGGTATGGGTAATGGTTGGAGCAATCCACCAGGACTAAAATATGAGAGCTTATTTTGTTGACACACATGGCAAGCCAAGACATAGTTTGTAATGTCTTTTCTCATACCCAACCAATATCATTCGCGAGCCAACTGTTGGTAAGTCTTGAGCTCACCGGAGTGCACCTCATAGGAGTATCATGACCCTCTTTGAGTAGATCACTCACCAGAGTTTATGCCTTAGGATTCACTACTCGACCCTTATACTTGGGTACACCCCATCAAGATGGTAGCCCTTAGGAACTTGCTCATCTCTGAGATGGCTTGGACAAGCCGCTGGATGTCAGCCTATACCTTGTTGCTGTATTTCGACCGAAGGAATC
Source organism: Salicornia ramosissima (assembly GCA_951394345.1). Lineage (NCBI taxonomy): Eukaryota > Viridiplantae > Streptophyta > Magnoliopsida > Caryophyllales > Amaranthaceae > Salicornia > Salicornia ramosissima. The sequence goes on along the minus strand of OX596240.1, from coordinate 1,004,399 downwards.
CCACATAGCGTAACCAAGACCTCAAACTCCATACTACGAGATAAGGCATCTGCTACTGTGTTAGTGGACCCGGGTCTATAAAGGATGTCAAAATCGTAGCCCAACAGCTTGTCCACCCATTTTTGATAATCCAAACCCACTTCTTTTTGTTCCAACAAATATTTTAGACTTTGATGATCAATTTTACCAGAAATTTTCCCCAAAAGATAATGCTTCCACTTTTGTATCGTCGAGAATCCAAGTTTATGGCCATCAATTTGCAATGCACCAAGTAATTAAATGAGTTTTTAAGATTTTATTATTTTTATTTTATTTTTATTTACTTTTACCCTTGTCCTTTTTACTTGTATTTTGTCTTGCTAGCTTTTTGGTGATTTTATCAGCTTTTGGTGATTCTATGTACTAGAATGAGACAAAATAAATAAAGGTAGTAGCAATATATATAGGTAGGGAGTAAGGAGTTAGGATTATTCTGAAAAATATTGAAAAAGGCTTTGGCTTGAGAGATTTGTGACCTAAAGTCACTCTTAGGAGATTTGCAACCTCAAGTTGCTAACTTTCTTGTGTTTAATCCCTTGAGTTTATTAATCAAATATTATTATTACATTTGCTTATCCATTTTTCCACTGTTTTATCATTCAAACATTCTTCTTGCTGCCACTGTTATTTCGGTCTAGTTCCCCACACTTGGTCTATGATTTCCAGAATTGCTCTTCGAATTCTCCCGTGTATAGCACAATTCCTTGTATATGGGTTTAGTGAGAGCTCTTGGCCCTAACAATTTGCTGAAATAGGCAATATGGTGTCCCTCTTGAAGGAGGATAACACCTATACCGACCTTGAGGCATCGATTTCCAAGGTGAAGGGTTTGGAGAAGTTAGGGAGGGCTAAAAACAAGGCTGAAGAGAGGGCATTTTTTAGGGTCATAAAAGCTTGAGTGGCATCGGATGACCATCCAAAACTATCCTTTTTAAGTTGGGCCGTGAGTGGGGCAGTAATTTGGGCATAATTATGGATGAATTTGTGGTAATAACCCGTTAACCTAAGAAATCCTTGAAGTTCTTTAAGGTTTGATGGTATGGGCCAATCAATCATATCTTGAATCTTTGAAAAATCCATTGACAACTCTTGCCAAAAATTTAATATGCTACTTTTTTTTTTACCAAATTCACACTTTTTAAAATTGACAAACAATTCATGCTTCCGTAGTAATGAAAACACAATATGTAAATGAGCCACATCTTCATCCTCAGTTTTGCTATAAATAAGTATGCATAAAAAAACAACACAAATCTATGAAGGTAGTTTTGGAATACCTCATTCATTAATGCTTGAAAAGTGGTTGGTGCATTTGTAAGGCTGAAGGGCATGACGAGAAATTCAAAGTGGTCGTCGTGGGTCCGGAAAGCGGTCTTAGGGACATCTTGTTTGTGAACTTGAATTTGATGATAGCCAGATTTTAGGTCCAATTTGGTGAATATGAGAGCCCTCTCCAATTCATCTAAGAGTTCGTCGATCACTGGAATTAGATATTTGTCGGCAACCGTCACCTTGTTTAGAGCCCGGTAGTAAACACAGAATCGTCACAAGATTTATATAAGCAAAACCGGGCTTGAAAATGGGCTTGAGGACACTTGAATAATCCCTACGGTAAGCATGTCTCTGACTAAACTTTCAATCTCGCCCTTCTGATTAGGTGGATACCTATAAGGGTGAGAACTCACTGGGTTAGTCCTTTAAGGTGTTGGCATGCTCCCGGCTGTGGTGGCAGTCAGTGGCGGATTTTAAGTAAAATTCCTTCAGGGGCCGAGTGATCTTACACTTACAAAAAGATGGATAAATAGGATGAGTAAATTAAAGCTTAATAAAAGATTGAGAAAATTATATAGTTGTGGTGACAATTGGTGAAGAATAGACTTGAAATTAATCAAAATAGTTCGAAAGATTTTGACCACCTTTTACTATTTTAGCAATAACTTAAGCTACACACATTGGATTCATGCAATTCTAGTGGCATTGGAAACTAGATTCAAATAGCTTTCCAACGATAGGTCTTCATAAGACTCGAAACGAATAAGTTGCAACTGTTCGAACTCGATGGTCAGGCCAGCAGGGGCCGAGCCCTATCCCACCCCTTCGAAAATCCGCCCCTGGTGGCAGCCGCGTTGGAGACCAAAAAATGTCCTGGAATTCTACCACCCAGAACTACTACCCTGCCCTTCCTCTATTATGTTGCTAAAGTCCACTAATACTCCCCCTTTTCCTGTTGCAGAGCCTTGATCATAGCCCTAAGTGACACCTGTGTCTTTCCCAACACTGGACGTAAAACCACCGGCCTTTTATTGAAGTCAAACCGGATCATCTGAGTTTTCCAATTGGCCCGCATTGTGCCTAGCTTCTCTAACCATTGAACTCCCAATATCACATCAGCATGCCCCAAGGAGAGGGGTAAGAAGTCCTCTACAATGGTGCAGCCAGGAAGTTCCACTGTCACTCCTTACACTCCTCGAATCCTCGAATAGTGTTGCCGGTCAGGGTATTAAAACTCGGCCGCATCGTCACATCACGACCGAGTTGTAACGGTTTTCATATTTACCGAATCGAGATTTAACGGTTTGATACGTTGCATCAGAATACACCGCATTCCAGAGAATATCGGCCGGTACGAGCCAATTTTCCGGTTAAAACAAAAACAAAAGAAGATGAAGAAACTCAGATCTGACATTTGTAAATAGGAAAAAACTTTAATTATAAAGGAAAAGGACCACGATTTGCTACAACAAGTTGTTGATATGGTTGTTACCGGAGCTCAGATGGTTGTCTCAGGTCAGTTTGTTTCGTTAATGTCTTCATCTTCCCTTTTCTCCGATATGCTCTATTCTACCTTGCATCTGCTCCCCATTTTTTTTACTTTATTCAAAAGCTTCATTGACTTCCTTATCTTATAAAGTCGTATGTTTCTAGCCCCTTCTCTTTCCGTCTTTCTTTTTAAATTACTCTTCTACCCCTTAGTCCCCACTCCATATGCCCTCACGTGAACCCAACTTCTCCATTTTCTTTTCTTTTTTTTTTTTTCTCTTTTAACTTTAACCACCCTTGCAAGTTGCAACTATTTTTATAACATTGTACGGAGTCCAATTAATATATAATAACATATTGTTAAGTACAATTTTTTTTAATAATGCTTTATTTCACTTATACTAATTACTAATAAGCTATTTACTATATAGTATATTTACAACTGAGTAAAAAAAATATTTTGAGAGGAAAAAATAAATAATACTTGCAATAAAAAAGGCATAAATACTTTAAAATAAAATTCATGCGCAACAACCGCGATCCAATCCGCGACCAGCCGACCAATGCATCATATCCGCATCATCGCGACCGTTTCCGCGATCGCAACCGAAATCGTATTTTGTGGATTCAACCGCCAGTGGAAGATTGAGGAACTGCACAACCTTGTGAGAAATAAAATCGCATTTTGTGGAATCAACCGCCAGTGGAAGATTGAGGAACTGCACAACCTTGTGAGACATAAAATTGTGCATCGCCACAGAATTAACCATCACCACTATTTCGTGTTCCCTAATTTCCCCCTTAGTTTAATAGTCTTTGGGTTAGAAAAACCCACCACAAAATTGAGTGAAATAGAGGAGAGGAGATGCTCGTTGTGCTCCGTCTCTTCTGCCGCAACCAAATCCTCTCCGATATAGGCCCCACCCCTGTCGTCTTCATCATTTGCGATGATTAGGACATTGAGTTCTCGCTGCCGACACTTATGTCCAGCCGCCCACTTCTCGTCACGCTGGAAACACAATCCCCGATCCTTCCGGCTCTGCCACTCTTGTCGGACAACCAACAGGTTTCTCCGGGATGTTTAGGTGTAGGGCTGTTGATGGAATAAGAGGTGAGGGGGTGGGTGAGAGGTTGGTTTGTGTTTGATTGTATTTTGGGGTTGTATAGGGAGAGGGAGTGTGTTTTAAGCTTAAGTGGGTGGGGTTGGATTTTGTGGAATCAATGGGCTATGAGTGGGTAGTTGTATAAGGGAGAGAGAGAGGTTTGGATAAAAGAGAGTTGGGCTCATCATGCCTCAGCCCACCTAAGTTCAATTTGTTCTCTACTTTCAAGGCCTGCTCCATGGCATGATCCAAGGAGGTTGGATCCAACAATGTTATGTCATTTTTAATGATCTCCTTTAACCCATTCAAGTATTGTCCCAGACTCCCATGACAATTTCAGGCACCCCCTCAAGAAGAGCCATAAATTCAATAAACTTATATGTATAGTCATCCATCGTCCCCAATTGACGCAAAGCCAACCATTGTGCTTGAAGGGTGGCTCCCGCCGCCGCTAACCGAGAGCGCCAAAACAGTAACCGCTTCAGATCAGCCTAGGTTTGCACAGGCTGCTGGTTATTCTCCCATTGATAGAAGAGTAGAGCTTTGCCCTCTAATGCCACAAATGCCCCATCGATCTTCTCCTCCTCTGAAATCTTGTAAAAATGGAAAAATTTCTCCACCCTAAGGATCCACCCATCAGGGTTAGGACCCGTAAAGGTAAAAGAGATCCAATTTCTTAAAGTGCTATGACCCCGGTGCTCCATCAAGTGGTCGCCCATCCCCTCCACTGTCGAAGATCGGCTGCCCCTGCAGTGGTGGCCGCAAGGAAGCAAGATGCCTAGTGATCTCAACACTAAATTTCTCCTAATCTTTTCAAAGTTGGGCCATATTCTTTTTAGAGTCCTCTCGAGTTTGGTCCACCTTCTGAGACGTTGTACGCAATTCATCAACTAATTTTGAAGAGACTTGCTCTAGACCCGACGCAATTTGTTGGAGGGACTGCTGAACACCCTTAGTAGCACGGCCTAGCACTCGTTCGATTCAGACTCCAAGGTCTCGAACCACTGAGAGTTGGAAGGGCTTACCATAGCTTCGCCCAAGACGGTGGCTCTGATATAAACTGCCGAACCCTAGAGCTGTAAGAAGTAGTTCAACAAAAAAATTAACAACACACAGTAGCTACTTTCGAGAGGTAGTAGTTCTCCTCAAAACTCCTTGATGTATTTCATTCATGCCTTTTGCCTTTTTTTACATGATTATTTATAAACTCCTTCATACTTCCGAATTAAAGACATAATTGCCTTTAACCACTAAACAACCTGCCAACTTAGCATAACAAACTTGCAACAAAATAACAGAATACAATCCAACTAGACAGAATATTTAAGCATCAATATTAATTTATCATGTCCCCTGCTTGAGTAAACTTGAGTCACCCTTGGCTTGACTCGATGTAGCAAAGTAAACCACAAAAAAATGCAAGATATGGACTTGTAATTATATCACACAGCCACACAGGATTAATGACAAGAACTAAGCAATTTCTAACCATAAACACCAAGTACAAAAGTAGAAAAAGATTTACAATCACCATGTTATAAGCTTTGTTTATCCACTAAGGAAAGGTTCACAAAGCACCAAGAAGAGAAATAACTCTATCATATTCATTCATCGAAACCTGATTACATTTGAGGCTTAAGGAGCTATTTATAGAGGTGCAATAAAACTTAATTAAGTGTTTAATCTAACCCCTTAATTGAGCAAATCAATGGCTAAGATTGAAAGATCATTAAAGAGAAAGTTACAAAACCCGTAATCAGCTTTTGGGCACTCGTTACAACCGTGCAACCAAAACTTCAAACCTCTAGAACATTTTTAAACCATGTGCACGATCGTGTTGTTCTCTTGCACGATCGTGCAACTTTTGTTGGCGCCTGTGTTCATGTTCTGGCTTGCTTGCTTGCACAATCGTGTAATGTCGTTTTTGCACGGTCGTGTAATGTGGTTTTGGCACGATCGTGTGAGCCTCTTAATCAACTTCTACGTGAGTTTAAAACATCCAAAAGTAAAGTAAAAGCAACTGCAAATCTTAAACTACTTTATTAAATCAAAAATAGCATTAAACTAGCCTAGAAAGGTAGATTAATGACCAAGGAGGTGCCATATGCCATATCTTGAGTTCCTCCTTTGCATGAGATGCTCTCGCATCAGTTATTGATTCGTCAATGAAAACCTGTTGGATTTGTCATGCCGTCATTAATTTTAATAATAATATTGAGTTGTTATGTAGGCTTTTGAAGGGGGAATGGATGGTGGTACAATATAAATTTGGTGTAAATTAGACATTTATGCTGCACACTAAGGGCTTGTTTACTTCTGATATTCAGTTCAGTTAATCTCTATTCAGTTCAGTTCAGTTCATCTCTATTTAGTTCAATTAATACACTTCTATTCAGTTCAGTTCATCTCTATTCTCTATTCAGCTAATGTAAACGAGCCCTAAGAATTTAGAATAGGAAATAAGGTTGATAGACTTGCTTACTTTCGAGAGGTAAGCACTTTCCCAAATAACCAACTCAAGAAAACTGATCTATTTCTCATTCCTTCTTACACTTGACAAACTAAACTAAACCTAACAGACAATAGTAACAAACCTAACAGAACAGTAACAAACCTAACAGAAAATTAAAGAAGAAAAACAACCTCAAAACTGAAAATGTAAATGCTTAACAGAAATAACAGAAAGTAAAACAGTAAAAAAGATTATTATTATTTACTAATAATCCCTTTACTGTCTTCTAAAACAACCTCAAACCATCTGATGTGCAGCAATTTAGCCTGCTTAACTAATGCGAATATGTAATATCTATGCTTGTTTATGCTTCTCAAGTATGGTGATTCTCCAAAATGGGTGCACTTATTCAATGAAGATTGAAAATATAGCCATGGAAATTATTATAAGGGAGTTGGGTTAGGAGTAAATATTTCTGTTGATATACTAGGTGAAATTGAAGAGAAAATATCTACGAAGAACTAGAGTTTAAGAGAGACCATGATACTTAATTTTTGAAATTATTAGGGCCTCAATTTCATAATAAGTGGTCCAAAATTTTAATAGTAAGGTGCCTGTGGTGGGGTTGGCTAAATGATTAAACGAGGGCTGGACTGGAAACTTTTAGCTTGAAGATTGCAGCTGAACTTTCTCTGAAAATTAAGGATTGATAATTGATAAAAATAAAAGGGAGATGCTTGATGGGTTAGTTACAATAAATGATAAATTTGAAGCAAATAAAAAAAGAGTTGTTGTTTTCTATGAAAGAAGTATTGTAAAGATTCAGATAAATGATTTTTTTTGTCTCTAAATCTGCTGTTGTAATCAGACACCTCTACAAAAATCTTCTATGGTTTCTTGTAGCAATGGACGTGATGTGGAAAAGGAAACATGTTATAGATTTGTCTAATTATTGCTCTTCCATCTTTCACTATTAGAAAGTTTCATTAGGAGAACTTCATATTTTGTGTGCTTGTTTTAATGGTTCAATCAATCTGCTATGAACTGATATTTAGCGGAAGGGCATTTTAGTTATTACAATATTAGAAATTTGGAGAAGATTCCGATAGAAATTTTCAAGTGCTATATATGTAACAAGAGCAAGTTAGGGAGGGAGAAAGCATGTTGAATGTTGTCAAGTCTCAAGTGTTTTCTTAGGAGAGATTCAAGCCTCTCAAGAACTTGATTAGGGAGAGCGTCCACCACTCGAAAGTGGATTATTTTGTTAATTTTCTGCAATATTTAGTTATTATCACACAGTTATCATCTTCAACTTCTCTTTACTATCATTTTATCACTTAAAATTCTGATCAGCTATGGTGATTCATAGTACAATCTGATATTTGATATTTAATACTTGAAAGGAAGATGAATAAAATGTGTTCGCTAGAACAAACATACTGAACTTTGTTTACTGAGTGCTTATTTGGGTTAATTTTCTTACAGTGCCTGTGGAATCTATGAGCAACAGCTACATAACATCCTCCGAAGAACAGTCTGAGATCATATTTGTCGGAACAGGTACGAGCGAGGGCATTCCGCGTGTAAGCTGCTTGACTGATCCTTACAAAAATTGTACGGTATGAACATTTATTTAATATCTTGATAACAATTAATTCGTCAATACTATTGTTGTTCTAAGAAGAATGGAATTGTGACGTCCATACTGCTTTTCCAGGTATGCAAGAAAGCGACGGAGCCAGGTAACAAGAATAGGAGACTTAACACAAGCCTCCTGGTCCGTTATAACGGATCCTCTGGGGTGCACAATGTTCTTATCGATGCTGGAAAGTAAGTGTTTGTTTTTGCTGATTGTATATTCGTTTCATGTTGATGGAATTGTCAATCATGTAGGGGACAATCATGGTGGTATTTTTTAGTATCCAGAGTTTGGAAAAACTTAAAAATGTGGTCAGATGTAAGGGTAGTTGAATGGCACATAAAGTGGGATGCTGGGAAAGAGGATATGGAGTTAATGTGCATGTCGTTTTCCTATTGCCTAGAATACTGGACTAGATATATAATTAGTTTTTTTTGGCAATTAAACGAATTTTATTAATTACCAAAGCATAAGAAATGAAGTACAGCCACCCAACAAACACCAAGTGGGGACTGCTGCACACTAGTGCTGAAAACAGAAAATTAGGATAGTGTTTTGCTTACTTTCGAGAGGTAAGCACTCTCCCAAATTAACAACTCAAAGAAAACTAATAATATTTCCATTCATCACTTCCTTCTCATTACATGCTATATTTGTAGGCTAATAAACTTGATAATTTAAGACTAATTTGCCCTTACAAGCCAGCTCACCGTTAACAGAAATTCAGTAACAACTGTAACAGAAAATTAGAGATTCTTTTAACAGAAAATAAAGAAGCAAAATAATTATTATTTACTAATAATGCTTCTAGAATGATCTCATTAAATCCCGCAGTTGATGTGCAGCATAGGACAAATGCATCTACACAACCCCTCACCCCACCTTCTAGGAAGGGTTTGTGAGGGGCGCTCATCATGTGCACCCACCTCACCAAGAACAAGCAACCAGCAAAAAAACAATGCAAACTAACCAAGAACTGCAACCAGCCAAAAAACAAGGCAAACTAACCAAGAACTACAACCACCAAACAAAGCAACAAGCTTACAACCACCAAATAAAGCAGTACAAAACAAAAAAAAAAAAACTAAAACCACCAGCTACTCTGAAGTCTAAACAGCAGCTACGACAGCTCATCAGCACAGCCAAACAACAAAAGGATAATAGCAGCAGCACCAAAACAGCAGCCCCCTAACGCCAAAATAGCAGCAGAACTCTCCAACAGAAACCAGGAGCAACAGCCCCCTCCAACAGCAGCACAGAAGCAGCAACAGAAGCAAGGCACCTGCTCAGCAACCTGCACAGGCTGCTAGCCCAACCAAACAGCCAGCAACAGACGAACCCAGCATAGCAGCACCAACACCAACTACCTACAGTCCAACAGATCACAAAAAGAACAGCACCACCCCCCAAAAAAAACAAGCAGACTACCTCAAAAAGCCCACAATCAAAGAAGAGATTTAAAGATTCATCAGCTCTACAAGCCACTCTAAAAATAATTTCTTTCACATGCGCACTACAATCTAGACTCCGTCCTTTAAATTATTTAGAATTAGAATACCGTTGCAGCCAGTTCCCATAAATAGCCTCACAAAAAAACGTACCATACAATTTAGGCCATGATGATTGCTTCATCCAAACCTTGATGGCTTCTTGAACTTCGGAAGTAAAACCGCAAGGAGCACGCAAACAATAAATTTACTACTTGGAGAACTAAGGCTATTACAAACAATCTTCCTCCAATGCACTTTAGGAGAATGACCAAGGAGCAGAATTTAAGCTCTTTGAATAGAATATGCTTGCCCTTTCATCACCAAGGATGCACGGGTACGCCCAGAAATTGAAGAATCGCGTGTCGGGTACGGGTACGACACGCGATTCTAGGTGTCGACACGGCAAAAAGGCGTGTCTGAGTTTTTTTGAAAAAAAATTGGTTACGGGTACGGGTGGGTACGGGAAGTGTCTTTTGTATTTAGGTGTGTCCTATTGTTTTTGGGCCAAAAAAAGAAGTTGACTTGTTAGTTATTATTACTACTTACTCTAATTTACCATTTATTTTCTAAGAATGCCAACTTGTCAGATATGTTTTTAATTTTTTTATATAAATTAATTAGATTAGTTTTATTCCATTACTTTTATCAATTTTATGAACCCTAAGTTAGTATATTAAATTAGTTAAATTAGTATTATTCAATCATTTTTATATTTTGTATTTTAATTTTAATTTCATATGAATTGCTTAACTAGATTCATATCAGAATTGCATTAATTTACATGTCAAAAAAATAATCAGAATTGGAATGTTACATTCATTTAAAAATTTAATATCAAAATAGTTAGATTAATTCATATCATAATGTTTAATTTTAACTTCAAAATGTTAATCTATTTTAGAGTTATGGAGTTATGGACCTATAGTCTATGACTCTATGGACATTATGGTATGGTTAATGTACCAAATATTGTTTTAATATTGAATATATATGGTCATTTGGATAGAAATTGTATTCTCATACTATATTTAGGAAATTTCCTTTTTAAAAAAAAATATTATAATAAAAAAATGGCGTACCCGTATCCTATATTTTTTTCTTGCCGTATCCCATACCCGTTAACGTACCCGTATCCGTCCCCGATTTAGTGCTTCATAGTTCATCACCTGATCCTAACCTCCACAAGCAACAATATCATCTCTCGAATCAAAAAAATCCTAACAATCCAGGTCATACTAGGAGAAGTTTGACTACTCCAGAGATCCTTACCTTTCACATAATAAGCATGCACCCATTTAACCCATAACTTATCCCGTTTAAACTCAAGATCCCAAAGAAGCTTCCCAATTGCAGCTTTATTCCAGAATACATTGCTTTGGGCTCTAGATAGTTGCTCCCTAGAAAATTCAATAAACATATTTTCATGCAAACAAGGGAGGTAAAACCTGCACCAAAAACTGCAAGGCAGTTTTTGCATGTGCTGTTTCTTTTTCCTTTTTTCTTTCCCCCTTTCCTCTTCTCGTTTACAGTTCATGAACCAACTTTTGGCTACAACAGGATGCATTTGTAGTTAATGAGCTGTATCTTATCTGCTCTACTATTATTTGTTCTAATCAAGAGAACTATCATTTAACTTTAAATGATCTGTACATGATAGCATGCTGATTCTAGTTTATTAGCATTATGTTTTTTTGATGCTACTCAAGGTTTTTTTTAAAAAAAATTAATTTTTTACTGTTTAGATGCTTCTTTTTGTTGCCATTCCACAGTTTATTTTCTGTTCTACTCCAAGTAACATAACTATTGGCACATAAGTTCTAACTTCTCTTAATCTTGTTGTTGGTGTGACTATAAATTGTCATTTATTACACCTTGTCACTGAGTACTAATTGATATTCATACAGTTTTGCTCTTTTTTGTGGTTCAACATTTGTGTTTGCAACAAAGTTTAGTAATCCATTAATGATATTCGTACATTTTTTTTTTGTGGCTCAACATTTGTGTCTGCAACTAAGTTGTGTTAGTAGTCCTTTTTTTAATTTTTTATTTCAAATCATAACTATGGTCATTCTGATTTTTTTCTCAAGTGTGCCAAGTGTATTATTCAATTATAATCCCCATGTACTTAACCTTGTTCATTAAAAAGTTTCTTGACTTTTATGCAGGTTTTTCTACCATAGTGCTCTACACTGGTTTCCTACTTATGGGTAAGTAATTGCGTCCTTGAATCATTACCCATTGACCAATGCTGGTTAATTTTTGAAAGCTACTTTATCCATAATCATTTGCAAAAGTTCTAACAACCCCCGTTGGGTAGCCGGTCATAAATGTTGGTAATGGGAATGGATTTATAACTAAATTTTGAAGGGAAATAAAAATTCATTCCCATGGTGGTGCTACTTTAACACCAATTTATCTAATTTTCTTCGCAAATTTCCATTCCCATCTAATACCACCCTCCCCCATAGTAATGGATGATAATAGAAAATAAAAAATTCAAGCTTGGGAATGAAAATATGTTTTCCATGGGGATTATAAGGTTTTTCCTTAACAAAATTGCACTTTAAATCCATTACCATTACCACAATTTATTACCAAAAACCAAACGGGCTGTAATAGTCTAATATGTGCCGTGATGTTCATATTATTCTTAATAATTGTATGGCATCAACACAGTTTTTTGGAAGTTAGAATTTCAGTTTCACAGAGAAAAAGTTGAACATGTAAAAGGTACTTCAAATTTAAAAGAATGATGCTTCACTCTTGACTATTGAGTAACTTGATACTTTGGCATTTCTGGTACATAAAGACTTTTGGAGGACAGAAAAAGTTCAGAGATTTTAGCCACATCAAAGAAAAGATGGCAGGGGTTATCTTATTGGTTACTGCTCTTGACTCTTCAAAGTCATGTAATTACTAAATTGCACTAAAATCCTAATAAGGAAAGAGAAACAAGGTGAAGAGCTTCTATTATTTGGATGCTTTATTTAGCCTTAAGTATTCATGATGAATACTCTTGATACTCCTGCAAGAATGTGGACATAATACTTTAGTTGTCCAAAACAATATATTAAATTATCTGAAAATAGCAATCACTAATGGATTGAGGTACATCTAAGTATCATGCCTTGCAAGATAGCTGAAGGGGGGGCTAAGAAAATTGTACATGAGGTATTAATGTATAAACTAAGGGTTTTTTTTTTTTTTCATTTACGAGTTATACAATTAATTATATTAGTTATGTAGTTGGAAATAACACGAAGTTAAAAACCTTCTTTGTGTTCCATGAGATTTTGATAAATCTATTGTTTGCTTGTTTCAAAAATGTGGCTCCAAATTTTTTATATATTGCTTCCTTCGTCAACTTTAAAACGGTTGCACCAAAGCAAATCATAATAGATTGTAATAGGTATTTTGAGTCATGTATGTGCCAGCACCTTTTTTTACCTTTTCATGACTAGTTGAATTTCTGCCAGGATAAGAACACTTGATGCGGTTATAATTACTCATTCTCATGCTGATGCTATTGGAGGTCTCTGACATGAAAACTCCTAATAATTGATTTCCACTTCATTCTTGTGATATGTATTACATTTCTATGTCACCTTCATGACCCTTATTTTTTCTTTTAGGTCTTGATGATCTCCGAGACTGGACAAACAATGTTCAGCCTTTCATTCCAATATATGTTGCAAGGCGTGATTTTGAGGTCTATATACAACTTTGTTTTCTTGCAATAGTGCTTTGATTTATTGATCATTTATGTTCTTACATAGTTACATGAATTTGTTTTATTTGCTCTAAAGTAAAACATGAAGTGATACTAGTTCTTGTTTTGAAATGTAGGATGGTGATCTAGTTGTCTTTTCAGTTGATATGAAAGACATAATGTATTCTTATGTACATGATGATTGTTCATCTATCTAGCAACGATTTATTTGATGTTGCTTATTTATATAATCTGCTATGTTTGTGTATTCTTCAACTTAACTGTCACTGATCCCTTCTTCGGGAAAGAAAGGGTAAAAAAAGTATGAGATACACTTTTAATCTTTCAATACATATTCATTGCTGAAGAAATGCCACCCTTTTCAGCACCTATTCATAGAAAGACTCTGTTTTGTGACATGAATGACTTTCACTATGCTTTTGTGTTCATCACAAGTACTTCAATATGATACTGAGAAACGCTCAAACATATATAGCTAAATGGCCTACATCCATCTAGGTAAAAGCGTCAGTTGTTATGTTCGGTCATGATACAACAAGTTGTAGGTGTTGGCATAGGCGGGGCTAGAATAGAGCAAAGGGTGCATATGTTACCCATGAAAATCTGGAAAAAAATTAATATATATAATTAATTGCAAAATAAACATGCAATATGGTGTTGGATCAATGACAATAGTATGGAACGGAAAACATTTGCATTGCTGGTAGGTTAATGGTTCAAATGCTGCTATTGGCATATTTTCTATTTTTCCCCTTATCTTTTTTAACTGCATACATTGGTTTCTTTTAGTCTTTTCCACTTTTTTTGGCTTCATTTAGTTATTTTCCACTATTTTCTTGTTTTATATAGTCATTTATACTCTACTTTGGTGAATCTCCTTCTATGGTTTTTTTTTTTCTTCTTCTTTTCAATTTCTCTATTTTTTTCTCCATATATATAAAGGATAATGATATGTACATCCTTTAGGGTTTTCTGTAAACATTATTATACTTCGTAAACTAACATCAATTTAGGAATGAATGCCAAAAGTCACGTGTAATTCGATGTAATTAAAATTTAATTACGTTAATATAATTGATAGAGTATACAACATAATCTTGGGCTTCGATCAACTTTTAGCTTAATCGTTTGGTTGAGGTTTCATTTGACAATAATGTTACCCCTAGCTTGGGTGTTGGTGAATGGGGAACATGTGTAATTTTGTTGATAAAGATAGGAGGCTACTCCAAATATTTAACCTTCCTCCTTTCAACTGTAAAATGAAGAACAAACACTTGGTTGGATGATCTCTTCGTGAAGAACCAACCTTTGGTTGGGACTTGGGAGGCTACTCCAAACCTCAACTTAGTAATGTTAGGATTGATATCAGGAAACAAAGAAAAAAGTTTTAGAGTGAAAATGTTATAGGGATAGAATGATAAGAATTGGTTCCAGTTTTTAGTGAGGATAATGTTCTTTTCCCTCCAAACCTCAACTTAGTAATGTTAGGATCGATATTAGGAAACAAAGAAATAAGTTTTAGAGTGAAAATGGTGTAGGGATAGAATGATAAGAATTGGTTCCAGTTTTTAGTGAGGATAATGTTCTTTTCCCTCCTACGAAGGTGTATAGGTAGCTTTTGGCAGTGTGTAGTTGTATACTCACTTTAGCTAACCAATGGTTGCTAATGATTGACTTCCTTTCAAAATAAGACACTTGTCCTCTTTTGAATGGCTTGCCATCATAAGCTAATCATTATGGTGATGGGTTTTGAAGGATCAGGCTTGATTTATTCCAACACAAAGTCCTATTCATAGAGCATCTTATGGTTACCTCTCACTTCAACCTAACAGTAGCACAGTCTTTTACATGGACTGCTAATGTCTTATAATCAAGGTGACATGCCACTTTACTCAATAAAATAGGGTCATGATCCTTCTCTTAAGGAAATACATAAGCATATACAGTGCTTTGTAACCCTCCACAGATCATGTGCTAAGTGCTATTAATTAGCTATTTATCTTTCACAACACGTCCCGTGTCATGCTTTGAAGGCGCAAATTACCATTCATAAATGTAAATTGGTGATGGTCATGTAGCTTTATACTTTGTGGAATCACATTGGGATTCAAATTCATGAGGATTACCATTTTGTTATGCTGACAGGTTATTACAGTATTGTATGATTTGTATCTCCTGATTATAAAATCTGATTCATTTTGTTTGATCTGAAATGCGTCATTATATTGGTATTTAGATTATGATAGCTAGTACTATGATCTCAGGTGATGAAGAAGACTCATTACTATCTGGTCGATACAAGTGTAGTTCTAGAAGGCGCTGCTGTCTCTGAGTTGCAATTCAATATCATTCACGAGGAACCTTTCATTGTGCATAATCTTAAGGTTTGTGAGATAACAATTCCTTGCTTCCTCTTTTACTTTCTTCATACAGTTAATAGAGTTTTTTTCCAGTTTATTCCATTACCTGTTTGGCATGGCATGGGCTACCGTTCTCTTGGTTTTCGTTTCGGTAACATTTGTTACATAAGGTATTATTGTTGAATGATTTTTTTCCTCAAAATTAATTGTATATTTGTATTGCCTATTTGCCTTGCAATGATTCATTCATCTACACTTTGACAATTGCACATTTTTTATTGTTTCCATTTTGCAGTGATGCTAGTGATATTCCAGATGAAACCTATCCACTATTGGAGAATTGTGAACTCTTAATTTTGGTATCCTCTTCATTTCTTTCCTTCTACACATCTATGGTTTTTTCTATTTGCACGATTCTATTCTACGTGCAAGTTATCGTGTTTTGGTTGGCTACTAATATAACCTGCTAAACTGGCTTAGGATGCTTTGAAACCGAGCGGTTCTACTCCAACCCATTTTGGACTTCCAAGGGTAGACTCTTTTTCTTATGTATTTATAATGATTTCTCTTTTTGTTACACTATATCCTAATTCAGATGATTTCATAGTCATTTCCCATTTTTTTTGGCAGGCATTGGATGAAGTACGAAAAATCCAACCCAAGAGGACGCTTTTTACTGGTATGTTTCATGTTGTTTTATGCACACAGTATATCTCAACTTTTCTTTTAGGATATATATTTGTTGGGTTTTTCTCAGCTGTATCCATGTGATTCTTAAAATTCTAAGTTGTATTCACGCTTTTGATAATTTTATACCCACTATTTTGGGGGGGGGGGGGGGGGAATGACCAACAGCCTATATCAGGCTCATTCCTTACCGGGGTTAGTAAAATAGTAAGTGTCATTTATGTGTTGGTAAATTGGATTTTTTTTTCTTCTTTACCCATATGATTTTAAAGCAGTCTATAAACTGTGCCCTATTTGTTTGATGTTGCCGTTTTTTGTTAGTTCATTGTCTTTCAATTTTCCAAGCAATCTCTGGACTCGTAGAAACTAATGCTGGTTTCTCTTTTTAATCTTTTGTCGGGACTGATTTGAAGGCATGATGCACCATATGGATCATGATGAAGTGAATGCATACTTATCGGGATTCAAGGATACTGAAGGACTTGATGTTCAACTGAGCTACGATGGACTTCGAGTTCCTGTTAACCTCTAAATCACCCCTTCTCACGCAGGTTTTCATATAAATTATATTGCAGTTTATCACCATTCTTTTCCACGAAGAATCTTACCTTAAAATTCATACATAAAAATTAGCAATATCGCATCCGGGGGTGTATGAAGGTATTGAATTTGTGGCGATTAAAACTTGCACTCTAAAATTGTAGTTGGGCAATTCAGCTGTACATGGCACTACTTGTACCCTTTTACTAGAATTTTGTATCGCCCTACAACCCAGTAAATACAAATTCTCATGTCAGACAATTATGGTCTGACATAACTTTTAACTAAAATTTTTTACTTTTTATTATAAATTTACTTTTTACCTAATTAGTTATAGTGTTATGCTAAAAAGTGGCAATTTTTTAGTGACATGTTATGCAATCAGACGGTTTGACGTGCGACTTGCTATCCCATTAAGCCAGTAGTGATTATTGATTAAAATTCCATACTTTGAGGGATTGAGGGCGCAAAATACAGGTTGTATTGATAGAATTTGATAATATTTGGGAATTATACTCTTTCCCATTTTGGAAACATTATATAATTATACAAATATACTGTACATTGGTCCATCTCGAAATATTTGTAACATTACTGAGCAGTTGATATATTTCTGTATTACTTGTAATCAAACATTTAGTCGAATAACAGTATGTAAAGATATGGAATGAATGGATTAATGAATATGTCTCATATAGAGCAGAGCTAGCTTTTAATAGGAAAAAGCAAAAAGGTGGAGGGAGTGTTAGTAGGTATATCTTCAAGACAGAGATGTGATTTCATTTTACAGATTATAGGTTTCTCGTTTACTATGAAACTTGATTTTTACAGATGATGTTTCTTGTTTACTATGAAATTTGATTTTCACTGAGGATGAGGTCTTAGCCTAGTGGTTAAGACTTTAGAATTCCAGGCATGAGGTATTGAGTTCGATTCTCACCGCACGCATTTGCTGGAATTTCTTATTATCCCCTTTATAGATGCGTGTGTTAGCTATTATTGAGCTGGGTGACCTGCAATAAGGCCTAGTATCCCACATTTTATCCTATTTATAAAAAAAATGAAACTTGATTTTGATCAATTTATAAAAATCACTAATTTATGAACATTTGTTGGGACCAGGAATCGAACCTTTGATATTGACGATCAATTGATGGTTTTAATTTAATTTGACTTGTGGAATGTTTTAAAGAAAAGATAGTAGGGGTCAAGGGATGTTTAGGGGATGGAGTTTTTTTGGGAAAAAGAAAGTTTTGAAGACAGTTTTGAGTAATACTTTAATTTATGTGTTTGGTGAGATGAGTTTTAAAGAGAGTTTTGGAAAAAAGTTGGGTAATAATCTATTTCTTTATTTGACTACTTTGTCCACGTATTTTAACCTAATATAATTTTTAATGTCCATAAATTTTAGTTTTTTTAACAAAATTCTAAGCATTCAACTAACGGCCCGTTTGGTAATCGGTCATAAATGAATGTAATGAGAATGAATTTATAACTATATTTGAAAGGAAAATCAAAATTTATTCCATGATGGTGCTACCTTAACTCCAATTTATCTAATTTTCTTCACAAATATCCATTCTCATCTAATACCACCCTTCCACATGGTGATAGATGGTAATGGAAAATAATAAGAAATTTCAAATTTGGGAATGAAAAATATGTTTTTCATTTGGATTTTGATGTTTTTCCTTAACAAATTACACTTTAAATCTATTACTATTACTACAATTTATTAACAACCAAACGGGTTGTAAGTGTTATCAAACACTTTTACATGACAAACTATTTAAATCAATAGTCAAATCCTATGAATAAAAAGTAATAATCTAACTATAAACTTTTTACCTCTAAAGTCTAAACTCTAATCATCAAATGTGGCTAGTAAATGGCTAGCTTTGCTTTCTATTGGATGGCTAGCAAGACGGGTATTCAATAATACTACAAGAGGACTTGGCCTTAGGGACCAAATCATAAAAGATACATTATAAACCTTGGAGGACAAAGATCTTCATAGCTTTGGAGGACGAGCAAATGACACATGTGAGAAGCATCTTGTAGTAGTAGAATTTTGACATTCATTTCAACAAGGGAAAAAAAACTACATAACTTTATGTGAAAGTATTGTGTCAGACGGTCTGACCAGACAATCTGGTCAGACGGCTGACCCATATAACCAAATATAATAGTGAAAAACTTCGGGTGGCTATAACTTTGCGCTCGGGTGTCGGATCGGGGCATATAATATGTCGAAATTGATTAATTTTTCGAGACGAATGCAGTTGCAAATACCCAAAGGAGATTTGGCCACCGGAAATCGCCAAACGAGGCTTCTAAAGGCCTCAAAATGCAAAAAAAGTATTTTGTCCAAGTTTGTTACAAAATGTGTCCATGTTTTAGAATATATGTCCATGTTTAAACAATATGTGTCCAGGTTTACAAATAAGTGTCCAGGTTTACAAATAGGTATTCAGGGTCAAAAATATGTATCCAGGTTTGTCCAGGTGTGTTTAGATTTGTTCAGGTTTGTTCATATTTGTCCAGATTTGTCCACATTAGTCCAGGTTTGCATGTCCAGGTTTATCCAGATTTGTCCATGTTTGTCTAGATTTGTTCAGGTTTGTTTATATTTGTCCAGGTTTGTCCACATTTGTCCAGGTTTTGCATGTCCAGGTGTGTCTAGATTTATCCAGATTTGTTCATGTTTGTCTAGATTTGTCCATGTTTGTTCATATTTGTCTAGGTTTGTTCATATTTGTCTATGTTTACATGTCCAGGTGTGTCCAGATTTGTCCAGGTTTGTTCATAATTGTCCAGGTTTGTTCATATTTGTCCAGGTTTGTCCACATTTGTCCAGGTTTGCATGTCCAGGTTTACAAATTGTGTTCATATTTCAAATGTGTCCAGTTCTGTTTTTAGGTTTACAAATGTGTCCAGGTCTACCAATACATGTCCAGGTTTAACAACATGTGTCCAGATTCAACAATATGTGTCCAGGTCCAGTGGACTGGTCTGACAGAAACGTTACTGTCAGACCGGTCTGACACAATACCTTCTCTATCTTTATTGATTGTATAAATTATTATCAATAAAAATTTACAGATTAAATGGATTATCATCATCAATTATTAAAGTTATATGAATTAATATTAAATGCATCCGGTGAGAATCGAATTCAAGACCTCGAGCCTGAAATTTTAAAGCCATAACCACTAGACTAAAAAATCTTCAATACAAAGTATATATAACTCCATCCTAGCATGTATTTTCTTTTTTTTTTTTTTTTGCTTTCAAAATGTTACTCCGTATCAATTAATCATCCACGGGCTTTTCTCAACCCCTGGCCACCTTTTGCATCTTCATTTTACTTCCATATCTCATGTACTCGTAATTTTTATGGATCATATTGAGCAATGGGCTAATGTAAATACTCCATATTTAAGTTTAGATGAGAAGTTAAACATATTATACATCTGTTCTTCAAATTATTGTTTTATACTTGAGTATAAACGAAAGCTATACTTTCTTATCTTTGACTTACATTATTTAATAGATGAGTATTGCTTAAAAATACAAATCAAGTCCTTCGATGGTAGAAGGGTATATATACTTGATGAGTTTACGTTAGTTGGTCATGGATAACAACTTCCTTTTTTTAGATGTTTCTTTCTCATAGAAGGTGTTGCAATATTGGTATGTGAATTGTTTATGAATATAATGTAATCATGACACATGCATATGCGACAATTCTGTGTATATGACGTGTAATAAAACAACGTTAAATCTCAAATTCAATGAGGATAGAATTTCATCTGATGGTTGTGAGCACTTACTAGAAGAATTGCCTTCCCATATGATCCACACCATAAGGAAGGATTTGGTGGCATACCGGACCAAACTTTGATATCTTCTTGCATCCAGTTTTGGCTTCCATTTTATAAACTTAGGGTGCGTTCTCTTTACCTTTTAAATAAAATAGTTCTTAAGTTTATTAAGTTTCGATAAGTTTAGATTAATTCAATTAAATTCAGGTCTAACAAGTTAAAAATATACCTTAAAAAATAAGTTAATAAATTACAATTTTTTTTAATTAATTAAGTTCAGTCCTAATAATAAATTAAAGAGAACTCACCCTTAATAATCATGAATCATGTACCACTCCAATGTCCAAGTCTAAGAGCAATCAAGCATTGAATCATAATTGGGTGATTTGGGTCAGGCTGGTCCAATGAAAAGCCCATTCTCTGGCAAAAATCAATTAAACTAAAAATCAGGGCTTCATTTATTTATATCTAAATCTGAATTTTAATCTGAAATAGTCAGTAAGTCAATCTTTATTTCTTAACTGTATTTATAATTTAATTAAGATATATTGAGCCGTTAGGGTTTTAGGGCTTTAGGGTTTTTCCTTTTTCTAACTTTCCAGCTTTCTCTCCGTTGCAATTTTTTCTCTTTTGCATTTGCCAATTTCTTGGCGGAAGGCGGCTAGGGTTTTGGATTTGGGGTTCTCGTAGTCTGTCTAATATTCTTCCCATTACTTTCCATGTTCTTATAATCTTAAGGGATATATATAAATTAATCTTCTTTCTCACAATTTTTTTTTTTGTTTTCATTTTGTTTTTTGAATATACTATTCAATTCAATAATATATAATTCATTTTTCTCTCTTGGCATCCTCTTCGCTGTAATTTCTTGATTTATTTTAAATTCTTTGGTTGTTGTTATGTTTTCGAGGAATTAGATTGATTTCTAGTAGCGAGTGTATGTAAAAAAAAGATTCAATCTTCTCTTATTGTATCATTTGATTCGATTTGGGTTTGCTTAATTAGATTGATTTGAAACTCAAAAGAAACTATCAGGATGAGTTTTTCAGAATCATTCTCATCATTTCCACCATTCCCAAATGGTTTAGATTCAATGGGTTATTGGCATCAATATCCAGTTTCAAATGAACAAGGTGAAGTTAATTCTGAATTTGGTGATCATGATGATCCGCCATTGAAGAGGTGTAAAAGCTCTTTTGAAAACCAACTCTCAAATCATGGTAATAAAACACCACAAATGAACCCTCCTGTAAATCAGCCAACTGGAAGGATCTTCTTCAAAACAAGAATATGTTCAAAATTTAGGGCGGGTCAATGCAGAAATGGCGAAAATTGCAATTTTGCTCATGGTGGAGATGATTTAAGGAATCCTCCACCTAATTGGCAAGAACTTGTTGGGGGAAGAACAGAGGATAGAGGGAATAGTGGGGGTGAAAAATGGGAAGATGATGATAGAATAATTCATAAAATGAAGCTTTGTAAGAAGTTTTATAATGGTGAAGAATGCCCATATGGGGAGAGGTGTAATTTTCTTCACAAAGAGCCTGCTAAGTTTAGGGAGGGTTCGAGTTCGGCCCCAAGATTTAGAGACAATTCTAGGGAGAGCTCTGTAATAAGTATTGGTACAACAGGGCCTTCTATGCTGCAACCTAGGGCTACTGATCAGTATGATGTTCTTAGGATTGCCACAAATGTTAATGTTAACGGTAGTGGTGGTGGGCTTGGCGGCAGTGGTGGTAGTGGTAGTGGGCTGGAATCTTTGAGGGGGAACTCGAGGCCGGTGTATTGGAAAACTAAGCTTTGTACCAAGTTTGAAACTACAGGGCATTGCCCTTTTGGGGACAATTGTCATTTTGCTCATGGGCAAGCAGGTATATATATATATTATGTTAAGCTTGGATTCATTGACTAGTTTTGCACTTTTGTGTATTCTTGTTCTTTTTTATTGTTGTTTCTAATCTGTTTCTGATGTTGAGAGTTTGCATCTTTTATAGCTTTTTGCTGAATTGATAATTGTTTTTATGAGGAAGTTAGGATGCGTTCTCTTCAATTAATGAGACCCGAACTTATGTAAATTTATCTAAACCGAACTTATTGGATGATAGAAATTTATGATAGTGTTGGCTTTATTGGGAGTTTAAGTTGACTCTGTATTAATCGGGTTTGAGTTGGTTTAATAGCATTTTATGGTAGAGTATTATGGATCTCGTTTCGTGAAATTAATTTGCTTGATATAAGGTTACAATCTCTCTTTCTTGGCATTGTCGAAACACAACGGCTTGTGTTTAATGTTTAAACGTGACAATTGTCGGCCAAATTTACCAAATAGGTATAAAATAACACATTTTGACTACTTGGGTATAAACTTATCACAGGCGACATATGAGTATATTACTTGCACTACGGTGACGAATACACCTAAAAATCGACAACATCATGATATCTTTGTGTGTTTTGGTAAGTTTGGGATGAATGGAAAAGGGGAGTAATGAAAAGAAGGGAATGAGGGTGGAATAAAAAGGGAAGTGAAATAGTAAGTGGCTAATGTTCTCGGGTCAATTTTTAGGTGTAATTGTCGTCATGGTGCAAGTGATATACTCATATGTCGCAGCTAAAGTTTTATACCCAAGTGGTCAAAGGGTGTTTTTTTAAAACCTATTTGGTCATTTCGCTTGAAATTTTGTCCGTATGTTTTTATTTCCTTGTCTGGACGCAATGGGCAACAGCTAATAATTATAAATCGTATCTTGGTGTTGTATCTATTGTCAAATCCTGTCAGAATTGGATATTTCATAATGGTGTTTCTGCTGCGATTATCTGTAAATCCTGTAATCCTTTGGTTTGAAGTCGCATCATTAAAAACATTTGGATTTGGTTCGATATAGCTCCATGAGTCCATGGTTGCTCTCCAAATATATGCAATGTTGATCTTAGACTGGAACAAACTTAACGCATTTTCCCCCATCATCTAGTCACGAAAGAGATCCTGATATATGCTATTCATATGATATTTTTTTTCTAGAGCTGTTGTTACCTGGTGGTCGACCTGCAGATGCAGAACCAGCAGTGATGAGCTCCACAGCGCTTAAACCAGTATCTGTTCTTGCAAATGATACAACTCCTGTAAAGATTGAAATGGGAGTCCCCTCAAACCATGAAGGTCAGGGGAAGAAGTGCCTGGTGAAATGGAAAGGAACCAAAAAGATCAATCGCATTTACGGGGATTGGATTGATGATATGCCTCTCATCTTGCCTAATGAAGTTGAGACCTGATATTTTTGGTACTAATTGTTCATACTAATCCATCATCATTAAACATTTTCACTATAGCTTTTGCTTGTGATTTGCACATTTGTTTTTTCAGGTCAATCTGTCTTTTAAGTGGGTAGGTTTTTTTTTTTGTTCCATATTTTTTTTTTTACCCTTTTTTTTGTGTATTGTGGTAGTATAAGTTTAGGTGGATGCCTAGAAATTTTGTAGTAGGAGTTCTTGGTTTGTAATCTACCATACATTGTTGCCAGAAGCTAATATACAGGCAGCAATAGTTTAGTTCAGACTCCAGAATTATACTCAGCTCATAATAGAGAAGTTATAATTTAATATAATAATTGATATAATAATTGATTGTTCTTATTTTCGTAACCTTCTTTGCTATTGTTTCATTTCTTTGAATTTTGCGAGTATTGATATATGATACTAATTACCCCCTACTTTTTTTCTGGAAGCAATTTTTTTTTCGACCTGGATTCGGGAAGAAAAGTTACTGCACTTAATAATAATAATAATAATAATAATAATAATATGACTGAAATTAAGTCTAAAGAAACAGGCCTAATTACTTCATTCCTTATTCGCCTTTTTTCGAACAAAAAAAAACAAATACTTCCACTTTACTTTTTTTAAATCTTCCAAAACATTGCATATTACAAATTAAAGCCTATGTATCGTGTTAAACACTTGCAATTTGGATAGGTTTTATTTTTTTGTTTAAAAAAAAGTGAACATGCTTATGAGTAGACATGGCAAACTTGATCCGAGATCTGAAGTTGATTCGAAATGCTTGATTTGTGACTTGATTTTTGCCCGAAAAGATAAACAGAAAGCTAATGCGAAATAATCCGATCTGAACCTCATTTGGCCCGGAGATTTGTATCACGTTTGAACAAACCTCCTTATTGCTACCAAAAGTTAGTATGAGAATTGAGATTAGTCACTAAATAGTATAGAGTAACATATCTCTATATTTTGTATACTACGTATTTGTTTTAATGAGGCCCAAACATATATACTTGAATATGTTTGTGTATTGTTGTTAAAAAGTTTATTGTAACCAGAGGTTTGTAAATTGATGATATGATTTATAGACAAACCTTTGTCATTGCTCTAAATATACTGAGTAGTTGTATATTCAACAATTGTGTGAATAATGAACACCATATGCATGTGTCTAAAACATAGTATTCATATTCTGTATTTAGAACATTCATTTTCTTTTTCATTTAGACCATATAATAGCTTGTTTGATTAAATATAAAAAGTTCATTCACATATGACTATAGGATGTCTCATTTTAGGGGAAATAAATTCCATTGTCAATTTTTAATTGACAAATGAATTTGCATTCATTAGGAAAATGTAGGTAATTAATATCTTACACTTCAAAAGGCCCTATTTCTTATGCTTGTGTTATCTCATACATTTATGGAGTACCTAATTCCCATTAACTTGTACTTCATCCGTTTCGAAAAAAACGCAATAATTGGGTTGACAAGGACTCCTAGGCAATTTTTTGTTGTGGGGGTAAAAGGGATAGAGAGAGAAAGTGGAGTATGTGATGAAGTGAGAGATAGAAACAAAAAGCTTACAAAAATAGATGATTAAAATTGTTGCATTTATTTTGAAACATCCAAAAATAGAAATTGTTGCGTTTTTTTCGAAACGGAGGAAGTACTTCAAAAAGAAACACACCCAAACAATTGACCAAGTGTTTAGAATGTAGAATATGAATTTTGTAACTATAGCATTACCTCCATTTATTTTTCAATGCAATGATTAGACATTTTTCCCTTTCTACTTCATGCAAAATCAATGCATTTAAAAAGAAACGAAGTTGGTAGGTTAAATACAGTACTTTGTATTTTAATTACGGATGTATGAGGAAAAGTCGCAAATTATTAGGTGCACTCGGAACCACCTAGCTTTTTGTTGTACCTGTTGTTTGTATTTTTTTTTTTAAAAAAAACTCAGTTGATTTTTTTCTCTCATCTGATTTTCGTTTCTCTCACATCCTTTTCAAGTGAATGTAAGTTCAGGTTTTTTGCAGTAAAATGAATATTCCATATTAAAAAAATGAATATTCAGTATTAAGAAAATAAATATACAGTATTAAAAAATGAATATTCATTTTAGTTGTTAAAGCTGACGCGCTAACGCGCGAAACCACAATAGCTCTATGTGCTCCCGGGAGAACTCTATAATGTAGTTTAAAAAAGAGTTTTTTTGTCCAAACTATCTTACACCATTTTTTGCAAAAAAAACTACCTTACTTAAAAAAGCTTGTCCAAAACTACCCTTATTAGCCAATTCTTGTTCGTTGTTCTGGCGTTGACTTTACTTTATTCTAAAAAATAATTAGCCCAATCAATGTTTTGGGGTCATTTTTGCCCTAAAAGGGTTAAATATGATGTCGCAATCTACAAAAAATGGTCGTATAAGCTTCTATTTGCATTACAAAATTTATCTCGATATGCGTTCATTGGTTTGTGTGCCAAAAAAATTATCCCTATCAAGGTTTTGGTGGGTCATTTTTGCCCTAAAGGGCCAAATTTGAGGTCGAAATATGCAAAAAACGACCAGATTGGCCAGCAAAGGCAAAGTTAATGTCAAAATAGTAAATAAGGTAGTGGTCAACCAAAAATTTGCTAAGTAAGGTAGTTTTGGACAAACTTTTGTAAGTAAGAATTTTTTTTACAAAAAGTAGTGTAACTAAGGTAGTTTTAGACAAAAAACCCTTTTAAAAACTAATTAAAAAAAATGAAGATTATTTTTTATTTTTTTAAAAAAAATTGTAGTAAAAAAATGAATATTACAGTGTGGAAAAATAAAAATTAAAGTTTAAAAATAAATGAAGACTGCAGAGTAAAAAAAATGAAGATTTCAAGACCATAAAAAAGGTAGATGGTCATGGAAGCAGGCAAGCAGCATATAACAAAAGTGAATATAAATAAGACCGCCCCTATGCAATCGGGTCCTTTCGTTCATTTTGTATCCCTTACCCATTTCCTACACTTTCTCTCTCTCATTTCTCCTCCCTCTTCCCTGAGGAGAGCTGCTAAAGTTGCGCAGTCAAGCATCTATCCATTTCACCTACCAGTGCGAGAAGAAAATCATCATCAATTTCAAATTTCGAAGTAATAATTCAAATCGTCGACTTCAGCCTAAAGCGGAAGACCCCTAGCTGAGTTGATTGATTCCATCTTAATTATCTCTGGTAATACTTTTTTGATTTCGAAAACCCTAATTCTATTCTTCATTTGGACCAATCTGCTCCTTTTTCATCTTCTTTTTTATTCCGCTCAATTTTTATTTATTTATTTTTTTTTTTTTATAATTAGCTGTTGTCGAATTGTATGCTCCGAAGATCTCGAAATTTTTAGGGTTTCATTTTCCTTTTGTTTAATATTTTTTTTTTTTAAAGTTGAATTGTATTGTTTGGTTTGGCGGAAAGGCGGTGATATTCTGCTACTGTTGGTTTGATTTGAATGTACAACTTTTCAATAGCCGAAAATCCCAAATGTATATGTTGTATATTTTATAAATTTTGATTGATTCTTAAATTTTTCTGGATTCACCCCCCCCCCCCCCCCCCGCGGGCCCCCATACACACACCCTGTGCTCCTCTGTTGAGTATGTGCTAATATGGCAGGGTAAAAGATGAGATTCTTTATTCGATATCAGAGACACTCTTCTTAGATAGCTTTGAAAGAGCTGAAAATAGTTAGCTTGTATTTCTGTTTGTTCTCATAGAGACCAATGCCTCTAGCTTGCACATGGGATGATAGGAAATTGCTTCCTTTTGAATTTTAGTCTTGTAACTCTTGACCAGGAATCTGCTAGGTATGTTTATAATTTTTTCCCCTATTTGTATCATATATTTGTAGAAAATAGTAAATGCTGTTAGAAGAGTTAATGGAACAAAGTGTACTTTGTTTAATTTAAGCTTCCATGCGGCAATTGGTGTCTGTGCTGCCAGTAGCTCTTTCTCCATTGAAGTTAAATCTCTCTTTCTTATGTCCCTTGTTGGCTTGGTGAATTATTGATCTTAACTATGTGATTATACATTTGTGCGTGTCATTCTCTCATTTCTCTCAATCAATTTGAAATTCTAACGGGCCGTTTGGTAACCCGTTATAAATGACGGTAATGGGAATGAATTTATATGTAAATTTGGTAGGAAAATCAATATCTATTCACATGGTTATGCTAGCTTGCCTCTAATTTAACTAATTTTTAAAAATATCCATTCTTATCTAACACCACCCTTTTCAATAGTCATGGATGGTAATGAAAAAAATATGTAGAAAATTTGAACTTGGGAATGAAGATATGTTTCCACAATGATTGTAACTTTGTTTTCCTTGCTAAATTATGCTTTAAGT
Organism: Salicornia ramosissima; assembly: GCA_951394345.1. NCBI lineage: Eukaryota > Viridiplantae > Streptophyta > Magnoliopsida > Caryophyllales > Amaranthaceae > Salicornia > Salicornia ramosissima. The sequence continues at coordinate 976,117 of OX596240.1, read as the reverse complement.
TCATTCCCATTACCACGATTTATTACCAATAACCAAATGGGTGGTAATAGTGATGCATCTTTTTGCAATATTATTATCCTGCTATCTGCCATTTGTGTTTCCTCATGCTGGGTTATTTTAACTGAATATATTACAGCAAGTTCTATGTGAGACAATTTAGGTTATGGTAAAATGTGAAGTTACTTTTTCCCAGAAAAAAAAGAACTTTTGTGAGGTAACTCTCATACTAGGGTTCAAACTGTTTGGTATTGCTGTGAAGAATATGTTCATCATCTAATGTTGGTGTATCTTTGTGATCTAGGGTATCAGAATTCTATATCTTTAGCATATTAACATGCCTAAGACAAGAAGAGATCGTTCTGTCTCTTTTGAGAGGTCTAGAAAGTCACCAACTCCTTGCAGCTCAAGTTTGGCATGTGAATCAAAGGCAGAAAGTTCTCCAGCTACAGGGGAGGACTTAAAAGAATGGGAGGACGCCAGGTGTCCTGTTTGTATGGAGCATCCTCACAACGCCGTGCTTCTTATTTGTTCAGCATATGACAAGGGTTGCCGTCCGTACATGTGTGACACCAGCTATCGACACTCCAATTGTCTAGACCAATTTCGCAAATCTTTTTCAGAAGCATCAACCGATGCAGCATTAGAAGAAATAGATGCTCAGCCTCTTGTGCAGTCTTCAGACATCGTGGCCATTGAAACTGTGGTGACCCCAAATGAAGAAGGGAAACCTGAAGATTCTGTTGCTGCAGATATTGCCAGCATGCATAAATTACCACAAAAACTTGTTTGCCCTTTATGTCGTGGACAAATTATAGGGTGGGTTGTGGCTGAGTCAGCACGTGATTTCATGAACACCAAAACCCGAAGTTGTGCGTCTGAGATCTGTGAGTTCACAGGTAACTATACTGATCTGAGAAAGCATGCAAGGCTAGAACATCCACAAGTAAGGCCTTTTGAGGCTGATCCTCAGAGGCAACGAAATTGGAGACGACTTGAGAGGCAAAGAGATTTAGGTGATGTGCTCAGTACTATCCAATCTTCTTTTTCGGAAGATCAAGATGAAAATGCCACTGTTCTCCCAATGGATGAGCGTGGCTGGATCACCATATTCTTCCTCTTTCGGGTTTGGCATCCATCATCTAGCTCTAGGAGCAATAGTTGGTCTGGTAATTCTAGGGCACGAACCCGAGCACAACATGGTGCTAGGAGGAGGTCAGCTACTGCTGCTAGGCTGTGGGGGGAGCCAACTGAACCAGCATCAGGCTCTGTAGAGGACGAGGATTGCTCTGATGGTGGGTCAGTCAGTTGGAGTCGCCGTGTGAGAAGACGTCTATCCACCCCTGATGATGATGATGAAGTTTGAGCACCTTACGCGAGTTTCTTTTGGTGGATTCTCTTTTCTCTATGAATAGCTCTCAACTGTAAGAGAACTGGCCTTGGGCATATTTTTCTTCTTGATGAATTTCTTTGTTGCAGTTTGGCATGTGTCTTAGATAAATCTATCACCTTTTCTCAGGAATTTGGGGGAATTTGAGGATAGTTTGAATGGCTGCCTTGTTGTTGGAGGACCAAGGGATGTAGTAATTGGCTTGTGCAGATCTTCACTTCAGTTCTCAGATTGGTTCAGAACTGTATTGCAGCAGTTCTTTGTTACAATCTGCTGAATTGTCAGTGCATCATCTATGAATGAGAGAATTTGTAACTTTCATCTCAGAATTGTACCAATTCGAAACCGAGTACTAATTTATACTGTACAAAGGTTTGCCGTTGCAACCCTTGTTTTCCTCCTTGTCTTACCTCCCATCCCACCCAAAAAAACAAAAAAAATTGTTATCATACTGTAGCTTTCTGGTATCAATGTTGTCCGTCACCCTATTATATGTATATGATCAATTGATCATCATCAAAATCATGGAGCAGTTTATTATATTATAAAGAGCAATAATCTTGTTTGCAATTAATTGCAACATGAAGATTTCCTTCATTTTGTTGTGGTGTTGTTGCCTATTATATTTTTTTTTCCAAACCACAACTTAGTTCCTCCGTGTTTTTTAGGAAAAAAAAAATTAGGTGCACCCGGTGTTTGTAACTTACCGTACATTATACCCACAAGTGTGCCATTGTATACCAAATTATTTTACAACCGAATAAAAGTTATTCTAAAAATGCTAATAGTTACTCCTTTGTAACACCCTTGATTTAAAAAAAAATGTATGAAGGAGTAACTTTTAGAGTAACTTTTACTCCATTATACATTACATTAAAAAATAGTACAATATTTAAAGCTACCCTAAAAACACTACTACTCCCTAGCTGTCACTTTGTAACACCTTTGATAAAATATATATATTAATATATATATATATATATATGGGGCTGTTTGGTTTACAACTATGGAAAGGAAAGGAATAAACAAAGGGTTAGGAAGAGAAAGAAATGGAAAACCCTTTGTTGATTGTTTATGTTTGGTAAAGAAAAAAAAAAGAAGACTTCTCCTCTTTGGCTATCCTTATCTTACTCTCTTCTCCATCAAAACACCACAATCCTCACCATAAAAACCCAAACCACCATAAATTCACTGTCCATCGTCACCAATCACCACCGCACTCTTCACCGCCCTACTCCTGCTACTCTCTCTCTCTTCATGGGTGGGTGTAGTGTTACTTGTGGGCAGGCTAGGGTTTCGTGGGGTGGGCTTTAGGGTGTTTGTGGATGGGCTATGGGTGTTCGTCGGCCCGCTACCCTCTTCGCCAACCCTCCCCCTCTTTCTCTCTCTATCTCTCTCTTCGTGGGTGGCTATGGGGGTCCTTGTGGGCAGGCTAGGGTTTCGTGTGGTGGGCTTTAGGGTGTTCGTGGGTGGGATCTGGGTGTTTGTGGGTCAGCTTCGTGGGTGGGCTGTGCCGCTATGGGTGGCTAGGGTTTCGTGGGGGTGGTCGGTGCGATGGTCGGAAAGGTGGCAGTGGCTGGAGAGGTGGTGGTTGGATGAGCTCAGAGAAGGTGAGGAGTTGAATGGGTTCAAAGAGGTGGAATGGATTTTGTATTCCCATCTAAAGACAAGAGAATGAGAAAGAGGTGAAATGAGATAATTGGAAAAACTAAAATAGGGAAAAGGAATGATAAAACAACAAAGACAAACATAATGGAATAATAAACTTTAATTCCCTTACCCATTTCTCATTCCACCCAACCAAACAGCCCCTATGTAGTTGCATGAAGGGATAACTTTTTATGAAATATAGTTGCTCCATACAATTATTTTTATGCAATTGGAAGTTATTTTTAAGAATATATTTTATCTTTCCATACATTTGAATGAATAAAAAACTTCTAAAAAATAATGGGTTTTATAGTGCAAACGAGCCTTTGAACAAATTTGTACTTTCTTCGATGCATGTTGATTGTAACTTACATCTTTTAAATGCATTTTTAGAAAAAGATTTGAGTATATACACAAGTAAATTTAGTAAAATAATTTTAACACTGATATCATAAAGTTTTGTTCTTGCTTTTGTTAAAACTATTTAATTAATTTTCTTATTTAAATGCTTGCTAAATAATTTAGTTGCAACTAGAGCTAGCAAAAACTAACAAGACACGATAGCACACGACATGAAATTAACAAGTTTGGGTCAAGGACTTGACACACTGAAGTAATTGGGTTGTCACTACACATGACACAATACATTTATTAACGAGTCGCGGGGCTGGGTCAAGGGGTTTCAACATGTTTATATATGCGAGTTGACACAACACAACACGTGTACAATCAACTATTTACTTTATAATGGAAAAATTCAAAAAATGCTATAGCAACCTAACACGACCAGAACACGACACAGAATTAACGGGCTTGGATTAACCCGACATGACACATTAAACAAATCAGATTAGGGTCAGGTATGGGTTGACACATACACATACATGACACGACTCGATCCGATTGCCATTCATTATCATATACCTCTCTTTCTCTTTTTTTTCCACTCACAATTAAAAATTGCCTAGGTGCGTGTGACAACTGTTGGTGTAAAGAGTGTAAAAGAGCAAGATTAGTTTACACCGCAGGTAGGTTGCGGCCTACTACATTTTCCCGCGGATGGGTTGCGGTGTACACTTTCTCCCTTGTCTCTTTGAATTCTCTTGTCTTTTTGACTTCTTGTAACCTCCCCCTTTATGAAGATGATTAAGATGTTCTAGGTTCTTCTAGGTTCTTCCATCTTTTACCATATTGATGAGAGATCTTCTAGGTTCTTCCATCTTTCACCATATTGATGAGAGATATTCTAGATTCTTCCATCTCTCACTATATTGATGAGAGGTCTTCTAGGCTCTTCTATCTCTATCTATAAATACTTGTTTCATTTTGATGAATTGATATACTTAAAAAACATACAAAATAAGCTAAACACTTACTCTCTTTGGGCATAAGTTTTCATAGACTCCACCTCTCACCCTAAAGTGCCTTAGTGTGAGAGCGGTGTGTAACCTTAGGGGATGAGCCGGTGGATACAATTGAGCACCACGGTTGCACCGGAATTCGTTTTCAAAGTCAGTGATTTATCACGCCACACCGACTTACTTCCTTTGTTTTGCTCAAGAAGTTTTCTTGTAATTCCTCATTGTAATTTCTTGATTTGTTTTATTTTGTTAACTACTAGTTGTAGAGCCTTATTTTACAACAATTTTGAAAATGAATATGTCTATGACTATTGGTATACTGAGCAAGACCTTCCCGACCTCTCCAAGTTGGAGCCTCTTGATGGTAATAACTACAAGAGATGGTCACAAAAGTTACTAATTTTCTTTGAGCAAATTGAGGTAGATTATGTGCTATATGAAGATGTCATTGGGCTAGTCAAGGCGGCGGAAGAGAAAGCGAGATCATCTGAAACTCCGACGGCCGTGGATGAAGCTGTGAAGAAAAAGGAAAAGGATAACAAGCTAGTTCGTGGGCATCTTCTCACTCACATGAACACCTTGTTTGACTTGTTTGTAAATTTCAAGTCAAGCAAGGCCATATGGGATTCCTTGGAGAAAAAATATGGTTCCGATGATGCGGGAAAGAAAAAGTATGTGGTAGGAAAGTGGATTAATTTCAAGATGAATGATGAGAAACCGATCATGGGACAAGTTCATGACTATGAGAATTTGGTGACCGAAATTCTTGGTGAAGGCATGAAGATGTGTGAGACTCTTCAAGCAAATGTCCTCTTGGAAAAATTCCCTCCCTCTTGGAATGACTATCGCAACTCTTTGAAGCACAAGAAGAAGGACATGACTCTTCAAGAACTCATTAGTCACATGAGAACCGAAGAGGCTAATCGCCTTAAGGATAAGTTTGAAAATTTATCTCTTAACTCTTCTAAAGCTAACCTTGTTGAATCTTCTATGAATGTGTCTAAAAACAGGAAATATTCTAAGAAGAAGGGAAACAATAAGTCCAAGGAAAATTTCACTCAAAACAGCAAAATTCAAAAGCCTAAGGGAGCATGCTATGTGTGTGGGATTGTGGGCCACAAAGCTTTCCAATGCAACCGTAGGCATGGAGCCAAGAAAGATGGCAACAACCTCCAAGCCAACAATGTAGAAAAAGATGATGACATTATTGCGGCAATGGTGGTGGAAGCCAACTTGGTGGAGAATAAAATTGAGTGGATTTTGGACACCGGAGCATCAAGACATTTTTGTGCCAACAAGGACTTGATGACTGAATTTGAGGATGCCACCGATGGTGATCATGTCTACATGGGGAATAGTAGCACCGCCGGAGTTCTTGGCAAGGGAAAGGTCCATCTCAAACTCACCTCCGGAAAAACTTTGTTTTTGAATAATGTGTTGTATGTACCTTCTCTTAGGAGGAATCTTGTATCGGGAGCCCTTCTCAACAAAGCCGGTCTAAAACTTGTCTTTGAGGCCGACAAGATTGTGATGTCTAAAAATGGCGACTTTGTTGGGAAAGGTTACCTTAATAATGGCTTGTTTTGTGTTGAATGTGATGAATGGAAATGAAAGTACTTCTTTTGCTTATATTGTCGAGTCTTTGGATGTTTGGCACAACCGCTTAAGCCATCTAAATTCATCTTATTTGAAAATTTTAAAGGACAAAAACTTGATTAA